>JASPKZ010003429.1:1182500-1665000 GCA_030220185.1 Diploptera punctata | reverse complement strand
GATTTTAATGGCTCCTTCTGAACAGAAGTATGCAATAACACCATGTAAAAACCCAAGAACTTTGAATGAAAATTTAGCAATTAGTTAATATTTTTAATTTTTATGGCAAATCTTTAATGGATTATATCCTCAAACACATTAAAGTTGTAAGTCACAATATTTTCAGAAAGTGATTTATTATTTCTCCGCCAGATAATGTTGTGTTATGACGCTAGATGTCACAAGTAATAAATTACCCAGACAACTCATCCTACTTGCTCTTAATAGAATATTTCGTTTTTCCTGGTAAAATATTCCGTTTCATTCAAATGAAAAATATACTATTTTAACAACAAAAATAGTCTATTTTAATTCAGTGGTCTAAAGTCCTCTTAGATCCTTTCTTATTAACCAGCTGCTGGTTTCATATTCAGATATGCCATTCACAGAGATGGTCAACCATCCGGCTAGTGTGGGATTTGTGGACACCAGGTCAAATCCTTTGCCGTTTAAAATGGTTTTCTTGACCTGGATTAGCTACTTATTGCATCGACTCACACTCTGCTAAGTGGACATCGCTTCTAAAAACGACCAAAATTCCATGAGAATATTTCTTACTTCATGGGGACTCGATCCAGTGTATACCCCTTAGCTCTGCATCAAAGCGCAATGCCATATACCACAGGAGTACAGCGCAGGACAAATAATTGAACTACTGACAATAAATCTGGGTTTTCAATCAAAAAAACACAATATTCGAAATAGTTAATTACGTTATAAGTTTAAAAATACATTTCAAGAATGAATGGCTTTTTATAACGGATTTGTTAAACACTTATTTTTAGCATTTTAGGTCATTGGAGTGAGGGCTTTGTTCAAAATTCTTAATATTTACAAACTTCCTTGAACATAATTTGTAAAAATTATTTTGAACTCGTATATACATGCTAGTATCTATTGTGTAGGGCACTAAAGAGAAGGCCTTAAAACACTGCCAGTATAAATAAAGTTCGTCATAATCATCAAGTCGTCAAGGATAAAGGCCTAACAGGCTCTTCCGGTTTCATTATCAATACTGCAATCTTCCAAGTGGTAGAGCTTGGCTTCATTTCCCAAGTGGGTGTTATATTAATATTAAACTGGGTAGTATTTCTCCCAACGTGTACTCGTAGTCTCAATCTTTTCCATATTTTTTTTTTCATTTTTACAAAAACTGGTTCAACTTCAAGTTCTGATAATACTTCTGTGTTTGTTTTATGAACATGTCATGTGCATTTTGCTATTCTCTTGAATTTCGTTCCTGCCACCGCGATGCGAGATTCGTCTTTTTCATAACCCATCTACACATCCATACAACAATGTGGGTACTATTAGAGATACAGATTATTTATACTTGAGAGGTTTCAATATTATATTTATAATTCCCGTTATTTGCAAAAATATCATGGTTTTGTTAGCGGTATTCCTTTAATTTTCGTTAGACAATAAACATGCTGGGCAGTTTAATGATGTTTTGTCCTATTATACTGTTATTTATTATTATGTTCATTTTAATTGTATTTAAACCTATTATTATTATTATTATTATTATTATTATTATTATTATTATTATTATTATTATTATTATTATTATTATAATTAGTCAATTTGATTACTATTATATTTTAAAATATTAACATGAAGGACCTAAGTATTCGATAAAGATATGATTGGAATTTGTTTCTTTATGAATAAACGAAACAGTAATAAATTTAATATGCAAAGAAATATTCGCATAATATGTTATATATAACTGTAAAGAAACTGCATTTTAAACGAAAGGAAAACGATATAATATATAGAACTCATATCCTAAACAACATAAAAATGCCCCTATACAAAAATAATCTAACCCCTAATTATAGACCCAGTTACTTTACTGAAATGTTTAAATTATGACATCGTAGTAATTACTTGAAATTAAGTATTATATTACTTTTTTAAAACTACTCATTTGTAAAAGGACAGTGAATAGTTAATGAACACCCGGTACTCCTAACCCTTCCAGTGGAATATGTCTAAAAAGAGGGGTATGGATGGAATAACCATTTATTTATATTGCGAATCAACTTGCTAGTTCAACTGTACTTGTTACGTATTTTCCATTTTCTTCTTTATGAAAAACAGTCAATGTATAGAAAATCCACCATTTTGTAAAGCGAGAATAAATAGGAACAAAAAAAACTAGAGTTTTAGTTCTATTTCCAGGATTTGAATGCTAGAAGGGATAATGTAATTGAAATTAACGCCTTCAACAAGTAGATAATTGAGCTGTGACGTTTCACAAGACAAAAAGTCTGCACCGTATAAAGATCTCGCTGTTAACAATAAAAACGAGAATAATAAGAAGAACAAAGATTTTATTTCTTTCATTTTCCTTCTCTCGTGTACCTGCAAGCTATTTTTATATTCTCAGATTAACAGGACTTTTTACGGCTACGACTAACACATGCAGAGATAATATGCAGGAGAATTCAACTAAAAGTAATGGGGTGTTCAAAAATAGAACATCACCTAATCAAATAGTAATTAGTTTAAATAAAATGTTAACGATTTTTAGTTTAATTTGTTTTATAAAAGTACTTTTTTTGCATTGTAATACTTAATGGTATTTTAAAATAGTCGGCAAATGAGCATTGTTAGTTTATTTGTATTTTGAAGTATTACATATTACTTTTAGTAGTTTATAGTACATATTCGGGCCACTTAATAATCAGAAAATGGATCACAATTTAATCGACATACGAATAAAGAATTGTAAATATTAATTTTACAAGTAAACAACTAAAGACACGTAACCCAATATATAAAAGTGAATGTTTGTTTGTTGGTTTGTTTGTTTGTTCGTACTTTATGCGCGGCCATACTGTTGATCCGATTGTGGTGGGATTCTTGAAAAATGTTCAGGAGATTCCCAGGGTGAACATAGGCTATAAGAGAGTTCTGATACTAAACTCCTACACCCTTAAAAATCACCCTATGTAGTGAAAAACCTGAAGATATCCTTTTTGACGCTTTAATGGCTTACGCTGCCAAAACCACAACAAATACACAAAATGAATTCACACAGAATTGAATATCTCCGCGACAGCATATGTTTATCTTCTACGGATAACTCACGATAGCCATTATTGTCTTTCATTAAAGCCAAGAAGAACGGGTAAGTAGATTGGCGGACAAGCGTGCACTGCCGTACCGGTTGTGATGAGGTTTATTCCAAAATGTTCAAAATTTTCTCGGGAAGGTTATAGGCTACAAGAGAATTTTAATGCTCAAGGCCTTCACCCTTAAAAATCGTCCTTTGTAGTGAAAAGTAAAATAGAAGTGGCTTTCTGTACGCTTAAATGGCTTACGCTGCCTAAACCATAACAAATACACCAAATTAAAGTACACAGAATTCACAGAATTGCATATCTAAAAAAAAACTCTACAAAAAAGCCGGCGACAGCATATGTTTATCTTTCAGGGATAACTCACAATAACCAATTTTGTCTTTCATTGATGCCAAGAAGATTGGGATTAAGTAGATTCCCGGGCAAGCAGAGCAGCAGCACGGATAACTCGAAATAAAGAATTTTGTCTCTCAGCTCATTAATGCCAAATTCATCGGGATACGTAGATTCCCGGGCAATGCCGGGTAATCAGCACGGGGTATCCAAAAAAATTATATAAATATATAATTATTATTCCCTTTACTTATTTAACTAAACGTAAAAACAAATTATCATTTATTTAGGCTGAGCAGCGTATTAGCTAGTCAATAATAAATATTCAATTTGTTTTATTTCTTTACCTTAAATGGAAACTGTGAACCATTGCATGCCGAAACCTACCTTGACATTTCTTGCAGGGTAGTGTTGTGATATACCAAGGCCGTGTCCAAAAAAATTATGTGCCATTTTTAACTGCAAGACACTAAAATACAGCGCCAAAACTCTCACTTAAACTACAGTGATACAACTCCTGTATTGGTGAAATGGATAACCCTGACAACCTGCCGCATGCTGCGTCCCGCTACATTCAAAACCTAACAACCTGCCCGCACGCAGTGCACCGCCACACAACACCACTGATTTAATCACGCAGGGAGTCCATCTGCTTCGCACAGTGGGTTGCCATTGCTGAATTCTGGCTTCGATTTCTTTGTCTTGTAGTTCAAAACGACAGATATATTATTTTGGAAACGACCTTGTAGCACATCACAACACTTCTCTGAAAGAAATTTCAAGGTAGGTTTCGGTATGTAATGGTTGACAGTTCCCCTGTAAGTTTAACCTCTTCCTTTGTAGATGCTTTCACATGCCCCTCGCCTCTTGGGATTTACAGGAAAACTATATTTTAGGAGCAGGTTTTAAACTCTAGATCACGCACAACGTTTTTGACCACACAAGAACAAGGAAGACCTCCCTGTATGAGTGATCAGCTCAATCCCAGGGCCACCTCCGAGATAACACGAATATTTAAGACAATGCACCATTCACCCATACCATTACACTAAATATGGCGAATATAATATGGATAATTGTGATGCGAATGTGTGTTCACGGATTATTTAAGCCTTAACGTTTCCTAACATTGTTTTATTGGTGAGGAAAAACCTGAAAAAAACTTTTTTTTCAGAATGTTACCACTTGACCAAAGCGGTGGATTTCCTTATTTACTTGAAAATTATATCATTACACTAGGGGACCCGGTAGACGTTGTTCTGACCGAAAGTTCAATTCTCGTGTCATGGCCGGGCGATAAAATATATGTTACTTGTTTACTATAAAATTCACTAACTAAGACGTAATTATATATTATTAAATAAGTTCGCAAGAAAACACCTCACTGCCATATGTTGTGGCTCCAGAAGCGTGCATTATGACGTAACATTGTTGTCGCGCGGAATATGTTGATAATGCAGCTGACTACACATCTTATATTAAGAAAATTTTATAAACCGATCCTAGCGCCACTTACCGAGTCCAATTTGAATCTAAATCAAACGGGTCTCGCTCAAACACATAAAAAATTTGATCAAAATTGGTCCAGTCGTTCAGGCAGTTTTTAATTTCGGGTTTCAAGTAAACATCTACTTTTAATTGTCGGATTTCCCTCATTTTTAATAATACCTACCTCGGTTTATTTTAATACGATGCACTGAGTTTCGTTGTGAAACATCGAAAAATGTGACCGCTAGAGCGATTTTTAAATGTTCACTTCTGGCCAACTCCTACACCTAGTGTTTTTAGAGGGTCCAGTTGTGAATCTAAACTATTGAGGGACCCAATCAGACACACACAAAAAATTATCATAATCGATCCAGTCGTTTAGGAGGAGTTCAGTGACAAACACAGATACAGAAGATTTAAAGATATAAAGATTTAAAATGTTAGTACAATTCTAAACAGTCCAATCTCATTGTCAGTAAATTTTGAGCGCATTTTTTGTGCATATAATGCAATAACTTGCAACGCAATTAGCATTAAATTGAACACTATTGTTTACTAAATGAACACATATATGTATTTTTTTTAATTTCGGCCTCAACAATGATTCAGCTGTAAACATCTCAACTCTTCCCGCCTGTCCTGATGAATTGTAGCTTGACAACAAACAAAATGCAGTGCTAATACATGATTGCCTTGACTGTACATATCTTAACCCAGATTGTTTCGATTCTGCGATGACGTCGGAATTGAAGCAGACACCCTATGCACATTAACAGAAATGCTCCTGAGCTTGAATGTTAATATGCATGCAGAGAGGCTACTATATTTCACCGTAAAATGGGGAAGCGGAGAATACACTGGATATCGAGTAAAATTCAAGCCATTTCTGCACAAAATTAAGTATAAGTAATGTTCTTAGAAGATCTTAGAAGTCCCTTGGGATAATAAGATATTACATACATAGTGTTCTGCTCAAGAGCAGGTATTTCACTGCAAACTGAACATTTTCCACTCTTTCCGCAGAGTAATTTAGGTATAATTTTTGCTATACTAGCTATTGGTCTTCTAGGATTTGTTGTATGAGTTATTATTTTATAATTTCCCCTTCCCCATCCATAGCCAAGAAACATTAAATTTAATTCCCATTAATAATTTAACAACCTTACCATTAATTAAACAGCGTTCCTTTTGTACAGTTTGCTTTTCTTCTGTTGTTTTGACTGCATAACGTCTCCTTCCCCAGTGTCACCCTCCCGGACATCCGAATTGGAGGGATAATTTACGTCCGCAGTCTTTTACCGTGTAAAGACTCATCATGCCATGTTTGCAGCTTTACTAGGGATATATAGGTGTGATAGCTTCCCATTTCTTTCCACACCGCACGCTCTATTCTGTATTTTAAAATCTTAAAATATCTTAAGAAGGTCCCGGGGGGCCCGACTTGGAGATGGGGAGAATGGATTTGGCTAAGTTAGACCCTGCGGACTACAAAGAAATTCGCTGCAGAGATTAAATATCAGTTCCATCAGGGTTTTTGTTCAGATCAGAAATCCGGAACTTCCTTTCTTGGAAATCCCAATTAAGCCTATGCCCCAATAACAGATTAATGATCAACTTTTACAGACAATCAGCACGAGCTTCTAGCCGGGTAGTCAGCCCTGCGTGACTCATTTCCGTTAGAGACTGAGTCAACCTCCAGGCGATGGAGCCTGCAGAAAGTATAGGCCATCAAGAGAATTGAGTATATAGTAGCTTAGGGGCTGAGATTTCCTGCGGGGGAGTGGAAAAATGAAAGGAATTGTTGTGAATCTAAACATATTTGCGAGGGACTTAGAGTTGTAATAAGACAGAAAATGAAGCATGCAAATTATGGTGTAATGTGTGGTTTCTTCAACAGCCCTTCTAATGATGTGCGGTTTAATAAAGTCGAGACCAAACAGTTATGAATATTCACTTGTGAAAATAAGATTTCAGGGTAGTGGGACAAATTCCTCCCTTGATCTCGTTTTATAACCTCCCTCTTAACGCAGGGGTGTCCTGCCTTCCCATTCATAATGAAAATATTTTACATTTTCAATTCCTAACATTACACAGATAAAGTGTAAAATTGTTAATTTATTCAGCAACTCTTTAATAAAGTTGGTTGTCATCAGCAGTATTCATGCTCCTTGGATCGTTCTGAATCCTTTCCGACTCCAAGATCACTCCATTTCTTTGTTGGACTTCCTAAGTTTCTCTTGTCAAATGGTTGTTATTGTAAAACTATCCTTTAAAAAAAAACATTCTTCTCCTACTTCACTTTTAAGTTTAGGTCAAAACTGTGAGAGGCACAAATTCACTTGATTTTTGCATTGATTGGTTAGCTCTAATCTACAGAATCATGGATTACGCTAACCATTATATATTTACTTTTTAAACTTGCGTGTTAATAAATAAATAGTTAATAGTTCAAGGCGATCCAATCAGTTAACGCAATTATTATTATTATCATCATCATCATCATCATCATCATCATCATCATCATCATCATCATCATCATCATCATCATCATCATCATCATCATCATCATCATCATCATCATCATCATCATCATCATCATCATCATCATCATCATCATCATCATCATCATCATCATCATCATCATCATCATCATCATCATCATCATCATCATCATCATCATCATCATCATCATCATCATCATCATCATTATTATTATTATTATTATTATTATTATTATTATTATTATTATTATTATTATTATTATTATTGCGCGATAGTGCGGTTTGTCGTACTTACAGCAATGGCGACCATGATTCAAAGTTCAACTTCCTACATTTCGGGGTTACTAACCTAAATACCTATAATGTAATAAAATAACTATACTGTAATATTAAATATTACAAATCACGTGTAGGAAGTGAAACCACTGCCCTCTATATATACTACGTATAATGTATATACAAAAAATATCAAAAAGGTAGTGTTAATATACATAATACGAAACATATCATTGCATTTTAAATGAAGTGAACTTTATTTAAAACAATACAAAACAATAAATATGTACTTATCGTCATTTTATCACTGATTGGTATCACGGCCTCCTGTAGTTTTAACCAACAAACATTGCCCACACTGTTAACGTTAATCAGTTGTTTATAATGAACGCAAATATTTCCAACAAATATGTTATTATTTTACTATTGAAATTTTTTAATGTGTTTACAAAATGTATTTCATCAATTTCAAAAATGAATTGTCTGTATCACTTTGTCCTTGAGGCAATCCTCTAATAAGGAAAGTTATATATAATAAAAAAAATTGAAAACACCATCGCGCAAAAAATAATGTACAACGCACGTTTGTGAAGTGTTTTACAAAATCTCGGAAATTAAACACCTTGCTATCGCTCGGTTTTTAAACAGTTTCCTCGTTTCTGTAAAAACCAGTTCCCAACCTCGCATCTTTGAATATTATTATCTCTCACAAGATATCTGCAAATTAATTTCTATTTAAGAGTAATATCTCGTCTAAGAAATTACGTATAACTACTAGGGTGTGTTTATATTACGTTTCTGAATGAATTCACTCATATTCATTTTAATTATCTTTATAGCAATATTCTTGCAAAACTTCGCTAGACGATCGCTACAGTTAGGTAAATAATTGTTTTAAAACATAAGAAACTGCACAGTGAAGATTGGAATGGCCACTTCCAACCTATCGTTACTTATCCAATAATATTTAAATTACACTCCTACACTACTGTGTTTATATACCGTACAAATTAACACATCTTTAAAAATCAATATAGACACTAATTAAGTGTATACTACTTGTAACTAGATAGATACGATTAATGGACATAAACATAGATTATATAGACGGACACACAGACTATGGAAGTGTAGAAAAATGGGTGGATGAATAAAAAAGACGGATGGATGAAGTATTTAATAGATGATTCGACGGCAGATGTAGTTTTTAAACAGACATGGGACAGACACGTAGGTAGACACTTTTTTTCCCCCAGAGATAGAAATTCCCAAGAAGGAATGCGGGTAAGCAAGAGACAGCCGAATGCACGGACGTCTAGGTTATATTTTACACTTCGAAAACATAGTTTGGCAATGCGATGTAAGCATAATTAAAAACTAATAAAACATATAAATCTGATTTAATATTAATCACTAATTATTATCGAATTAATAAATTAATACATAGACTTGTTTTATAGATAAAGATAGTATGAAACTATAACTGGTTTCATTTGTTACGTAGCACAACGGTACAGCATTTGGCACGTCATTGCTAGCCAGTGGTATTCCAGAAACCCACCTGCACATAAATTCAACATCCCCTTGCCGCACTATGTCACCCCAGCGCGGATAATTTCCTTCTCTGGGGACATCAGTAGGGAGGTAGGTAGGTATAGTTTGTCCGTGGAATGTGTAGAAAAATTCGCGCATCCTGTTAGTGGGAGACAGAGCGGAGCCTAAGATCGATGTCTAATCGGAAAGATGGTACGGTGTTACGTACTGGAAAGCTTGAAGCTCTAGAGCGAAATGAGTAATGTCACATGATCTGTTCTCCCTCCTGCACTACATTCCGCGGCCTCATCGACCGTGCATTTTTGCCCGCCTCCTGCGTAGATAGCTTATTTCGAACAGCTTCTCTACAGATCCTATGGACAGACTTTAGGTAGGTAGGTAGGTAGGTAGGTAGGTAGCTAGGTAGAGAAAAAGAAGAAGGTGAGGATGAGGAAAGCATACAGATGGTCACAGCGTGGCGACAGGTAGTCGGAGAGAAAACAGATGTTTGAAACGACAGGGAACTGAACCGTGTAATGTTTAATTGACTAAACAGTTAAGTATCAGACGACACGTGTTATGGTTCACAATATTATGAAGAAGAGCTAATTAAATTTCATTACACTATTTAATAAACTGCCTTTGTACACCCCTTGTATTTATTCAAATGTAATGATCTAAGGTTCTTAATGTTATAGATCTCATTGTGAATGCTGATGTACCACAAAATGGGACGAGAGAGGGGCGTTAAGGGGGTCTTTTGTGCGATTAAGGGAGAAGGAGAATGGTTATGGACTCGAAAGAATACCTTTCCCGTATTCTCAGATCTTACTAAGACTTTTTTAAGGGGGAAACGTAAAGAAAGTTGCTATGAAACTTTAAAAAGAATATTCAAGGGAAAGAATGGAGGTAGTAGGTCTCATATCTAAATTTCGCCGCCACCACCCCCACGTTCGTGCTTCAAACGCTAATTCTCCACCCCTTCTACTCTTCTAATCTTCTATCGTTCAGTGATTTTCCAACATAAAAAGAAACTATCTAAGCTTTTATATGGTAATTTTTAGTATATTACAGAGGTTATATGGCTTGCAAATGAATGCATTATATTGAACTCTGATATTATGAGAATAAGATAGTTCAATTTATGATAATATTCTTGCTAAACTGAATATAGCTTATTTATTTTTATTAAATTGACACTTTCGAATCAAGTTCTAAAACGGAAATATAATTATAGCAGTTCAATTTACACTTATTTTTAAATGGCTTATGAAAGCTTAAAAACATTTTAAAATAATCGTATTCTTGCAGCGACCTTATTAACATACAAATTTTGAGAAAATATAACTATAATTCACTTTAATATTGAAATAATATTAAAACACAATACACAATTTTAGAATCAAGCTCTTAGGAAAATATTTATTGCACCACAGAGAGACGAACTGACATGTGAATGGGGAAGATTACATAAGAGTGAGGTTCATGGTCTTTATGGAAAACCAGATATGATAAGAACAGTTAGGTCTCCTAGACTACAATAGCCTGGACATATGGAACGAATGGGGGATAGAAAGAGGAGCTTGATAAACCATGATTTTAGGGAAGTGAATTATACAAAGGATGACTGGAAAACTTTAGATCATTATTAAGATATGTGAGAACTTATGTCCGCGCGGCCATCAATCTCAGAGTTCCATAGTGCCGGTTAGTTAGTTAGCTACACAATTATCACACTCAACTCGATTTTGATTTAATAATAATAATAATAGTAATAATAATAATAATAATAATAATAATAATAATAATAATAATAATAATAATAATAATAATAATAATAATAATAATAATGATAATAAACTAACTCACTGGCAATATCGAACCCGTAGGTTCATGGCCGCGTGGACATAAGCTCTCCATACATCCCTATCCTGAGCTAATGTTTTCCAATCATCCCCAGTATAATCTACTTCACTCAAATCATAGTTAATGTTATTCTCCCACCTCATTCTTGGACTACCAACTGGGCGTTTTCCCTCTGGTTTTCCTACAAGAAGCTTCCATGCACGTCTTTCATTCCCATTCGTGCCACATGTCATGCCCATCGCAGTCTACGAGACTTAACTTTTCTTATTATATCTGGCTTCCTATAAAGACCATGCAGTTCAGTGTTTTTAGTATTCTCCATTCACCTGTCTGCTCATCTCTTTGGTCCAAAATTTTTCCTAAGAACTTTAATAATAATAATAATAATAATAATAATAATAATAATATTAATAATAATATTTAAAGACATAAACCATACCAGGAAAATTAGATAAATCTACACAAAATATGCACTTAAATGTTGAAATTAACTAACTTATTAAGGTATTGTTGATTACTAGGAGCGGATTTTTATGTTCTAAAACTTAAGATTAGAACATAGTATAGTGATAAAATTAATTTAATAAGTATTTATAACCAATCAGCTGGCATTTTTTATCCCGAAGGCAGGTCCTTCACTGCAATCATAGCATTTTCATGCTATGCTTGCAGCTTTACTAGGGAATTGTGTAGGTGTGGTAGCTTCCCGTTGCTTTCCACACCGGTGAAGGATGATGATGGTAAGGATGATAATGATAAGGATGATGGCCATATGATTTCGGGGACCGTTTGAGCCTTAACGTTTTCCTGACATTTGTCTTGCAGGTGAGGAAAAACCCCGATAAAAACCTCACCCAGAAAAACTGCCCCGACCGGGGATCGAACCCGGGCCCGCTGCGTGACAAAGCAGCACGCTACCTCGACATTTTTTATAATACATATATATATATATATATATATATATATATATCTGAAAAAATATTTCTCAATACTTTGTGTGAGATCTAGCAATATTACGTTTATATTATATATCTTACTATTATATTAAAAATAAATAATGTAAATAGAACAATACTTCTTTTTAATTTAAAGTAAGATGTGTAATATATATATAAATTAATGCTAGATCTCACACAACAATAATTGAGATACTTCCTGTAATTTATATTAAAAAAAACGGTTTATTTGGTTATTAAGGTGTATTAATAACAAACACTAAAAATTTAATAAAAAAAGTAAAGAAACAAACTAATAAAGCAGCACAAATATCAGGATATATGAAAGATTTAATTTGGCGCAAATAACATATGTCAATAGAAAACAAAATCCGCATATACAAAACGATAGTTCGACCAGTTATCGTATATTGAGCAGGAACAAGGGCTGATACAACAGAAACTAAACAAATAATAACACGTGAAATGAAGATCTTAAGAACTATTCAGGGGAAAACATTATTTGATAGGATACACAACACAGAAATTGGGACAAATGTCATATTCAAGACATAACCAAATTTATTATAGATAGAAGAACATATTGGAAAGGGCATGTGGAAAGAATGGAAGACAATAGACTTGCAAAAAGAACTAAAGAAGATAGACCAATGGACGGGAGAAGAACAAGAGAAAGACCAGCCAAGAGGTGAATAGAAAGTGGATACACATCCAATACGTCTTGCTCCGAGGAGTGATTTTGGGAAATAAACAGGATGAAAATCCTACAAATTATGAATAAAAAGAAGATGAAGTTAATTGGATATAAAAACTTGTTAAATTAATTGTATCACTATACTATATTGCAATCTTAACTTTTAGAATATAAACATCCGCTCCTTGGTTACTAATAACATCAAAGTGCACTTGGAAATAAAAAATATATTTTTGCGCGATAGTGCATTTTGTCGTACTAACAGCAATGGCGACCATGATTGAAAGTTCAACTTTCTACATTTTAGGGTTGCCAACCTAAATAACTATACTCTAATAGAATAACTATAGGCTACTGTAAATATTACATACAAACACGCGTGTGGAAAGTAAATCCACTGCTCTCTATGTATACTACATAAAATGTATAAACAAAAATTATCCAAAAGGTTGTTTAAATGTACATTATACAAAACAAATCACTGCAT
Organism: Diploptera punctata; assembly: GCA_030220185.1. NCBI lineage: Eukaryota > Metazoa > Arthropoda > Insecta > Blattodea > Blaberidae > Diploptera > Diploptera punctata. The sequence goes on along the minus strand of JASPKZ010003429.1, from coordinate 1,651,735 downwards.
TTTAAATGAACTCAACTTTATTAGAAACAATATAAAACAATAAATACGTACTTGCAGCCATGTTATCACTAAATTGATTTCACGGCCTCCTGTTGTTTCAGCTAATAAACATTGCCCACACTCTTACGTTAGTCAATTGCTTATAACGGACGCAAATATTTCCAACAAATATGTTATTATTTAACTATTATTTATTATTTTGAAAACACCTATCTATCTATCTTCGGGTATTTTACAGCTGCTGCCGTCTTCCAGTGCCAAACCTCCAAAGCCTACGATCTTGGGCATCTGCAATGCTTAGCCCTCTTGCTTGCATTACTATCTTCATGCTTTCCTTCCATGTTAACTTTGGTCTCCCTCTTTTCTTCTTTCTGCTCGGTTGCCATTGATATAGTTGATTGATAGTTGCCATTGATTGTTTCGGTCATCGCTCACCTTCCATTCTTAAAATATGTCCTAACCATTTTAATTCCTTCTCCTCAATTCTTTCAATTATGCTTCCTCCTGCTTCCATAATGTTTCTAATTACTTTATTTGCGACATTTTCTAATTTTTACTTTCTGGCATTTTGAAAACACCATCACGCAAAAAATAATGTACAACGCACGTTTGTGAAGTGTTTTACAGAATCTTGATACCACTCGGGTTTTAAACATTTTCCTCAATTCTGTAAAAACCACTTCCCAACCTCGCATCGTAATATACTATAACATATTGAAGTAGTTATAAATATCCATCCATCCATCCATCCATCCATAGTATTTCTGCCCGAGGGCAGATGTTTCACTTCAATCATAGCATTTTCATGCTATGCTTTGCAGCTTTACTAGGATGATTTTCGGAGACCGTTGGGCCCTAAGCTTCCTGACATTTTTCTTACAGGAGAGGAAAAACTCCGAGAAAAACCTCACCCTGGAAGCTTGTATCGACCGGGGATCGAACCCGGGCCCGCTGCGTGACAAGGCAGCACGCTAATTCGAGACCACAGCGGTGGACAGTTATAAATATATGCATAAATAATTCGTAATTTGACAAATAACTCATGACAGTACGATATAATTTGACAGTATTACAGAGACTTCAAGAGAGTAGTTAATTTTTTTATTGAAAAAAGACAATTATCTACAGCACTTTATCAAAATTGTTACCGTAGTGATTCCTAATAACAAAAAGTGAGACGTTGAAAGAGGAAGAATAATTAGATATTCTATGATATGATATATTTAATACTCAATTGACCAGCAATCTAATATTGATTTTACGATTAGTGAATCAAATATAGATGCGAACTGACAAAATGTATTTTAGGTTACAGTAGTGAGCAATTTGAAAGAGTATTGTAACGGAATGAAATTTTGTTGTGTCACTCAGTGGTATAATGACAGTGATTCTGTAGATCCATTCATAGTAAGTCTGCCCTAGGGCAGGTCTTTCACTGCAATCATAACATTTTCATGCTATGCTTGCAGTTTTACTAGGGAATTATAAGTGTGGTAGCTTCCCATTGCTTTCCACATCGGTGATAGATGACGATGATAATGATAAGGATGATGATGATGGCCAGATGATTTTCGGGGACCGGTAGGCCCTAAGCTTCCTGACATTTGTCTTACAGGTGACGAAAACCCCCGAAAAAACCACCCAGTAGCCTGTCCCGACCGGGAATCGAACCCGGGCCCGCTGCTTGACAAGGCAGCTCGCTACCTCTAGAGCACAGCGGTGGACTATTTTGTAGATATGAAATATAATACCTGGACATTACAAACACATATGATGCAAGCAAAACGCTAGATTGAATAATATTTCATATTATGCATGTATTATAATGCCACCCACTGCATATTTCGTTCACGAGTTTTGGCGTTAATATTCCAATTTTACGCACCACTTCGTCAGCTCACGATACGTATATTACATACTGCAAACCTTTTAGTTTACAAATATGCGCATACGTTGGTCGTAATATGGAGCGCTGCTAATATAAATTGGAAGTTTATATGAGAAAAGAGAAACTGCATAAATAATAAGACCAACTCTACATGCATAATAGAATACTCAAGATGGAGTTTAAGAATTAATTATAATAAAACAGAATACATGAACACAGATCTTTCTGAGGAATTAGAAATAAATGGAACAAAGATTAAACAGTGGAATATTTGAAGTATTTGGGATCAATAATTGAAAAAGATGGATCATCTGAATTAGACATTGAAAAAAGAATAATAGAAACAAAGAAAGTTATTGGCGTATTAAATTATATTTTATGGAGTAGGAGTATAATCAAGTTGAGAATAAAGTACTCAGGAAAATTTTTGGACCAAAGAGAGATGAACAGACAGGTGAATGGAGAAGGCTACATAACAATGAACTACATGGTCTTTACAGGAAGCCAGATATAATAAGAACAGTTAAGTCTCGTAGACTGCGATGGGCAGGACATGTTGCACGTATGGGGAATGAAAGACTTGCATGGAAGCTTCTTGTAGGAAAGCTAGAGGGAAAACGCCCAGTTGGTAGACCAAGAATGAGGTGGGAGAATAACATTAACTATGATTTGAGGGAAGTAGATTATACAGGGAATGATTGGAAAGCATTAGCTCAGGATAGGGATGTATGGAGAGCTTATGTCCGTGCGGCCATGAACCTACGGGTTCGATAGTGCCAGTGAGGAGTATAATCAAGAGGACTAAATTATTAATATATAAAATAATTGTGATGAGTATTTTATTATTTGGTGCGGAAACATGGACGTTGAAGCAAAAACACAAAAAGAAATTATTAGTCACAGAAATTGACTTTTTAAGAAGATCGACAAGAATATCAAAATTAGATAAAATAAAAAAATAATACAATAAGATAAATTATGAATGTAGAAAAAAAAATTGTAAAAGAGATTGAAGAAATCTCAGATGGTACTGGCATATAATGAGAAGAAGGGACACAAAAACAAACAAAGAAGCATTGAAGTGGATACCTCATGGAAAAGGGAAACATGGTAGACCAAAGCCAATGAGGATAAAGGGAATTCAAGAAAATATGAAGAAGAGAAATATGACAGAAACAGACACACAAGACAGGGAATTGTGGAAGAAAAAATTGTATATTTTGGTTGAGGATACCTGTGTATACAACAGAAACAATACTCAAAAAAAAGATAATTGAATCAATATTAATAAACTTCTTTAAGGTGAATAGTCATAAAGTAAAATATTAAAATATATAAACACCTTGGAAGGTGCCATCCTCCTCAACTCGGTTAATATGTTCATTTTTAAAACTGTAAGCCTTTCAGAAACCTGCTTCCATCTTCTGCAGAGTAGCGCACATCCTTCTGCTAAAGATCTATGCCAGTTTCTGTAAGGCCTATAGTTTTAAAATAGAACAATTTAACCTAGTTGAGGACGACGGCACCTATGAAGGCGTTTCTTTATAATAATATTTTACTTGATATATTTGCTGCTAAAATTACACTAAATCTAAGTCAAGAATTTAAATTAATTGTTCTGAATAATTTTTAACTGTCCCAACCACGTTTTAAATTTACGATCACATTAATGTGTCTTTTTTTTCACTCATACCCCAAATATTACGACTATCTTCAACTTTCTGATACGGACATTTAACTTTCACTATAAGCCGTCTACAAGCCATAATTAATGTAACTAATGAGAAATTAATAGGCTGTTAGTTTATGCTGATGATGTAGTATTATTGAGCGATAACGAGGAGATACTAAGGGACAACACGCACACTTTATTGAGTAACACTAAGAAATTGGGAATGGAAGTAAATATCAATAAAACTAGATACATGTTCACACATAGAAATGCGTTATATAATGGAAATGGACAACTAATAAAAAATTAAGGACATTTTGAAGAAGTATGTAAAGTAAAAGCCTCAGGAGGCCCTTGGGGTAGTAGGAAGTTAAGGCTCCCACTTTTTATAGACAATCGGCACTTCCTGTCAGCCGGGTTGTCAGCCCTGCGTAACGGTCGTATTTACCCCCAGAACAAGCGTGTGGTACTCATTTCGATTAGAGGCTGAGTCGACCCCAGGACCATAGTGTCACCAGAAGGTGTGGGTCAATTTAAAAATCCTGACCCCCCACGGGACTCGAACCCTCGACCTTCCGGCTTGTAGCGCAGTGCCTTAACCACTACGCTACGGTGCGTTCCCTTCAAGTATGTACGAACAATAATCACAAATAGGAATGAGATGCACAAAGAAATTAAACATAAACATAGGATCAATTCTGCATTCTCTTGTTGTGCCAGATTCTTTCAAAAAACAAACTGAAAACATATAGAACAGTTATTCTCCCAGTTATATTATACGAATGCGAAACATGGACTCTTACTTTAAGGGAGGAAAGAAGATTACGTGTATTTGAGAATAAAGTTGTTAGGAACATTTTTGGGCCAAGAAGAGATGAACAGACAGGTGAATGGAGAAAACTGCATAATAGTGAACTACATGATATGTGTAGAAGCCATATATAATAAGAACAGTTAAGTCTCGTAGACTGCGATGGGCAGGACATGTGGCACGTATCGGGGATGAAAGACGTGCATGGAAGCTTCTTGTAGGAACACCAGAGGGGAAAAAAACGCGCAGTTGGTAGATCAAGAATGAGGTGGGAGAATAATATTATCCATGATTTAAGGGAACTAGATATACAGGGGATGATTGGAAAACATTAACTCAGGATAGGGATGTATGGAGAGCTTATTTCCGCGCGGCCATGAACCTACGGATCCGATAAAACTAGGGAGTTATTGAAAATATAGATTTGAACCCATGATATCCATCTTTAAGAAGAAAGAAATTTGTACTTGATCTGGGAGGTAACCTAAGCAGCTCAATGGTATATCATCAACGATAGAGTTGGAGGTCTTAAATTCAAATACCAGCTTAGGTGAATTATTTTCTAGTTATGTTAAATATGGCATACAAACGATTTTCTCAAATAATAGATTTCCAAATAATTTTCTGTCACTTTTTTCAGACTACATACTGTTCATTTGTCCAATTTTATTTATTTATTTATTTATTTATCCTAACCGTACATATTCGAAATATTAGTTCAATTTGCTGAACCACGTATTGTAACTCTAAGAATGAATAGGAGCGACACTGTCGGGATGCATGTGAATTTGTACGTTATCATAACGACTCTATTCAGAGTAACAGCCAATTAACAAGCTGTTAATTACAAGAAATTTGCGAAGATTCTTGAGGAAGGCGCTTCTTTTAATTCCATTCGAGTGTATCTACATATCTATATTCATTACCAAGAAACTACTTTTTAGGTTTCACTCTTTTGAAATGAACAGGAATCTTGAAGAGAAATCAAAGGTAAATTTATTAAATGAGAAATTGCCTCGAATTTATGCAATCTAATTTCATAATTGGTATTTCCAGTAAGAAACCTAGATTCAACATGAACAATCTAATTAATTTTAATACATTATGTTGTTAATAGTTCATTTTAGAAAGTAATTTAACTCTAGATTCTATTTTAGGTCTTATAGTATTTATTAATTTACTTATTTATTTTAGTTTAAAATTGTTCTTTATTGATTCAATTGATTCATTTTTTACAGAAGATTTACAAGTTTTACTTATGATTATAGGGCCACCATTGCTGAATTAGTTACGACAATATGTTGTAAGCCAAAATATCGCGTGTTCTAGCCATCAAGGAGTCAAATTTTTAAACTGGCCTAATCTTATGCGGGCACCATGAACCTGGGGTTCGACTCAGTATCTAAAGAAAAATAATTCCAGATTTTTGTTATGAGGGGAGGGTTAAGTCGGCCTTCACGCAGGGCTGACAACCCGGGTATCAACTCATGCCGATTATCTAGATGGAAAGGGGCATTAACCTTCCACTACTTCAAAGGCCGCTTAGGATTATTTTATACCTTTGACTTCTGATATATTGAATCACTATTTAATTAAACTATTTCAAAGGAAATGGCTTTAATTGAAGCAGTTTTGAAATACTACCAAAAAACTGATGTAAACACATTTATGAATAAAAATAGAATATTTTAAAAAGTTATACTATATGAATGAAACCATGCTTACGATAATAAATCTTCCTATGTACAATTATATTTCATCATCATCATCATCAAGGATTACACCTTCCGATCTCATGCTAGAATTGGTCAGCCCATCTTTTACTGGGTCTTCCAACATTTCTTAGTCCTAGTTGTTTGAATCTGTTTTGGAATCTATTGTTATCCATTCTATTAATGTGGCCCATCCATTCATCTCTGTATTGTGCAATTCTACCAAATAGTTTGAATATATTTAGTTCTCTTCGGGTCTCTTATACTAATCGATAGTAAATAAGCGCCTACTTCTGATGAATGAATAAAGATTTGTTATATTTTCATTTCGTTTTCGATCTGTTATTGTATAGCCAGCCACACTCCTCAAAAACCTCATTTCTGACTTTTCTATTCTTTGTTCCTGGTTTCTGGTTAAGACCCAGTGTTCCGATCCATATACTAGTGTTGGAACAGTCATTGTTTTATAAACATTTTAAAGTGTTCTCCAATTAAATTTAAGTAATTTATAACGTTCTACTCATTTTTCTGATTCATGTGGTATAATGTACAACATTTTTGTTTTTTTACTTACAACGAAATTGTCAACCATTACATGCCGAAATTTCTCTCAGAGAAGCGTTATGATGTACCAAGGCCGTGTCCGAAAAATCATGTTTATTTAACTGCAAGTACTAAAATATATAGCGTCACATATCTCATTTAAGGTACAGGGAAGCAACATAACTCCTCGCTGGATGTATTGGATAACCCTCACTTCCTGCCGTATGCTATGCACCCGCCTCTCTTCCCTCCGCTCTAAGTCATGCAAGAAGTCCATCTGCTACGCACAGCGGTTTGCCATTGCTAGATTCTAGTTTCGAAACCTGTGTCTTGCAGTTAAAAACGGCAGATATTTTTGGACACGGCCTCTGTACAATACTTCTCTGGGAGAAATTTCAAGGTAGGTTTCAGTATGCAATGGTTGGCAGTTCCATTATTAGAATATTTCATACTGTGCACATAGGAATGTTTATAGAAGCGGTAGCAGAGCTGTATGGATTAGCGGATATTAACAGTTCATTCTTGGTACATTTTTCCCTAGAATTACTTCACCTGCGCTAAAAATGTCAATACAATAATATTAATTTAATTTTTTTTTAAGTATTGGCTGTACCTGCAATATTGTATGGCTCAGAAATATGGACTCTGAATAAACAGACAAATAAAAGAATAGAAGCAGCAGAAATGAAATATTTACGATCTGTGGCTGGAAATACTTTAATTGATAAAAAACAAAGTGAATATATTTGTAAAGAACTATAAAAATTCAGTTTGACAGATAAAACAGAAGAGTATAAGAGAAAATTGAACGAATACGTCTGCAGAATGGATATTAACAAATACTCTTAGGAAAAGTCTGAACTATTAACCAAGAGGAGGAAAAAGAGATCGGGGACGTCCACGAAAGAGATGGATACACGGCAGCTATAATACTTGGAGCCGGAATGAACCAAAAGGTTAAATCCCTGCAAGAAGAAAAATAAGAACATTTGCTACAATATTCTTTGCAGTTAATGAAATAGCAAAATTAATAGAAAGTTCAAGATTAAATACGATATAGAATATATTATTTTATATTAGAATTATACATGTTGTAGTCCTACTATATTGCTTGTTTCTAAATGTGATATCTAATTACAGACGTAGCAATCGCTGATTACTGTCCACTGAAAGAAAATTATAAAAAAAATGAGTGAATATTTTCCATTTCACCGTGTCTAGTAAAGAAGGCGCAAGTTTGATATTCCCGACATATAGCGAACCTGGTTTCCGTCTGAATACGTGTTAATTTCAGGTAATAATGTTATTAGTTTCATATTAATATCAAATTTATTTATCGTATTTCCATTCTGCTATGTAACGAAAACCTGTCTTCGAATATGGTTTTTATATTCTCGAAGAGAAAAAAAAAGAGTTTTTTTTTTAATTCGACCCTGATAAAATAGTCGTCCTGAACTACTTTACTTCTGTTGTAAAACGTGGTCACAATTAAAATCTAGGCCTTTCAAAGAGCATGCTACATCTTTAAGATTTCTCATGGTACTAAGTATACCACGTCAGTACCATGAGAAATCCTGAAGATGAAGCATGCTCTTTGAAAGGCCTAGATTTTAATTGTGTGACCACGTTTTACAACAGAAGTTAATATCAGGTATGAATTTTAAAATTGTAACACAATTTTAAACTCAACGGTGTTCTATCATGAATTTTAAAAGTATAGAGAGAAAAATAAGAGACTTATCTGTACACAGATATTAAGTTATATTAAACCTGTTATAGATATGTTAATATTGTGAATATATTTAATTAATAGTATTAATGACCCTTGGGACTGCGTGCAATGTATAAGATACATTGAAGATCTTAAAAACTATTCAGGGAAAAACATTATTTGATAAGATACACAACACAGAAATTAGGGACAAATGTCATATTCAAGACATATATGTATTATAGATAGACGAAAATATTGAAAAGGTCATATAGAAAGAATGGAAGGCAACCAACTTCCAAAAAGAGCTGAAGAAGATAGACCAATGGACGGGTGAAGAATAAAAAGACCAGCCAAGAGATGGATAGACAGAGGATGAACATCCAACACGTCTTCCTCCGAGGAGTAATTTTTGAAATACACTGGATAAAAATCCTACAAATTATGAATAAGAAGAAGAAGACGAAGTATTAATAATTCAATTTTGAAAATAGCATAACTCAACATATTAATAACCATTTCATTAACTTCGTTTAACCTCTCAACTCATATGTACGTTTTACATGCAATACACCATCCGGGCCTTACAGTCACACGACCTGTCGGGCGAGGGATTAATTCAATGTCAGGGTCCCTTCCGAGATAACACAACATTAAGACGAAACACACTATCCATATATATATATATATATATATATATATATTCATGCTAAACACGTCGAATATGACAATGATGATCATGATGGTCAGATGATGTTCGGGAGCCGTTTGGACTTAACGTTTCTATTTGTCTTACAGGCGAGGGGAAAACCGATTAATCATGAAACTTTTCCCGACCGGGGACTGAAACGTGTACGAGACTGCCACGCTACACCAAAATCATAGCTGTGGACAACATTATTAACCACTAGGCTAGGGTAAATATCATCTTCATAAGTAATGCCACGAGTGATTTCCAAATTATCGATAAATTCACGACTCACGAAGTGAGGAGTGAATTTATCTAGAGAATTTGGAAATAAAGAAAGGCATTTGTTAGGGCTATTTAACGAATAAAATTAAGCTGTTTACTGACAACTCATTGTTTAACTATAGTTATTTTAAAATATGTATGTATTTAATGTAAACGGCGACGTTTTGAAAACAATTCAGAAATGTGAGGTTATGTTCATTCACTGCTGCTTGATCATATTATTTATTGCCAAATAAGATCGCAATATTATAAGAGTGCACCCAAGTGGAGAAATAGTGAAACACATCAAACTATATATCATAATCAACATTACGGGTTGTTCATTTATTTTTTTAGTAAACAACTCAGTAAAATCCAGGAATTTTTTTCATTATTTGCTATATTCAATATATCTGTTGGAGAAAATAATGCTTTGACCTGTTCAGAACATTAAAAAGGAGGAGCTTTCTTTATCACAAAAGAAGGAGCTGATAAAGAGAAATCGATAAAGAGCGAGGTGAAACACGACTGTCATTTGGTTGTAAAACAACATTCATTGAAACGTGATTGGTCATTGACTAGCATTTGTGGCATGAGTTAAATAGTCTACATAAATAAAAATGTACCGGTAAATATTCGTTTGTACATAATTTTAAATATCCAAAAGTTCTTCACACATTTCATGAAAATTTGTATATATATATATATAGGTTTTCAGATTCGTGGAGTGTTCAGCCACTATCTGATACCTTGAAAACCATTAGGTGTAGGAGTTAACCTGAAAAGAAAATTTAAAAATCGCTCTAGTGGTCACAATTTAAGATTTTTAAAAACGAAATTCAGTATATCCTTGTACTAAAATAAACCGAGGAAGTTTTTTTTATAGAAATTCATAAAATCTGACCATTAGAAGTGCAGGTTTACCTGAAATCCGAGATTAAAACTTTACTCTACCAACTGCCATATTTCGTCTAATTCATTTTTAGACGCACGGGGTATCTAAACAAGAATTACAATATAAATTTATAATTACACTGGTCTACAAAAATTAACTTTTTTCACCAGAATAAAAATAATATATTCTGTAAGTATTTTTCATGCTGAATTCAAATATCATTTCAATTTTTTCCCGATCAGGTAGGAGTTTTGTATGATATTTATTTAATTTTTTTATAATACTACTTATTCTGAAAGTGGTAGATAGTGATGTTCGCGCATATTTTTGCATCTGAAACATCTCTCTTCTTGGTCCAATAGTAGTCAGCCAGCATATTAGAACTCTACTTGCCTTGGTACATGCATATTAGAACTCTACTTGCCTTGGTACATGCATATTAGAACTCTACTTGCCTTGGTACATGCATATTAGAACTCTACTTGCCTTGGTACATGCATATTAGAACTCTACTTGCCTTGGTACATGCATATTAGAACTCTACTTGCCTTGGTACATGCATATTAGAACTCTACTTGCCTTGGTACATGCATATTAGAACTCTACTTGCCTTGGTACATGCATATTAGAACTCTACTTGCCTTGGTACATGCATATTAGAACTCTACTTGCCTTGGTACATGCATATTAGAACTCTACTTGCCTTGGTACATGCATATTAGAACTCTACTTGCCTTGGTACATGCATATTAGAACTCTACTTGCCTTGGTACATGCATATTAGAACTCTACTTGCCTTGGTACATGCATATTAGAACTCTACTTGCCTTGGTACATCTCTCTTCTTGGTCCAATAGTAGTCAGCCAGCATATTAGAACTCTACTTGCCTTGGTACATGCATATTAGAACTCTACTTGCCTTGGTACATCTCTCTTCTTGGTCCAATAGTAGTCAGCCAGCATATTAGAACTCTACTTGCCTTGGTACATGCATATTAGAACTCTACTTGCCTTGGTACATCTCTCTTCTTGGTCCAATAGTAGTCAGCCAGCATATTAGAACTCTACTTGCCTTGGTACATGCATATTAGAACTCTACTTGCCCTTGGTACATCTCTCTTCTTGGTCCAATAGTAGTCAGCCAGCATATTAGAACTCTACTTGCCTTGGTACATGTTTTTTTGCATCTGAAACATCTCTCTTCTTGGTCCAATAGTAGTCAGCCAGCATATTAGAACTCTACTTGCCTTGGTACATGCATATTAGAACTCTACTTGCCTCTGGTACATCTCTCTTCTTGGTCCAATAGTAGTCAGCCAGCATATTAGAACTCTACTTGCCTTGGTACATGCATATTAGAACTCTACTTGCCTCTGGTACATCTCTCTTCTTGGTCCAATAGTAGTCAGCCAGCATATTAGAACTCTACTTGCCTTGGTACATGTTTTTTTGCATCTGAAACGTCTCTCTTCTTGGTCCAATAGTAGTCAGCCAGCATATTAGAACTCTACTTGCCTTGGTACATGCATATTAGAACTCTACTTGCTTGGTACATCTCTCTTCTTGGTCCAATAGTAGTCAGCCAGCATATTAGAACTCTACTTGCCTTGGTACATGCATATTAGAACTCTACTTGCCTCTGGTACATCTCTCTTCTTGGTCCAATAGTAGTCAGCCAGCATATTAGAACTCTACTTGCCTTGGTACATGCATATTAGAACTCTACTTGCCTCTGGTACATCTCTCTTCTTGGTCCAATAGTAGTCAGCCAGCATATTAGAACTCTACTTGCCTTGGTACATGCATATTAGAACTCTACTTGCCTCTGGTACATCTCTCTTCTTCTTGGTCCAATAGTAGTCAGCCAGCATATTAGAACTCTACTTGCCTTGGTACATGCATATTAGAACTCTACTTGCCTCTGGTACATCTCTCTTCTTGGTCCAATAGTAGTCAGCCAGCATATTAGAACTCTACTTGCCTTGGTACATGCATATTAGAACTCTACTTGCCTCTGGTACATCTCTCTTCTTGGTCCAATAGTAGTCAGCCAGCATATTAGAACTCTACTTGCCTTGGTACATGCATATTAGAACTCTACTTGCCTCTGGTACATCTCTCTTCTTGGTCCAATAGTAGTCAGCCAGCATATTAGAACTCTACTTGCCTTGGTACATGCATATTAGAACTCTACTTGCCTCTGGTACATCTCTCTTCTTGGTCCAATAGTAGTCAGCCAGCATATTAGAACTCTACTTGCCTTGGTACATGCATATTAGAACTCTACTTGCCTCTGGTACATCTCTCTTCTTGGTCCAATAGTAGTCAGCCAGCATATTAGAACTCTACTTGCCTTGGTACATGCATATTAGAACTCTACTTGCCTCTGGTACATCTCTCTTCTTGGTCCAATAGTAGTCAGCCAGCATATTAGAACTCTACTTGCCTTGGTACATGTTTTTTTGCATCTGAAACATCTCTCTTCTTGGTCCAATAGTAGTCAGCCAGCATATTAGAACTCTACTTGCCTTGGTACATGTTTTAGAACTTTGCCTCTGGTACATCTCTCTTCTTGGTCCAATAGTAGTCAGCCAGCATATTAGAACTCTACTTGCCTTGGTACATGCTTATTAGAACTCTACTTGCCTCTGGTACATCTCTCTTCTTGGTCCAATAGTAGTCAGCCAGCATATTAGAACTCTACTTGCCTTGGTACATGTTTTTTTGCATCTGAAACATCTCTCTTCTTGGTCCAATAGTAGTCAGCCAGCATATTAGAACTCTACTTGCCTTGGTACATGTTTTTTTGCATCTGAAACATCTCTCTTCTTGGTCCAATAGTAGTCAGCCAGCATATTAGAACTCTACTTGCCTTGGTACATGTTTTCCATTGTAGAAATTTTCTGATGATTATTGCTCACCGTGCTCATCGCTGACAGCCCCAAGAATTTCTGGGATGAAGTCTAAGTGAGAGTCCAAGAAGTGAATTTTTAAATACCGGTGCATGTTGCTTTATTAAAATCCAGAAGATCAGCCACTAGGCCACGATAGTTTTCTGCTTTATGGTTTCCAAGGAAATTGCAACATATATTTTGAAAGACTGCCAGGCTGCTTTTTCAAGTGGATTTAACAATCCTCAGAATGTTTATCAGCCATTAATGATCATATTTGTGGTCCTATAAAAATTCCTTCTTTCAGTTTAGCCTCATTAATTTTGGGAAAATTTTCGATTTCAAGTACAAGAATCCTTCAGAAAGTTTATCCATAACTTTAACGAAATATTTCACTACTCCTAATTTAATATGCAATGGAGCTAAATATATTTTTTCAGGATTCACTAAAGGGACATGTGACACATTTTCACATTTTTCTGGCCAGGGATAAGAGATTCACGTTTAGGCCATTATTTTTAACGTAGTGAAACTGACACATCATAATGTCAGATTAACAGATCTGAGCATGTCAAAACATGAATGAACCTGAGCAGTCTTCTCTTCTGATGCTTCAGCATGACATTATATATAATTTCCTTGGATACAACTTGAATAAAATCGCTAAATATAAAGTTTCCTATGAAAGGTCAAAGAGAATGCTAAAATAAGATTTTAAAAAGTAGCTGTCACAAAAATACTGTGCCTGATGGAAAAATTCTGACTACATTTATGATTTCAGCATGAAAAAATGCACTAGAGTCACTAATCAGATTTCTTGTGAAGAAAATCTTGTCGACCAGTTCTATTTTCCTCTTTGCTTATTAAACTAAAAATAAAAACGCGTTTATTATAGGCTTATTAAGCGTAGCAGCGCATACCGGGTATTAGCTAGTTATAAATATGATTATAGTTTATCAGTTACCAAACCTAATCCATAGTTTCTAATTATTTTAAATTGTAAATGTATATTTCTTTAAACCTAACTAACTTCTTGGCACTATCGGATCCGGATATTGATGACCGAGCGGATATCAGATCTCCTGTATAATTCACCTTCCCCAAATCATGGCTGATATTATCTCGCATCATTCTTACCTACCTACTGGACACTTTCCCTCCGGTTTTCCTACATGTAGAAGTTTCCATGTCCTCATTCGTGACATATGCCCTACCCATTTAGATTCCCATAAAGATCATGCAGCTCACTATTCTCCATTCACCTGTCTGTTTGTCTCTATTTGGTCCAAACATGTTCCAAAGGATTTTATTCTCAAATACTCGTAATTTGGTTTCTCCCCATTTAAAGTAGAGTCCATGTTTTACATTGATATAAATATAACTGGAAGTAGAGTAATTTTATATATTTTTAATCTAACTATTATTAGAAAAGTTGATATGACAAGAGTCACTATAATGCATAATAGCATGCCTTTCCAGAGTTAAACATTGATTCAACTTTTTTTCCTCCACTTAATTCCAATTTGTAATTACATTTCCTAGGCATTTAAATTCAGTTGCTTTTAAACAATTTCCCTTATTTGTCATTAATTGTTCACGATTTATTTAAATCTTTTTTTAAATTATATTTCCCAATAATTTGTTACAATTTTTATACTATTTTTCTTAACTTCATTGGATTTCATCATCACCACCATCGTCGTCCAGGTGCATGGATTAAGTCTCATAAGATTTATTCCAATCGTATTTAACACTGTTGGTTGACCCCATCTTGTTTTCGGTCTTCCAACATTTCTTCTACCAAATGGGTTTTAGTTGGATTTAGCTTTGGATAATAGTGAAAAATTAACGGATCTATGTTAAAAAATTAAGACTCGTAATTTTGCAGTGACTATTTATCTCATAGATCGATAATTTGCCTCTTCCTGTTGATAAAATTGCTTCTTCCTATTGATAAAATTTCCTCTTCCTGTTCGTAATGAGAGATATCTTCGCAAATTAACTTATTTGACAAGGATATCGATTCAACAATGTACGATCGATATGGTACAGCAAGAAATGCCAAAAGAAAAAAAAAACTTCAAAAATAACCAAAAATAGTTAGTTCTGTTGCTCTAAAAAATGTATTAATGTTGTATAATAAATCTGCATTATTGATAATAGTTATTTCTCATAAAGATATCTGTTATTGATTTTTCTCAAGCCCAAAGAGACTTAATAGTAAAAATATGCTTTTTATAACTATACATCCTGCTTAGAAATCGCCCGGAAGTAAGATCGCAATAAATAACCTCATATTTGGTAAATATTAAATATTATAACTATTTTTAGCTTCTGATGTATTATTCGCTTAATAGTCACTCCAAATCCAACGCGACGTTGAATTTTTCACTAGACAAAATCACTTACGATTTTATCGCTCGTGTTTTTTTTCAGAAAACACAATCTCTTGTTAGATTACTGTTGACAATAGATTCCTGCTTCAGCGCTAGATGATCTGTTGCCAGTTGAATTCTTTACGCCTGTTTATAAAACTGCGCATACTTTTGTAAACATGTCGATTGTCATTTTGTAAGTTTCCTTCTACAGTAAAATCCAAAGAGCTTAGAATTCTAGAGAAGCAGTCACATAGTTTCTCAGTAAATAATCCCTTCTAGTATTATAGAGTGAGATTTCTTCTTGAAATAATTCGAATTTAATCCCTTTATTCTCTTAAAGCAGACATCTAATTCCCTCCCCTGTATCTTAGAGACTCTGGTAATTAAAGTAAAAGTGAGCCCAGATTTCTATAAGAGAAAGCAAGTTGGAGATAGAGAGATTTCTTTCAGGTCAGTTTGAAAGCTCGCTACTGCAGATACAACCATTTGCTTCTGGTCACAACCAAGATAGAGAGAAAGTTACTACTTTTAAAGGATTACACCTTCTCCCAACCTCTACATGGATCAGTGGCGGATTTGCACATATAATTAATGAGAAATATTTCGAAGATTTGGGAATAAACTTGTTAGTCATCCAGACATGGTTATTGATTCTCAAGGTTCAACTCTAGAGGCCTGAGTTCGAATCTCGGTGGAATTGGGGATTTTAAATGTCCTTCTTTGCATTAATGAGTGTTCCTTGCCTTGTCCTGTTTTCAACGGTGGCCTAGCATACTACAAACCAAGATCAATGCAATATGTTGTTATTATGTTTATTATTATTATTATTAATTTTATTATTAATGCAATATATTATTATATCCACCGGTTTATTCTCAAGGTAGTGTGCTACCTTGTCACGCTGCGGGCCCGGATTCAATCGCCGGTTAGGACTCAAGTTTTCTGGGTGAGGTATCTCGGTTTTTTCTCACCTGTAAGACAAATGTCAGGAAACATTAATATCCAAACAGTCCCAGAATAGCATATGGCTATAATAATAATAATAATAATAATAATAATAATAATAATAATCATAATTCTTGTTCGTCTTAGATTAAGAATTTCTACTGGCGCACCACTCTCATCATTATCACTCAACATTCATCGGGGCAGCCGTAAACCCGCCTTCCAGGCGCCTCAACCTCAGAAGTGGGTTACAATTGCACCAATGCCAGCAGAGAACAGTAGAAATGTCGAAATGACAACCTCGGACATTGAATAAAAATAAAATAAATTATTATTATTTCCTTCTTCTTGTTTACGGATTAAACTGCAAAATGTTCGTTCCTCTCTCATGCAGAAATTTGATCTTTCCATCCTGATCTTGGTCGTCCCATCACCTACATCCCTCTTAATTATATGTGAATAACTGTTTTGTTATATGCTCTTGATCCATCATTTGAATGTGGTCCAAACAATTTTGTTTGTATTCTTTGATTCTGTCTTATAAACTAAATACGTTAAGGCCATTCATAATATATTACATATATTATTATTATTATTATTATTATTATTATTATTATTATTATTATTATTATTATTATTATTATTATTACTCGGGGATTTTGCAGCTGAATCCGCCTTCCTATTCCTAATCTTCATCCTTCTCAATCAATGGCATCTTCTTCTTGAAGTTCTTTTGAGGAAATAAATTATTTATTTTCTTATGGTACCATGATCATATTGTCCACCGCTGTGGTCTCGAGGTAGCATGCTGCCTTGTCACGCAGCGGGCCCGGGTTCGATCCCCGGTCGGGGCAGTTTTTCTGGGTGAGGTTTTTATCGGGTTTTTTCCTCACCTGTAAGACAAATGTCAGGAAAACTTTAAGGCCTAAACGGTCCCCGAAATCATATGGTCATCATCCTTCACCGGTGTGGAAAGCAACGGGAAGCTACCACACCTACAATTTCCTAGTAAAGCTGCAAGCATAGCATGAAAATGCAGTGAAGGACCTGCCTTCGGGCAGAATTACTATGGATGGATGGATGATCATCTTTGTCTTACTCGAATACTTCTTCCGGCTGGTTTCCACGTTTTAGGCCATCTTTATTAATGTATCCACATTAGGCACCCAACCATTTTAACTTGCTCTGCATCTTAATTGTTTCATTCCGTATTCTTTGTAATATAAATATTCCTTAGCTTTTTCTCAAATAATCCACTTCAACTGCGAAAAGGTTTAGTTTATGTTTCAAGGTTTTACGTAAATAAAGTGATCACGGAAAATCCCCGCTGAAACTGAATGACATAAGAGTATTGCATCACTGAATTCTGGCGCATGGGCAGTGCGACTGTATTTTATTCACTGCCAAGCTATAATTTCATAATATTGTACATTCAGATATAAAAACGAACACAGGCATTCAAGTTTTAGTTGCCTTATTCGTAGTGAAATGGGAGATAATATGAAATAAACATGTTTTGTGAAGCAGATGATGTGATATACTAATAGCGCAACAAGTTGAAGATGTTTAATCACAGCAAGAGGCTCAGGTGAAGAAGAGATCTAAGTAATTATGTAGCGCTAAACTAACTTCACAAGTTCTAACTCAGACATCTGCATAATAATCACTCCGATAAACTCATTTATTGCACCGCATATGGCATTTAATACTGAAGGAGTTGCCTTAGGCAACAGCTTTTGAGATTCGTAATCCGAAGGTCCCAATTTTAAACTCGTGCCCACCAATCCGAGTTTTTTTCTGGTTTTCTTTAATTGTCTAATAATATTTTTTTCATATTTCGTAACCATAATCCATTTCTTCATCATTGTTTCATAGAATTAATATTAATTAATTTCTTCAGGAAAACAAAATAAATTTAAAAAAACATTCAGGCTAATGGATACAAAAAAGGACTACATATGCGATACGACCTTAGATATTAAAGCCTTAGAGATGCGGAAGGTCCCGATTTCAAACGGGTGCCGATCAAACTGACTAGATTTTTTCCTGATTTTCGTTAATAATCAAATGCAATTTTGAGTTCGTATTTCATTACAATCCATT
Source organism: Diploptera punctata (assembly GCA_030220185.1). Lineage (NCBI taxonomy): Eukaryota > Metazoa > Arthropoda > Insecta > Blattodea > Blaberidae > Diploptera > Diploptera punctata. The sequence goes on along the minus strand of JASPKZ010003429.1, from coordinate 1,633,234 downwards.
TCATCATAATTGTTGTTTCATTATAACATGTAAATTAAAATTAGTTAATTCCTTCTGAAAAAATATAACAAAAACAAGCTCAGATTAATGGATATAAAATATCCTATATGCAATACGTACTTAGAAGTTGAAGCTCAGCCTATACAATTAAGAATGTCTCCATATATTTTAGAGTATTTTCCCATATAAACAAGCTTTTTTTTAAATGTTGGTACATAAATGTCAAACCAAATTGGGATTACACAATGTCACTGCAAAATCAGGATTCTAATATAACAGCAAAAATTGGATACTAATTCTAAAATCAAATACAAATTGCAAGGAGTACAGATGAGATTTTTATGTCCACTCCTAGGTTTGGCAAAATATGTAAAAGACATATACGCGATAAATTAAAAGTTCAAAATATAGATTAGTTGAAGAAATTCAGAATTATCAAAGCTATTGACTACAACATGTCGAGAGAATGGAATAATTTCATTTTCTACTTTAGCATTGCAGTGTCAACCTAAAGAACTTCGAGATAAAGTAAGACCAAAATTAAGAGAATGACCAACCACATCTTCAGATTTGATAGGAAAAAGCTCAAATGACCTAAACATAAATAAGTTTATGATGATGAAGCACGCTTAGGGAGCGGGATGACTTAAGACAACGATAAAGATCATTACGGCTAGCCTAATGGATGTTGTGTCAGTGCAATAACCAATGCACACCCGTTGTCAATAAAAACAGATCACATAAGCAATGAGAATTATTGTGTATTGTCAGATAGAAAACAAATCAGTAAGTTAATTAATTTGTTTCGTACAATATTGTTTTCACAGTTGCCACACTGTAATATCGAACCACTAGTTTATTAAAAGTCTGTTCTCATAGCTCGCCTCAAACACGACTCTGTACATGCATAGGTCTTATCACAGTTGACTCATGATGACCTCTATCCCTGAATGTAAGAAATTATTTTAAAATATTTCAATTTCGACCAGCCTGATGGGCTAGTGGTCAGCGTTTTTGACTACTATTCATGAGGACCCATGCTCGATCCCCGGTCATACCATAGGAATTTTTCCATAAAGGGAATTATTCCTGTGGTTGCCCATGGTATGGAATTTAGGTTAAATTTAGGTTAAGAATTCTTCTGGCGCTTAATTATCTTTTATCACCCATCATATTATCAGGGTAATGTAACACCGCCTTCTAGGCGCCCGAACTTCAGAAGTGGGTTATAATTAAGCCTATGCCAGGAGACAACGCCAAGAACACCCGAAATGTCTAAATGACAACCTGGGGCATTTAAAATAAAAACATATTATATAAGATACAAGCAATTTAACTCGTAAGGGCATATTCGACGAATGCCAAGAAGAAAGATTACCCAGAAAAGCATTGGAATGGTATCCACTTGGAAGAAGAAAGAGAGGAAGAACTCGAAACTCGTGGATCAAAAAAAATAACTGGAATGAGAACAAGAGGACTGGAGGACATGGAGTGGATGGATAGGGACGAGTGGAGAAGGAAAATAAAACTTTAGGCACAGATAGGTGTGTAAACATTGAAAATGTGTATATAAATTTAAAAAAAAATGTTATTTTTAAATAAAAGCATATCTATTAAGATAGCTACAGTGAATATTATTGATTAAAAAATAATGAGATGCTGAAGTAAACTGAACATCGGCTCAACTCTGAAAAACTCGTACTATTTTGCAAACCCTTGATATCGCAAATTCTCTTTAAAAAATGGTTAACCTAAAAATATATAAAACTTTTGTTCTTTCAGTTGTATGGATGTAAAACATGGTATCTACTTTAACGTAGGAGAAAATATTACGAATATTTGAGAATAAAGCAACTAATTCACTGGCATTAACGAACCCGAAGGTTCATGGCCGCACAAACATAAGCGCTGGATATATGTCTATGCTGAGCTAATGATTTTCAATCATTCCCTGGATAACTTACAATCATTAAATCATTTTTATTTTTTTTTCCACCTCATTCTTGGCCTATCAACTGGGCAATTTTCCTCTGGTCCCTATTTAATTTCCCAATCGTGTCACAAGTCAACCATTACAGTCAAAGACACTTAATTGTTCTTATTAGATCTGGTTTCCCATAATGATCATACTCCTCCATTCACTTGTCTGTTCATCTCCCTTCGGTTCGTAAAAGAGACTCGTTCAGTAAATAACACTGAGCAACAAAAAATAAACTTTTTTTTTTGTCTCAGAAAGAAAAATATGTGATTATGATAGTATTTTTTATCCTGAATTCAAATATTATATCAGTTTTTCTCCATCACGCAAGGTTTCCGAGAGACAGGAATTTATAATTTTAAACACTTTAATATTTTCTACATTCGTAACTACACAATATTCGAACATTCGGACTCACCTAGAAAGTAAGAAATGACGATTTTCTGCTATATTTCGCCTGTGGAGCATCCCTCTTCATGGTCCAACAATAATCGGCCAGCATATTAGGATTTCATTTGTCTTGATATCTCTTTCCCATAGCTGAAACCATTTGAGTTAGCTCATTTGGTTTTATTTTACAATGGACAAATGGACGAAAAAACATTTATTAAAAAATAATTACTTAAATCCATTAATTGAAATATAAATAAAAAACTGTGGGTGATGGAGAAATTCCGAATACATATTTGAAAACACGATAAAAAAACCCGCATTACATACAACTACTGTTACTCATGAGACAAAAATCATGTTGATCAGTGTTATATGCAGACGTTTAATTATAAATGGATTAAAAAATAATGAAAAAATAACGCAACGTCATAACATTCTGTAGGAATTAAAAGATCGTCACTTCTTATTGTGTGTGTGTGTGTGTGTGTGTACTAATGCCACCCACTGCACTATTCTTGCTTAGGTTCAGCACTGGACGGATAAGTGGTGTTAATACGGTCTATTTTCAATTTACGCACCACTTCGGAAGGCCACTTTACGTACACGGTGTATATTGTGTCCAGAGAGGAGTGTAGGATGAGTATGTTTTTATGTTCGTGTAGTGTAAAGTGTGCTGTGTGAGGGATGGTGATGAAGAGAAGGGAGAAAGTGAAACCCGGTGCCGGCACGTAGCCTACTCTTGTCATAAAGCACTAAGAGGGCTGCCAGGCTTAACATGCCCATCCGACAAACGTAACGCTATTAACAGCAACACATGCCTTCTCAACATATGTACTGTGGAGAGGTTTGCAACTTAATACAGGAATCTGGTGTACAATCTAGTAATTAAAAATTGTACACCATCACCTCTCCTGGTCCTAAAATTGTGTTACATTACATTAATATTATTGAGTAACATAAAGTTAAGTAGAACTGCGTTCAGTGACGTCTGAAATTCTTACACATTAAGGCTGAATACATTTACATTTTAGTATTTCTTTGACAATAGATACTAATAATTTATCAAACAGAAGGAAAGCACTATTAAGATAAACATGAGGGATTGTAGCTGAAATACTATTTATGAAAACGACAACGCTAATGGAGTCATAACATTATATTATGTGAACATGAAAAACTTACGTTAGAGTATAAGTAGACCCAAGTTCGATACGTTACAATAACAATGACAACCGTTTGACAAATAGTGTAAGTGTTCACAATTGATTTTGTCATAAAACAAGTGACGTCACAGAAATTGGTGGGGGAATTTGTTTTATCAAGATACAGACTAACATCTCTAGCTTTAATCTATTTTAATTCTCCAAGCGCGACAGGCCTAGATGTCGGCCCTTGGCCTACTAGCCGGCTGCTGGCCTTACATCCACACGTTTAAATCATAGAGCCAGTGTAGGGGTGACATGTGGTCAGCTCGTCGGGTCCCTCAACCTGGAGTAGCTACTTATTGTAGCTACCTAAATACCTCATGTTATTGGATGGGCACCAGTCACATATTGGCCGAAATTCTATGAGAAAATTTCTTCCCCCATAGGGACTCGAACCAGCGCAAGTCCCGTTGCTCTGTGCTGAGGCTTCTTGTCTTAACCACTCGGCTACTGCGCGGGGCAGCTTTGATCTATAGACAGCAAAATTTTATTTTATTTTATTTTTCCAAAATTAACAATAAGATAGAACAAATTATACCTTAGCCGACATTTTAACAGAAGCATCTCCAGTTATACGCCCTGACCTAAAAATGATGGTCATGGGTTCAACACCGACACAGGCGCAATTTTTTCTCTGTTATGTTAACTATTAACTATAAGTGCCTTGTCAGGGAGCATTAACTCCATATTTCCAAAATTACTTTATTTGCTAGTATATTAATACAAATTATATTTAGTCCTGAAAATTACAGTATCGCTGTTGAAATATATCGACACTTTTAATTTTTAATTGGTGAAATGGATACATTGACTACATGTTTTACGATTTTATCACCAAGAGGATCATTAGTTTATTAAAAAATAGTGTATTAATATTGAAGTTTATTATTATTATTATTATTATTATTATTATTATTACTATTACTAGTGTTATAATTATTACAACTATTATTATTGGCATTCTTACACGTTATGTGACCTGTTTTTACTGACAACGGAGTGGCACGGTTGGAGAATGAAAGAGGAGCACGAAAGCATCTTGTAGGAAAAGCAGAGGAAAAAGGCCTAGTTGGCAGACCAGGAATGAGGTGGGAGAATAATATTAACCATGATTCGAGGAAAGTACGATAGATTATACAGGGAAGACTGGATAGAATAGATTTTAGAATAGAATAGATTTAGATTTATTTAGCCTGCATTAGCTCAGGATATGGATGTATGGAGAGCTTATGGCCGCGTGGCCATGACCCTATGGATTCGATAGTATCAGTGAGTGAGTTAGTTATTACTGTTAATACGTTCTTATTACTAATATTTCATTAGTTATTATTATTAATTATTATTATTATTATTATTAACAATAATAATATACCATTCATACATATTTAAAATGCATATTGAACAAAGTATCTCATTCTAGACGGGTTCAATAACATAGTAAAAGCATGAAGATTTTTGATCATTCATTCACGCATATACTGGTTGTGGAATATATTCAATCTCTTACAGAATGGGACGAGGAACTTACTTGATTCTGGGAAATATAATATAGAAAAGCAGACTGAAAATAATTTAATTAAAATAACCTCAAATTATCACTTCCTAAAATTAAATATTAATTACAACTACAGAAGGTTATTTACTTATTTTTCTCGTTTATTGCAAAGCACCTATGAAATACTAACCGCTAACATTGGACAGACGGACCTCACAGGGATAAAGTCGGGTGACGTATCACTGACACAATATTCAACACGCATTGGTGAAAGATGCTCGACAATGTAGTCGCAAACATTTATTACTCATTTTTATTATTGCCAATCGGAAGAGTTAATCTTTCAATTTACATTTGTATTAAATTATGTAATGAATTAATTGCAGCAATCACAGAAATGTTATTTAATTTTAACAGTAATTTAGAATTGTCTTTTATAATCGCCAAAGCAAGGATCTAATGCATTTACTTCATGCATTTTTTTAAATGTGGAAATAAATTTAATTCCCCAGTGTTACATTACAATCCTGTTATATTTTATTTCAATATAGGCCTATGCATTATTTCCATTCAAATAATTCACATACGAATCGTCTAACAACAACTAGACAGAATAATGTAGGACACTTAAAAAACAAGTACTAGAGTTATAATAACATTAAAATCGAATATCTTCATTTAACACAAAATAATACAACAGTAAAATGCTTTATATCAAGAGAAGGAAAAGAACTAATGCAAGAATAACACTGGTATACCAGGAAAAACAGTTATATAAACCAACTAGGTAACAAACTATGAGATAATTTGACTGGAAACATTAATTTATAATATTCAACATTCTTAGAATATTGTAAACGAAATGGTACGCTCAGAATTTTATTTAACTACACTCTTGAACGTATCAGTACATTTGGTTATTAGTTTCGCAAACTGGGTGTGAAAAGGCTGGCAAATTTTGTTCAGATGCCTCTTACTTCAGTCCTTGCGGTCATTTACATGCCGTAAATCAACGACATGTGACGCACAGATATGTTTCATTTGTATGCCCTAGGAAGACCTCTATCACGGTCAGGTTCAAAACGACGTATTACGGAATCTGACTTGACTATATATCACCATCCAACACTTTAACCCTTAAATTGGCAAAACACACATTTCTTCTGTTAGATATTTGAATGTGGCGGACCGCAGTGAAAACGGAATCTTGTGTAACTGTTATTATTAGGCATACTGTATAATTAGACACACATTTAAGTGGTTTATTTTTGTTCGTTTTCTTCTGATTTATTTAAAATATTAAATTAACTAAACCAACTGATGTAGGCCTATCTAAAAGGATGCATTACGGATCTAAGGGTTAACGTTACATCTGTAGCTAGATGGCTCAGTAAACACTCAAGAAAATAATACATTTTCTCTCTTTTTTAACTCCAAAAGTTATTATATATCAAGGGTAACAAAAAAAACTTATATATAAAACAATTTCTAAAATCATCACTATATACGGCTCTGAAGTATTGGGAACTAACAAAAATAAACCAAAACCGCCCGTGGGCCCTTAGGCCTACATAATCAAGTTATCCGTAAATGATGAAAAATAAAGGAACATTCATAGACACAATTTGAGACTAAGAGGCTACCATGGTACGGTCATCCAGAAAGAATGGAGGAAGATCGGTGTCCGAGAACGATATTGAATTGCACTTCCCCAGCCAGATGGAAGAAATGAAGACCTGAGAAGAGTTGGAGTGATGGCGAGTATTCAGCCATGCAAGGACATTAAGTGATTGGCAGGACCGTGAAGTATGGAAAAAAGAAATCAGAAATGTCATCAGCAGTAAATAATCTAAATTATGATAAATGTTATAGTTGTAACTTTATTGAAAGACGCTCTTTTGTATATAATGTCATTAGCGTCAGAATTCAAATCTGTCACGTGAAAAAACCGACAAATTTTGGTAAGAGATCTCTTTTTCAGGTTTGAGCTCCTTTTACGTGCCGTAGCATGAATTCTCTTCCATACTGTGTCAGAGAATGCGAAACTTTACCATCTTTCAGAAACAAATTGAAAATAAAATTATTAAAATAACTCACTAATATTAGCCTACTTTTTTAACAATTAATAATTTGTTATTTCATTATTTAATAAAAATAGCATTACAATTTGTCAATATATTTACCTAATGCCTTATATAATTATAAGCGATAGATTATTTTATTGCATTTTATTACTTTCTTTGTATTTTTTCCATATATTTTATGTATAATAGATTCGAGCTGTTGTTAATTTGTGTATGTAGTCTTTCATTAGTTTAAGTTTAACTTATTTAATTGAATTGTATTATTAGAAATTATTTTAATTATTGTTCAGTTCGACAGATAATTGTTTAGTATGTACTATTATTGTTTTTTTTCGTATTTAAATGTAACATATGTTTGTCCTGGTGAGTGGAAGAGAAGTCCACATGACCTTAACTCCACGAGGCTAAATAAATATATTCAATTCTATTCCAAATTTACGATACAGGAGCCTCACTTTAGTTCCCGCCCCCCCCCCGAAGAAACCGATACTCAGGATTTGTATGCCCTCAAAAATCCAACGAACTCAGCCTGCTTTGAACCCGCGAATCTCGGAACCAGAGGCGTGCATGATAATCACTATTCTGTCTGGATCGAAAAATTAATTTCAAAAGCGAATTTTAGTCTGCTTTAGAGACAATTCATTTTTGTTTGGTATTTTATTTGCTTGCACCCTTTTCATACGATGTTCATAACAACTTATTTATTTGAAGTCATGTCGTTCAAAATTGTGTCTTGTATTTTTCTAATTAGATGGCGTTATGCATCAACCGACTATACGTCATTATGTAAGATTCGAGATAAATACGTTTAATATTTAAGTCAATATTCACTGTTCCTTGTAGCGCCAAACTAACAGTACTGGATATTATAAATTATTTTCCTTGTATGACAGTTAAGAATCAACAATCTAAGAGCGGAACATTTTGCGCTTAGCTGCATGATGCAACATTTAGATTACCATTCGTGAAGATCTGGTTTCATACCTGTAAATAGAATCTCTGATAGGACTGAAGACGTTTACATTTTCTTTAATAATGAGGCTATATTTAAAGATCTGGCGCTAAAAGTGCACTTACTTCATGAGCCAGTACGACAGATGAAAACAAAATTTCATGTTTTAATGGCGCTTAGCAGGTTGATACACAATATCGTCAATTTTTGCTTCTTCCTTCCTTCATTCCTCTGTAGGCCACTTTTTAATATGTATTGACTGTAGCAAGAATTAAAAATATATATTCGCACGCTTTTATGTATTAACACTGATATCCTATATATTTCAACTATTCGTATGTGGAAACAAAACAAAAGACAGAAGTCTTACTTCTTGTTATACTATTTTGCAATCATAACTTTTACCACAAAAAATCCTACCCTACTTATGGTACATGTCTTGTTTAATTTAACTGTATCACAATATACACAGAATGTATGTTTAGATTCATCCATGATAAACATAATCTGTTTGCGGTCAGCAGGCTTAACTCAAACATTACAGTACATAAAGTAATTTTACTCGAGATCTCTCTTAAAAATCCCTTGGCCTACTTATGTTGATTTGCAGGGGAAGTTATATTCCCAGGGCATTATATTTTTAAAATGTTAAATTATGCAGGTGAATATGATATGGACCCAAGAGACCAACCAAGCTTTACTTTGTCTATCAAAGGGCTTAACTTGCTTGTAGCATAGTTTGTAGTTAATATTTACATAAGGAGGTATGTTATATACAGCGTTATTTACTTAAGTGATGTCAACAGAAACTGGTACCAGAGGTGGGATGGTAAAATGAACTTGCTAGCATTGCAACTTCCTCGTCCCCTTCACTTTGTATCGGTTTACAGTGGCTTTTGCATACTCTGACAGCTTTCTCCGTAATCCTGCACACATGTCCTCGATCTTGGTTGGTTTTTGTTTGTTGCTCTTTTTTTCTCTCTTACTTCCGAAAGAAGTTGCAAGGATTTAAATGACGTTCCATTATCTTCTCTACTGAGTGACGGTATTCAGATTTGTTCTCTTGTTTTTCGTTATAAATTCTTAATGTTGCACTTTGCCTTACAGTATAAATTTCCTAATAATTATAAATAAGAGAATAATAACAAAAATAAAATAATAATATTAATAGTTTATTTTACCTGATGGAGTTAAGACCTTAATATATTCTCTTCCACATTACCTGATACATACATAATATATTAACAATGATTAATTATTTTATCTATAGTTCAATTAATAACAATATAGATATATAGCTAAAGGAGAAAGTATAAAATATAATAAAATAATTATTTATTTATATACAGACTTTTAATGTTTACATATCTTTCTGTTTTATTTTTCTCCTCCACTCGTCTTTATCCATCCACTCCATGTCCTCCAGTCCTCTTGTTCTCATTCCTGTTCTTATTTCTTACATCCACGAGTTTCGAGGTCTTCCTTTCCTCCTTCTTCCAGGTGGACACCATTCCAATGTTTTCCTGGGTAACCTTTCTTCTTGCATTTATCGAACGTGCCCATACCAATTTAATTGTGTATACCTTATATAATCTACTATTGAATATCTAATATTCATTTTTTCTCATATGAAAGTATTCTTATTTTCTCTAATTTTGAACATCTTGCTGTTCTTAATGAATTCATTTCCATCGACATAAGTTTTTATTCCAAGTTTTTGTTAAATTTCCAAACTTCACCTTCATATGTGACAGTACTTCTCACTACTGAATTATATATTAGTAACTTATTTTTTCTGGTTATATGTCTGTTCCACAAGACTCCATTCATCAATGCTATTATTGCTCTACCTTTATGTATTCTGTTCTTAATATTACTTTCTTGTTTATCCCCTTTATCTACTTTTACAATAATAATAATAATAATAATAATAATAATAATAATAATAATAATAATAATAATAATAACCTAGAACTTTATTAAATAACTGATTTGATAATTATTAAAGTATAAAGTACGAAATAATAATACATATGTAACTAGAATTTGGTTAAATATTGCATTGTCAAAGGAAGTGCTGGTAACATTATTTTTAACTATTTTGAATAGGGCAGTCCTTGATACAATAGGAGATGGAATTAGAGAGACGAGTAGCCGAAAGAAGGAAGGATGCTAGAGTAAAATACTAAATAAAGTAAAAAGAAGACATTACAAACTATACAATATCATAGAAATTGAGTTAAATAACTAATTATATACTGTAATAATAATAATAATAATAATAATAATAATAGAATAATAATAGTAATAATAATTGTTGCATGCCAACACGGTCCAATTTTGAATCCTTTTCCTAATATTCCTCTGGGGTGCTGGATTTTTATAAAGGTAAATTTAGTTATTACAACACATGTAATCGGTGAAAAGTCAAGTTTATTTTTGTGCTAACTTACTACGTAGATACAATTAAAGCAGGATCAAATGTTTTGAATCAAGGTCCGTTCCTAGGACTAGAGGAGTGTCGAAGTGTATTAACTTCGGAACAGGCAGCACGTGGTCCTCAATAAGCACATAAGTTTGAAGAATTCCAAAACTCACAACGTTCAATTATCACCTTCGATGGCGATAAACCAAAGGTGAAGATGGAGGATTCGTCAATAGCCAGTTGTAAGCTGGGGAAGATCCATCTCCCACGAATCTCTATATACAATTACTTCGTAAGGACTATCGTCCCTGATGAGAGCGCCCAACGCACACGGCGATAGCCTAACACACACTGAGAGAGAGAGTGTTGTAGTCATATACAGATCTGAGCAATACGCAGAAGTTGGCAACAGTATACAACAAAATGCTACCAACACAATTCAGCGTTTCTGTATTCAGGTGCCTACTAACGGAAGTCAGATGAACTACATCATTAGCGTAATAACCGACGGCAGGTGTCTGCTATTACCGACAGAGAGAGCGACTCTTGTAGCAACAATAATTATAATAATAAATAATCATAACTGTGAAAAATTATATAATATTTTACTTACGAAATTGAAATGAAAACCATCCTAATGAGTAAAGTTTGTGTGCTGATATATATATTATATATATATATATATATATATATATATTTATATATATATTATATATTATCTATTATATATATTATTTATATATATATATTATATATATATATATATATATATATATATATATATATATATATATATTATATATTATATATATTATATATAATATATAAAATGATGGGTATAGATTTATTAAAAATGATTTACATAATATTTTATGCATATCCTTTTTGGAACAAAAATAATGAATTTTGTATTAACATATAAAATGTCATTACAAATATAAAATTACAAAAATTACATCATTATAAAATATCTGTAACTTTTTCGGAATATATTTCATGCTATCGGATAATAAATATTCTTTCAACGATTGTTCTAGTGTATGATGAATGATTCATTCTTTAATAGTATATATTATTCTGTTTATCTTTAAAACCTTTTAAAATATATTTCGCATTAGCTTTCTTTATTTTCCGCATTGATACAACAAAGAAAAAACATCAGATTTATCATTACCGAACGAGTTAGCTCAGCGGGTAGCATTTAAGATTTGTAGTCTGAAGGTTCCGGGTTTAAACCTTGTTCCCGATCAACCTGATGGTGTTTCCAGGTTTTATTCGATCGGCTAACAAAATGCTAGGTTGGAATTAGATTATTATCGTCTCACTATGATGGTTGCCCGTTTATATAAAAGCGGGTGCCGCACGACAATGCTTGACAATGATTAACATGCGGAATTATTATAGTGGAGGTAGTCGACATCTCTGCATTTAATCGTATATAACAGCTGCGGGGAAACAAAGCGAGCCGCTGGACAACCATCATAGTGAGGCTATAATACCAGAATCACATTCATAGCATGCTAGGAACTCAATTATTCATAATTTTAAATTAAATATACAAAAAATATATAGTTATGGAAATATTACATTCATCTGGAATTAACAAAAATGATAGTTCAATCCATATCAGCATTTTTATAAAAAATAACATCATAATATGGTTAAAATAATAAGAACTCTTAAGTCATGTAGACTGCGATGGAAGGACATGTGGCACGATGGGGAATGAAAGATGCGCATATTATAGGAAAACTAAAGGGAAAGCGACCAGTTGATAGGCGAACAATCAGATGGGAGGATAACATTAACCATAATTTGAGGGAAGTAAATTATACAGGAAATGATTTGAAAAAATCTCAGGATAGAGATGTATGGAGAGCTTATGTCCGGGTGGCCATGAACGTACGGGTTCGATAGTGCGAGTTGGTTAGTTAATGGTTAAATTTGTACTATAAATTTGTCATCTCTGAATTTAATCGTATATAACAGCTGCGAGGAAGCAAAACGAGCCGCTGGACAGCGATCATAGTAAGGCTTACAATACCAGAATCACATTCATAGCATGATTAAAATTAAAATCAGTTAATTTCTATAAAAAACCCGAATACAAATACAACGATAGAAACTCTCAACCTACTTATATGCTTAACCCTATATTATATTCCATAGAATGACTTGCTAACACCAAAGTATATACACTGAGTTTCACTCGACCTGCAGCTGATAGCGGGAAAAGTGACTGCAATCAACGAGTCATCAACTCGCAGTGTCCACGCCAGTGGCCGCAAGTCGAGTGAGACTCACTGTACTAGACAAAATACAAACTGAGATTTAAAGCTTCTGTAAATACGAATGAAGTAAAAAATATTTTTGGCCAATGATGTAATAAAAATGTTTCATTAAATATATGCACTAATTTATAGTACACATTTAAATTAACTGGCACTATCGAACCTGTACGTTCATGGCCGCATGGACATAAGCTCTCCATACATCTCTATCCTGAGCTTTTTTTTCAAATCATTTCCTGTATAATCTACTTCCCTCAAATTACGGTTATTGTTATCCTCCTATCAACTGGTAGCTTTCCCTTTAGTTTCCCTATAATAAGTTTATATGCGCATCTTTCATTCCCCATCGTACCACATGTCCTTTCATCGCAGTCTACATGACTTAAGAGTTCTCATTATTTTAACCATATTATGATGTTATTTTTATAAAAATGCTAATATAGATTGAACTATCATTTTTGTTAATTCCAGATGAATATAATATTTCCATAACTATATATTTGTTGTATATTTAATTTAAAATTATGGATAATTGAGTTCCTAGCATTTTTTGAAAGTCTTAGCTTAGTATTATAGACATTTAATCTATGATGCACCAGTAGTTTTTTAATAAACTAAAATGAATAATGTAATTATACTACATAGAATTTGTATGCTTGGAATTTTAAAATCAAAATTAAAGATTTTGTCAGTCACTACAAACCAATAGCACGCTCACATACTTCAAACCTAAAAAAGAAACAACTGCCGGAAGCAACAACCACGTCATGAATGGCATAAAAGAAGAGAGACCTGGAGCAACCATTAACTGTTAGTGAAGTAGAAACGAAGAAACAGCAAGAGAGAAATTAAAAACTGCACATACAAAACGCATGACAATAGAAGAAACCCGAAAGATATGCACAATATGCTTCATCAGCTCACATCCTAGCCAGGATAGACCTCACTTAAAAGGACATAGGCTACTATGCACTCAATCGTCAAACGTCATCACTTATTTGAAGCAATATAATCTCATGAACTTAGTCTGAAGACCTACGGACTAGTTGAAGAAGATGAAGAATAATTATTATAACAATAAGAAACTGTATTAACATTATAAGATAAAACAATTTTCTTAATTAACACTCCAATGTTGTCCAAGATTTTAAAAAGTTTTTATCTCATATGTTTTTATCAAGCACTCTATCTCATCCGCTCTTAGAGTGATCCTAAAATAAACAAATGCCAATTGTATCCTTCAGCCATTCACGTCACAATTACTGTCACAATAATCTGTTATGGCAGTGAAGCTTGGACCATGAGAACTCAGGATGATCGTCATATTACAGCCACGGAGATGAAATTTCTGCGACGAACTGCAGGTTATAGCCTTCTAGACCACCAAAGAAATTCAACAATAGCCAGAGAGTTAAACATCATACCTATATCTGAATACCTCCAAGAATATAGAAACAATTGGCTAGCCCATATTCAGCGCATGGATCGTCACAGAATACCAAAACAAATTCTTCACTACATTCCTCGAGGCAGAAGATCTGTGGGCCGACCTTTTCGGAGATGGCGGGAGACCGTAACGGGCCACTGGGCCTAATACTTGAAAGGACGATGATGATGACAGGGAGCATATAAGACATGTGATAGTTGAATGGGATAGATTACAAGAAAGCTGGTAAGATGTTTCAGTAAACTTGTGAAATACATTTAAAATAACTGTTTTTTTTTACCACTAGTCAAAGGTTTGCCAGACTTGTGTTTAAACATTTAGATGACAACACAGCAAAAGAAGTTCTTTAACCATTTTTTTCTTACATCAGAATGGACTGAAGCAAGACTGAAATGCATCATAGATATGTAATAAACTATTTTAAGTTGTAATTATTGATTAGGTATATTTTAGAATACTTTCTATGTTTTGAATATTATTATTTTCATTCAGGAAGAATAGCAAGTATATTCATACGACATATTTTTAATTTAATGAAGGGAACTACTTTTTCGTGTACTTATTGTTTCTACAACGTACGTCGGTGTCCATAACCAATGAAAAGCGAGCAGGTCACATGGTTTTGTTTTGATGAGGATCACTTTAAGAGCGGATAGCATTCAGCTTACACCCGGCGTGCGCTGCTACGCTTAAATAAATTAAATGTGTTTTTATGTTTAGTTGGATATGTACAGAGAAATATAATTATAAATTTACATAGTAATTATTTTAGATAACCCGTGATGTTTACCTGACATTGCCTCGGAATCTACTCATCCCGATCTTTTTGGTATCAATGAGTTCAAAGACAAAAATGGTTATTATGAGTTATCCATAAAAGTTAGAATGGTTATTATGAGTTATCCATAAAAGTTAGACATATGCTGTCGCGATCGTTTTCGTATGCTTTTTTTTTTTTAGATATTCAATTCTATGTACTTTAATTATGGTGTATTTGTTGTGGTTTAGGCAGCGTAAGCCATTTAATCGTCCAAAAAGCGATTTTTTTAGTGCACTGATGGGCTTTTTTTTTTAGCTACGCCCCTATAGTACGTAGGGTAACAATATGTTAATTGTCCCAGAAATATTATCTAAATGATGGAGAAACCCCATTAAAATCTGTCAAATAGTTTTTGAGTCCAGAAAGGACAGATACTAAGACAAACAGACAGACAGATCACACTCATTTTTGTTTATAAAGAGTTGGCAATCAACAAGTTATATGCTCTCTTAGAATTGTGAGAAGTGAAAGTCATAGAAAAATATCATACACTCGATATTATCTAAATAGATGTTCAAAACAAACAAACTTCCGTCATAAAGATATTGTAACACTGCTGACAACGTCATATCAGATATGCCCTATGGCATAAACATAACAACTACTATTGTTCTAGATTATCCAAAATGATTGGGTGTAATTTCAGAGTAAACTTAAACAGGTTCCAAGCTATTCGTAACGTCTGAAGATATTACTGCATGAAGTTAGTTGATGTTTCAACTAGAGTGATGTTTGATAAGTCTCCCAGGAAGGTTATCTTAAAGACAGAAGATAAAATGAGACATTTGAAAGATAATGTAAATACAGAAGAGTTAACATCCTACACATTTAGTGATAATATCAGAGAAATAGGGAGGTAATTCAATAGAATGACTTAACACCAATATATCTTGAGTGTTTCAGTTAACAGTACCAACAACAGTTTAGCAGCAGCATATTTCATTAGATTATTCCTGGACTTATATTTTCGTTAAGAAACTTATAACAAATATTTTATATGTAGTTTAGGCTCTCAGACATACATTTGTGATTAAACTTTTGAGATACACTTTTCGGTTCCCTAAATTTTTGTTTTATTTCCGACAGTTCAGATCTCTTAATTTAAGGAAGAAAAAATATTATGAATATTTTTTTAATGCCCCAGGTTGTCATTTCGACATTTCTGGTGTTCTCTCCTGGAATGGCGTACTTTTAACTCACTTCTGAGATTGGGGTCCAGAAAGGCGGGGTTACGCTGCCCCTATGATATGACAGTTGATGAAGATGTAATGATGCGCCAGGAGAAGCTTTAAACTTAATATAATGAGGTGAATATGATATTGATGATGATGATGATGATGATGATGATGGCCATATTGTGTTCGGGGACCATTTAGGCCTTAACGTTTCCTGACATTTGTCTTACAGGTGAGGAAAAACCCCGAAAAAACATCACCCAGGAAACTTGTCCTGACCGGGGATCGAACTCGGCTCGTTGCGTACAAGGCAGCACGCTACCTCGAGACCACAGCCGTGGACTGATTACGAATATTTCAGAATACAGTAATTAGAAAAAAGTAGACCAAAAAAAGATGAACAGAGAGGTTCATGGGGAAGACTACGTAACTGTGAGATATATAATGTTTATGGGAAGCAAGATATGATAAGAATAGTTAAGTTTCGTAGACTGCGATGAGCAAGACATGTGGAACAAATGGGGAAAGAAAGAGGGACATGAAACGTATTGTAGGAAAACCAGAAGGTAGCGCCAAAATTAAGGTGGGAGGATAATATTAACCATTAATTGAGGGAGGTGAATGATGCAGAAGTTGCTTGGAAAACATTAGCTCAGGAAAGGGGTGTATGAAAAGTTTATAGGCCTATCTAAGCAGCCATGAATTCGAGGTTCAATTGTTGCAAAGGGGTTGTTAAAAAACTCACTTTTTTTTAAATTAAGACGTTATTTCCCAACTATCTTGCTTATTTTTGTTATTTTCTATTGGATTATGAATCGTGCAAAATTATACTGGAACAAGGAAAAATTATCAAATTTGTTTGCCGTGCACAAATTAACCAGTAATTAAAATGAAAGTTAATTTTAATGATCGAAATTATAATAAATATTGTAACTCATGAAACAAAGATATTTAACAACACGAATCAGTGGAAAGAACATGTAGAAAGAATGGAAGAAAGTAGTTTACCAAATTAAATCTTACATTACTTTCCGAGAAGAAAAAGAGATGCCGGACGTCCTCGGAAGAGATGGTCTTAGATCTATTAGTGAACATGCAACTAATGCCTAAACCAAGAAGTGAAGAAAAAGAATCAAAAGTCATATATTGAATATTTAATCCTCGACGGATATCTCAGAGCTTTAAAGTATCCATGGTAAGCTTCCTAACAAAATGTACATTATGGCTTTTTAATGGAATATGGTCGTGTTCATAAATTATTACTGGGTACTGTATGTGGTTTTTAGGTCTAGATTATCTAGTGTTTATGTTCCTTGCATCCAGTTTCGAGGGTCGCAGGTTCAAATTCAACCAGGGTCGATGAAATTTTAGGATGGAAAACAATTCAGGGATCAAGTCTTCCGGGAGGGACTTTATAAGCCATGGGTCCCGAGTCTGAAGATTTTCGGGCTCGTAAAAACTTCAAACATAAATTAACGCCTCTGAGCAAAATTAAACTGGTCTTCCCCATTCAAGTAATACCTTAGTTGCCTGTAGACGTCTCATTGAAGCGATGTACTGATCACATGACCTCAATGACATTTATAGGCAAATAAGGATCTAAATTAGTTTGGCCAAGAAACTCCCGCACCCATGTCTCCACGAGGGACGTACGGGACATATACATTCACGCATACATACATGCACACATGCATACTTGCATACATGCATACATGCATACATGCATACATACATGCATACATACATACATACATACATACATACATACATACATACATACATATATACATACATACATACATACATACATACATACATACATACATACATACATACATACATACATACATACATACATACATACATACATACATACATACATACATACATACATACATACATATGGGAAGCTATTACTGAAAAAAAAAGTCTGTCTACATCAGAGATTTTTCAGTTATTGCCGTCTTCCTAGTTAATCCTCTACAGCTTTGCGTCCTCTATATCTCTGCAGCTCGTTGCTCTTTTTTTGTCTTCCTTTCCCTCGTCTTCCCCAAGGTTCAGATCAGTAAATTCATATAGACCGACTCTCATTCCATTCTTCTCAGATGCCGAAATCAATTGAGGCTCTTGCTTCCAATCCTTGTTAGTATGGCTACTTATGCATGCATTTTATACCTCATTTCTGAATTATTTTAGAACAGATTTAGAATAGATTTATATAGTCTCGTGGAGTTAAGGTCATATGGCCTTATCTTCCACTCACTAGGACAAACATATGATACATTTAAATAAAAAAATTGCAATAACAGTACGTACTAAACAATTAATTATCTGGTCAAACTGAACAATAATGAAAATAATGTCTACTAATACAATAAAATTAAATACAATTAAAATTAAACTAATTGAATAATGTATACTCAAAGGAATAACAGCCCGAACCTACTATACATGAAAAGAAAAGAAAACATACATACAAATAAAGTAATAAACTCTAATGAACTAATCTATCGCTTATATATGGCATTAGATATTGTCTAATCTGAAAACTCTAGAAGTTGGTCTCAAATAATCCATTTCAAATACTAGCATTATTTATCTGTAATACTCTCTTGTTTACCCATGTTTTACGCCATTGCTTGACTAACATATTTATTGTTTATTTTTTGTATGTTTATATAATATTGCACTGTTATTTTATAATGTATGTATTACCAATTAAATTAATAAAATTAAAAAAATACTGATACCAATATTGGGCTACCTACAACTACTTTAACAAATAGTAATATTGCGTCAATATTGTGTTCAGTAGGTTATGGAAGGTGTAAATGTATTAAATAGAAAATATTTATGTGGTTTGATACGGGGTTGCAGACAAACAATTTTCACATAGGGTACTCAAAGTATCAGACAAACAAAATGTAATATATTTTTGTGTGCTCACATTCTTATATTAACCATTACATTGGCAAAGCAATCATTTATCCAGTCAGTTATTAGAATGTGGCGGACCGCCCTGAAAACTATATCATACATAACTATTATTATTGTGTACATTGTGAAATAACTAACTCACTGGCACTATCGAACCCGTAGGTTAATGGCCGCGCGGACATAAGCTCTCCATATATCCCTATCCTGTGTCATTTTTTTCCAATCATCCCCTGTATAATCTACTTCCCTCAAATCATAGTTAATGTTATTCTCCCACCTCATTCTTGGTCTACCAACTGGACGTTTTCCCTCTGGTTTTCATACCAGAAGCTTCCATGCACGTCTTTCATTCCCTATTCGCGCCACATGTCCTGCCTATCGCAGTCTACCTGACTTAACTGTTCTCATTATATCTGACTTCCTATAAAGACCAAGTAATTCACTGTTATGCAGTCTTCTCCATTCACCTATCTGTTCATCTCTCTTTGGTCCAAAAATTTTCTTAAGAACTTTATTCTCAAATACTCGTAATATACCTTCCTCCCTTAAAGTAAGAGTCCATGTTTCGGACCCATATAATATAACTGGTAGAATAATAGTTTTGTATATGTTCAGTTTAACGTTTTTTGAAATTAGTTGGGAAGTCAAAAGTCTCTGTAATAAAACACATTTCCAGATTTGGGCCTATGTTTAATGTCTATGTGCATATCATTCCTGTTTGTAATTATTGTTCCTAGGTATTTGAATTCAGCCACTTCC
Source organism: Diploptera punctata (assembly GCA_030220185.1). Classification (NCBI taxonomy): domain Eukaryota; kingdom Metazoa; phylum Arthropoda; class Insecta; order Blattodea; family Blaberidae; genus Diploptera; species Diploptera punctata. The sequence continues at coordinate 1,613,273 of JASPKZ010003429.1, read as the reverse complement.
TCAAAATTTCCCTCATTTGTTATTAGCTGTCCATTTCCATCATATAATGTATTTTTATGTGTAACCATATATTTAGTTTTATTGATATTTACTTCCAGTCCCAATTTCTTAGTGTTAATCAGTAGTGTGTGCTTGTTGGCTTTTAGTATTTCCTCGCTATCGGCCAATAGTGCTAATATTGTGTAATTCCACACACATTTAGTAATTTCTACTCGTTCGTTTTCTGTTGTTTTATTACAAATATTAAATAAAATAAACCAATTGATATATTTTATAGGATACATTGCCAATTTAAGGGTTAAAACACGAAAGCAGAACAAAATGTTTGACATGGATTTGGACCTAAATTTGGGATGGAATTGAACCCACTTACTATGAAGTAATTCAGTATTACTAAGAAATATATTATTTACAGAACTGAAAAATTACGACAAATAAGGATTGATTATAACTAAATAACTAACTCACTGACATTATCGAACCCATAGGTTTATAGCAGCGCGGACGTAATCTCTCCATACATTCCCATCTCGATGTAACGTTTTACAATATCCGTTGTATAATCTACTTCTTTCAAATCATGTTCAATGTTATTCTCCCAACTCATTCTTGGTCTACCAACTGGGTGTAATCCCTCTATTTTTCCTACAAGAAGGTTCCAAGGCCTCTTTCAATCCCCATTCGTACCACATTACCGACCCATCGCAGTCTACGAGACAACTCTCTCGTTATATCTGCTTTCCTCTAAAGATTATTGGATGTGTAGTAATCAAGGAATTGATATTAAAAGCTAAATTTCTATTACATTTTAATTTAAATCTTAGTAGTTGGGTCCTAGCAGTCCATAATTGAAGTCAAATCAATCTGAATCCATAAAACACCCATAAAACTTTTTATTATATATATATATATATATATAACATAAACACGCTTATCGTCTGACCATAGATTTATCTCAAATTAATTGTCTCCAATACTAAAAGCATGTAAATGTCTTCGATGCATTCATAATGTTGTATGCCTAATCATGTGTTCGCTTGTGAATGGAGTAAATTTCATAACAGTTGGCTACACGATATTTATGAGAAACCAGATGTAATAAAAGTTACGTCTCGTAGACAGCGACGGACAGGACATGTGGCACGAATAAGAAATGAAAAAGGAGCATGGAAACTTGTAGGAAAACAAGAGATAAAATGCCCATAGGCAGACCAACAATGAGATGAGAGAATACTATTGACCATGATTTTAGGGAGGTGATTTATATACGAAATGGTTGGAAAACATATGCTCAGGATAGGGATAAATGGAGACCTTATGTCCACGCAGTCTTCAACCTCCTGGTTCTTCAGTAGCAGTTAGTGAGTGAATTAGTCAGGAATATTTTGTACAAGTTCAAAGAAACTGCAAGCTTTTCAAAACAAATTATTATATATGATTACAAAACTACCGCGTGTAACACCGGTTGACATATTATACGATCAAACGGGTGTAGAAACAATCGAGGAGTATATTAAACGCATGGCTCTTAAATTTTATAATACATGTGAAGGCCATGATAATCCACTCGTGGCATCGCTGGGAACCTATGAACAGCCAATAACAAACAAGCGTCCAAAATGGATCCTGGACAACACTTGACCGGTGAAAGCTGATAGGGCACACACACGCACATACACACACACACACACACACACACACACACACAGAAACACATTACACAATATTCAATTAGGCTATAATTACAACATTGGAATATAATGTACATTAATAAAATATATAAATACAACAAATTAAAAACTAATAACTAATCTTACTGCTCCAGGTTCATCCCACCAGTTACAAAGAAAATTGACATCACCTGACAACTGCAGATAGAACAGCAACAACTGAAGATTAAAAAAAAAATAAAAAATGCACGTTACCATAATTGAATGAATAATTGTAATAATCTGAAATGTACGCACATTATATTTAAATAAACAGAAGCCTGGATGCCCTCCCAATGTCGAGTCATCCGAAAGCCAAACTTGACAAGATCCCGCGTGATCGACTATTCCGATTGAGGTTTTAAGCAGTTTCCCTCAATCCAAAGAGCAAATGCTGGAATAGAACCCCAAAATGCCCGCTTCCGACTTCACTCTGCTAATTAACTTCAAATTTGAATTCAAAATTTAAACCGGGGCTAATGTATTTTACAGGACCCCGGGATTCTACCTATTAAGGAGGACCAAAATGGATCGCTCACCGCCAACACTTAAGTGATGGCCGCAGAGCTTTCCATGTATCTATCTATCCATTTAATTGTAAATGTGTTCATTATGATTAAAGGGGCAATGTACACTCGTAGCTACCTGCCTACCGGGTAGTTATCTTCTTACCAAAATATTAACACTAAGTCATAAGGTAACAGTCTACTAACAATCCCTCTCCACAGCACTTCCTCTTATTCTACTTATTTCACAGTAGCTTCTGCCCGTTCCTAGAACTCCTTCCTAAACATATCAAGGCTTGCTGCAAATTTGAAACTTTTAAGTCACGCTAATAAAATTATTTGTTTGTTAAATAATTAATTTTTCTCGGGAACTGAATTTATTCTATGTTATTAATAGTTTTTTCTATCTTGTGCAATTTATATTTCATTCGTTAAATCTAAATCAAATCAGAATATAATGTAAATAATAATTACATTGTAGATATACCATGTAATAATTTTGTTTATTGTAATTTAGATGAAGAACAGTTAAGTCTCGTAGACTGCGATGGGCAGGACATGTGGCACGAATGGGGAATGAAAGAGGTGCATGGAAGCTTCTTGTAGGAAAACCAGAAAGAAAACGACCTGTTGGTAGACCAAGAATGAGGTCGTAGAATAACATTATCCATCATTTGAAGGAAGTAGATTATACACGGGATGATTGGAAAACATTAACTCAAGATAGGGATGTATGAAGAGCTTATGTAGGCGCAGCTATGAACTTACTTGTTCGACAGAGCTAATGAGTTATTTAGATAATAATTTAGATGTAAGAATAACTTTTGTGCTTTTTTTTCTATCTTGGTTGAGTGGTAGACAAGGTCTTAAGGCCTTAACTCTGCCAGGTAAAAAAAAACTATTATTGTCATTATTGTCACTGTCGTCGTCATCGTCATCGTCATTGTTATTGTTATTATTATTATTATTAATAATATTATTATTAATATGATTATTATTATTATTAATATTATTATTAATAATAATATTATTAATATTATTATTATTAATATTATTAATATTATTATTATTATTATTATTATTATTATTATTATTATTATTATTATTATTATTATTATTATTATTATTATTATTGATGAATTTCCAACCTGGATTTGCATACGGGACATTCCATATCAAATCGGACAGCAAAAAATCTTGCAATTTATTTTTTTAATTTTATGTATCCCTAAATATAGTGAATACATTTATAAACGTATTAATACAGAAATTTAATTTTTATCATTTATAGGTTCGTAGTTATGATGATCTAAAATTATCGTAAATATGATAAACTAAAACGTTTACTAACTAATATTTCTGAAACAGTAAACAGCAAAAATTTGTTTCAAACATATTTATATAGGTGATATCATGTAGTTTAAGGGTGTTATTTTTATAATTAGGATATTTTTATTTTCGGTGTCAATTTTCTGTTTTATGGCGGTTTACTGCAGTACATATCAAAAAATGAAAACGGAAAAAATACAGGATACTATTCACGTAATAAGGATTAATTTTCAGCAATTACCCTTTTGGAGAGTTGAATAGTTCAGACAATATAAATGTTTTTTATTCTATTTTCGTAAAAAAACTCGCGGGTCCACGGCGCATCAGATTCATTTCACGACCAAGGTCGCGCGCGTACTTTATTAAAAGAGCTTCATCAGTGACTTTTTCAACTGCCATTAAATCGAATAAATTATTATATGTTGTGCTTAATGGAACAGTACCGTAAATTTATAAAAGTGGCGATATTTTAATTCTTACGCAGTAGATATTTATTTATCAAATTTTATTGCTGAAGTGAGAAGTAAAGAGCTCTGTTACTTACGTTTACTGTGAATTATTAAACAAATTATTTATAACTAACTCACTCACTGGCTCTGTGGAACCTGTAGGTTCATGGCAGCGCGGACATAAGCTCTCCATACATCCCATCCCGAGCTAACGTTTTCCAATTATCCTCTGTATAATCTACTTCCCTCAAATCATGTATAATGTTATTCTCCCACCTCATTCTTAGTCTTCCAACTGGGCGTTTTCCCTCCGGTTTTCCTACCAGAATTTTCCAAGCACCTCTTTCATCCTCCATACGTACCACATGACCTGCCCATCGAAGCCTACGAGACTTAACTGTTCTTATTATATCTGGCTTTCTATACATATCATGTAGCTCACTATTATGTAGTTTCCTCCGTTCACCTGTCTGTTCATCTCTTTTTGATCAAAATATTTGCCTAAGAACTTTATTCTCAAATACTCGTAATCTTCTTTCCTCCCTTAAAACAAATTATTTATTTTGTTACAAATTTTTCATTGCAATTAAATGAAATATTATAATAAAAACTCTTACACCATTAATTGAATAAACTGGTATAGATTTTTATTATGTTATAATTACTAATTTCAATCTTAAAATAATTTTTTATTGAGTGTACTGTATTGTACCCTGGAAACTATGACGAAATAGTGTTGTTACAAGATATCACTTCCAAATAAAACCGAATGTTTTAATACTAGTACCACTTCCTAACAAACGAATGAAATGCTGAATCAGCGCGTCTTCTTAAAACATCTGTTCCTCTATCAACAATTCTCAAGTTCAGATTATTTACTAGACAGTAGATTTAAATCAGTACGTGTGTTTAGTGTGTCACCTCATTATTTTAAGTATTACAATCAAATTTAAAATAATCTTTTATCGTTTTTAACTAACAAGTTTGCAGATTGAAGTGTTTTATTTTATTACTGTACATATAATTACACTGTCTATTATGAATAAGCCTAACTGGTGTTATGTGAATGGAAAGTGTTTCAATCCACTCGGACGACGACATAAGAGTAGTTTAAAAAATTTCAGATCTATCCCTCCATGGAACTGTGAGGAACTCGGGGTACCCCAAGAACACTGGCTCTCGGCAAAAATATGTAGTAATTGCAGGCTAATTTTAGAGGGTAAGAGAAATGTTGAGGATGTACAGCCTAACAGATTAACTAATACTGAAAATGAGGAATCCGATGTAACACAACCTAGTAGCAATAACGATAGTAGTTCCGACATCGTTAAAGAATCGGCTATACCAACATTAAATGAATCATTTAAATTGATAGGGGAAAGTCCCATTAAGAGAGCAAAAATGTCTCACAATAAATATGTGAAAAATAAATATAAAAGTGTAACTGAGGCAATTAAAAATAAAATTTTCCACCAATTTGACTCTTCAAGTGAAGAAGAGGATAAATATGAAATTGAGGTTTTGGAAAATCTTAAGAAGGCGTTTGCTGCTAGCAGTGATAAAAAAGATAAAATCAAAATTCTAACGTTGCTTCCACTCTCCTGGTCAGTAAGAAGAGTACAACAGCATTTTTATGCATCAAAACATAGCATTAAAATAGCAAAATAGCATTCAGAATTGTTACGCCTTTAAAATTCCATTGATTCCTATCGAGTTTGAACCCGCGAACCTCGGAATCGGAGGCGTGCAGAGTAACCACTAGTCCACGATGATGATGATGATGATGATAATGTAATAATTGTTATAATGATAATAAAAATAATGTAATGATGATAATAACAATAAAAATATTTGTTAGTGCGCAAAGGACTATTACCAAGTAGTTCCGTCATTGTTTGTACGAGCGAGCGATCTCCACTCACGCGAAAGGTATTGCGGGCAGTCTACACATAGGAGATTTTAGGAAAAATAATTATTTTTGGTAGTTTCCTTTCAAGACTCCACTTTAATACTAATTACAAAAAATTAACTGGTGTTCAGGTAATAATGTGGCACTTTTTGATTTTATAATTTTTTTGGTGAGGAAGGTCAATTGCATATTAATAGCATTTACGCCCTTCAGAAAAACGTAAATATTAACATACTAATTTTCACGCGATAGAGCATAAAATCATCTATAATGTGACTACCTTTTCAAGTTGAGGGAATAGCCATACTTCGAGAAATGTATTTTATAAAAGAGACTATTTAAAACAATACGATAAATTGACAGCTCTATTACTATTTAATTACACCAAGCGAAGACTTGAAATTCGGTACAGATATTCAGTATATCATAAAGTTTCACTGTAAAAAAAAATGGTAAACTTTTAAAGATGTGAGTTCATTTTTCACAATTTTTTTGCCGATTTCGTATGGAATGTCCCATACTCGTCTGATCATAAATATTTCCGAAAATAGTTATCGTAATTTACTAATATCAAATGTAATTTCAGGAATGTGTTGTGAGAGAGTAATAGCAGGGCCACAGGTAACGTACAATGGGGTCCTGTGCTACAATTAATGCAGCGCATTTGTAAATGACATGTGTCGCGTGGTTCGGACAACCTTATTATTTCCTGACGTTATGTCATCGTACAACTGTAATTCAAACTATTACTCTATGCATTTAGACACTGGCTTTCAAAATAAAAACACGAGGCCATGAGGTCAGGGACGTCAACCTTCTGTTTCTTACAATCTGTATGATTCTTTTAAAGCGACATAGTTAATGTTTAAAATAGTTATTTAGATGACTAGTTACTAAATCTAATTTTGCAACATGTTGTCTACAATATTTTATCTATATTCAGAGTATTTTAGTATATGTTGTATATTTAGTATTCAGTATATTTAATGAGTCCACCGCTGTGGTCTCGAGGTAGCATGCTGCCTTGTCACGTAGCGGGCCCGGGTTCGATCCACGGTCGGGGCAGTTTTTCTTGGTGAGGTTTTTATGGGGGTTTTCCTCACCTGTAAGACAAATGTCAGGAAAACGTTAAGGCCCAAACGGTCCCCGAAATGATAAGGCCATCATTACCCCTAACATTATCATCATCATCATCATCATCAACCTTCAACGGTGTAGAAAGCAACGGGAAGCTACCACACCTATAATTCCCTAGTACAGCTGCAAGCATAGTAAGAAAATGCTATGATTGCAGTGAAGGACCTGCCTTCGGGCAGAATTACTATGGATGGATGGATATTTAATGATATTTCTGTATTGCGGAAACGATATAATTAGAGAAAGAGTAATGTGGGCTTTAAAAAAACGCTATAGGCCGGTATTCAAGAATCAAGCTTTCCATGAAGAGCGACTCTTGCCCTTCTCTCCGTGTTTAGTTATGTGGGTCATGCAGAATCTACACTAACTGGCTCACTCTATTCAACATCATATGCTAACAAGATATTTATTTTTAAAAACGTTTTCGGGAACAATTGAAAGATGAGACCCCTCCGCTTACGGAAAGACGGATATGGCATGGTCTAGAGAGCTTGTTCTTGAATACCGGCCTAAATCAACAGATATTATTGTTATATTCTGTAATTTTGAGTGCTAGTTTCCTATGTGTATTTAAAGTAAAAATGAGCGGAGAAAAAAACAATATTTCTGATAATAGTGAAAATGTGTCTCCAATAACTATTATGCTCCACAAATTGTAATGATTCTAATGTATTACAATAACTATCATTCATCATTAAAATGCATTTTACGTTTTGTTGAACCTGTATTTTATGTTTTCTTAGAATCTAAAGTACAGGTTCTGTTGCCTAGTAACTACGAACTAAAGCGTCACTGATTGTTATAACAGTAGATAAAGATTATATACAACAGTAACTGCAAATAATAGAGAAGAATATGACGCTATAAGAAGCGCAAAATTGTAAAATAAATGACTTACAGGAAAAATAAATTGAGAATTGCTGAATTATAATTTTGAAAACGTTTCGTTCGCCGAAACTAAAGAAGAGAAAATTTAAATTATAAGAAATGAAAATGTACAAACCAAAATTGCAATGACTAAAAATGCAACTAAGAGAATACATGGAATAATTTGGAACAAAAACATTACAAAGGAAACTAAAATGAAAATTTATAAGAGCATAATACAGAATATTTTGTCATATGGAAGTGAAACTTGGTCTTTGACGGAATTACAAAAGAATAAAATTAGAACCAGTTGAATTTGATTATTTTAGAAGAAGCCTCCAAAAAACAAGACAGCATGAAATAAGAAGTGAATTCTTTTGGAGAGAAATGAATATCACCACATCTGTTGTTAAGAGGATTGAACATCAAACGCTTAAATGGTATGGTCATGTACAAAGATTGGAAAATGAAAGATAGCCAAAAAATATATATCAATGGTCACGCCGTGGTAGAAATAAACGTGGAAATGGAAAACCTACGCCAGAACTATAATGGATTATAGGAATTTGAAAGAAGGAGATTGGAATGATAGAAATAAATGGAAACTGAAGACGGCAACCTATAGGTAGGGGAAAGCCGAAGAAGAAGAAGAAATTAAGACGTATAATTAACATGAAAGTTCTAACATATAAATTAAAGGTTATTACAATGGTACTGTCATATGATGATAATGAAAGATGGAAGATTGTAAAAAAAAATGCAATAAATACTCAAATGAATTTATAGGGGAAAAAACCCATGGCGCGACAGACCTAACAGAAATAAGGGAGAACAAATTGGAACTGTATCCAGGGAGTGAGACAATACTAATCTGAAACTATTACAATATACATTTGTGTTAGATATTGATTAGATTAAGTCATTAAAACGTTTTAGTAAATCAGGAAAACAGAAAAAGATTCTATACTTAACCCTTAACTTCTGCGCCGCAGCCAAGCGAATACAAGCATGAGGCCTTGGTACAGAGCTACGAGACTTACGCTGATTCGAGTACCCATGGGAGAAGACATTATCTCATCGAATTTCGGCAATTGTGGATCCGGTGTCCATTCAGCATCATGAGGAATTTGGGTAGTTATAATGAGTAGCGTCTCCAGGTTGAGAAATAAGCTATAACGGGCAGGAGCCCGATATGCTGACCACATATCACACCCAATACTGGCTACACATCGTCAACCTATGTGATTAACACATGTGAGGGCCTTGTAGCCCAACGGCCTTCTAGGTCTGTCGCGCCATGAACCCTTAAATTTACTGAATTCAATCTTCATACCAGTTAATTTAGATGTGCCGTGCAGTAGTGAAAACAACTAATGAATACATAACACTAATATTTTATATTTTCCTTAATATGGCAGGATAAATCAATGTTTTTATTTACAAATTAATTAATACTGTATCTCTAGTGCCCCGCTATTGTATAAAGTCCTAACATTCCATGTTCCTAGGAACACAAAGAGTAGGATGCGTGTAGGCAAACAGTTTTCGGACACTTTTGAAATCCAGAATGGGTTGAAGCAAGGAGATGCACTATCTCCTCTACTATTTAATTTTGTACTAGAGCATGCCATTAAATCTTTAGAGAATGAGGAAGGCTTACAATTCAATGGTATTAATAAGCTGTTAGTTTATGCTGATGATGTAGTATTATTGGCCGATAGCGAGGAGATACTAAAGAATAACACGCACACACTATGAGTATCACTAAGAAATTAGGACTGGAAGTAAATATCAATAAAACTAAATATATGGTCACACGTAGAAATACATTATATAATGGAAATGGACAGCTAATGACAAATGAGGGAAATTTTGAGGAAGTGGCTGAATTCAAATACCTAGGAACAATAATCACAAATAGGAATGAGATGCACAAAGAAATTAAACATAGGCTCAATTCTGGAAATGCGTGCTATTATGCATTGCATAGACTCTTGATGTCACAACTCCTTTCAAAAAACGTTAAACTGAAAATATATCTTCTTCTTCCTTCCAAGTATTAGGCCAAGGCCTGTTACGATCCTATAGAAAATTTTCCCTCCAGCGTTCATTTGTTTGATCCTTCCGGGAAATTCTCGTATAAGACTTGAAAGCATAATAATAGTCCCTTCGATTGGTTGCTGGCCAAAGGAAGGCAAGACCAGTGATGGGGCTGCCATCTTATAGCCTCTGGTCACGCTTTTCTGGAGAAGAAAAGAAAATAAAGGAAAGAAGAAATGGAAGAAAGGAAAGACTCCCTAGCCCTCGGAAGCCCTAATAGCGTCGGGGTCGAAAAAAACAAGAGTTAACCAAGAGAGGTTAGATAGTAAAGTTAAATGAGTGCAAAACACAAGTAAGTGGAAGCAATGTTTTGCTCAGCTTGGGCACCTTGTGGTCGCCATCCACATATCCCCTAGATGAGGACCCCAAAACTATTATTCTACCAGTTATATTATATGGGTGGGAAACATGGACTCTTACTTTAAGGGGGAAAGGAGATTACAAGTATTTGAGAATAAAGTACTTAGGAAAATTTTTGGACCAAAGAGAGATGAACAGACAAGTGAATGGAGAAGACTACATAACAATGAACTACATGGTCTTTATAGGAAGCCAGATATAATAAGAACAGTTAAGTATCGTAGACTGCGATGGGCAGGACATGTTGCATGTATGGGGAATGAAAGACTTGCGTGGAGGCTGCTTGTAGGAAAGCCAGAGGGAAAGCGCCCAGTTGGTACACCAAGAATGAGGTGGGAGAATAACATTAAGTATGATTTGAGGGAAGTAGACTATACAGGGAATGATTGGAAAGCACTAGCCCAGGATAGGGATGTATGGAGAGCTTATGTCCGCGCGGCCATGAATCTACGGGTTCGATAGTGCCAGTGAGTAAATAAGTAATGCCACGAGTGATTTCCAAATTATCGATAAATTCACGAGTCATGAAGTGAGGAGTGAATTTATCTAGAGAATTTGGAAATCGAGAGTGGCATTTGTTAGGACTATGTAACGAATAAAGTTATGCTGTTTACTCACAAATCATTGTTTAAATATAGTTATTTTAAAATATTTATATATTTAATGTAAACGGCGATGTTTGAAAACAAGTGAGAAACGTTTGTTATGCTTCATTTGTTCATCACTGCAAACTGATCATATTATTTATTGCCAAAGCATCGTAATATTGTAAGAATGTACCCTAGTAGGGAAAAAATGAAACACATCAAACTGTTTATAACCAACATCATAGATTAATTAATTTCTGATATCCTATGATGTAAATTATATTTTTCTGGAACGTAAATTCCTGGGAACCTACGTTTAAGAAAGAGTATAGGGTGGTTTCTCTTTATTGTGGTATAATCAATTACGACGAATGTTTTTCTATTATATTCCGAAAGCAGTATCTGTTTACATTCGTGCACTATATATACAATCTGGTAGCATTATTTCTTAGAGAGTCAGTCACTGCAAAATAATGCTCTGGCCTATTCAGATTGTAAAAAAGAAGAAGCTTTCTTTAATATGATAATATTATTTGATAAATTCCAGGTGAAACACGACTGTGATTAGTTGTATATCGAAATTCATTGAAACGCGATTGGTCATTGACTCCCATTTGGGGCATGAGTTAAATAGTCTGAAACTTCAAAAAAATTGTCTCACTTCATCAATGTCCTTCGCAATGGCTAGTGATAGATTTTTTAAATGTATGATATATATACTTAAGAGCAGAGAAAGTGCCTTGGTTGGCATTTTAGTGCTCTATAGTGAGCATAAATTAAATGAAACCCGGGTATGCATGCGATGTGACAGTGCAAGGCAGCAACGCAACTCAGTGTGTAGCTGCGGTGCATACGAGAGTCAATAGAACACGACGTCACTGAGGCAGTATACAGTACATTCGTTCTGGAAGATGTTAAGGTGAAACAGAGGTGTCGAATACGAACAGCTCATAAAAATTAAACAGCTGATTGAAGAGTATGGCAGTGAGTATTTTGGAGACAATACCATGTATATTATGTAGAACAGAAATGTAGTACATGAGCGAAGGTTTATCCAGAGACATTGTAACAATATAAGCAAGATGTAAATTTGTTATCGCAAAAGGACCACCGTTCTGAATCATCATCATCATCATCAGATTCGATTCCCAACAAATAATTTCAGTTCATCAGAGATATGTGTGAAATGATAATTGTCATCTTACGATGACGAAGATAGATTCATTTCAAATGTGGAAAAAATATCCGAATGGCTACGGCAAGAATAATGAAATTAAAAGCAATTGCACCAGGGGGGCCTCTATCCCCACAACCCGTCATTACGAGGTGGGGAACCTGCCTCAATGCGGTGTCATATTATGCCACGTATTATACTACAATCGCTAAAATAGTTAATACCTTCGGCCTGTTCGGCAATTGGAATAATAAAATCACTGCTTTGTTCTGTACATAAGGACTTTATTAGACTAAAAATAAGATACATCTTCTTCTATCTTGTAAACCTATGTTTCCCTTAACAGAGATTTAGGCGCTCTCCCCCTACAGGGAACAATTTGAACCATATTAATTTAGTTACATTTGTTTTCTTATAGATGTCATTTGAGTGGTCCGTGGTCAGCGTTCCGACTCATACTGACATCTAGGAAACCAAGATAGTACTAGGACGGGAAATTCGGTAAATTTTGCTTAGAGACCTTTTCATTCAGGCTTAAGGATATTTTACGAGCCTGAAAATCTTCCCTCCCGGAGACTTGCTCCTTGGATTTTTCCATCCTAAAAAAATCCATCGACGCCGGCCGGGTTTGAACCCGCGACCCTCGGGACCAGAGGCAAGGAGCATAACCACTAGTCCACCGCGGCCGATAAGATACATACAATGTTATTTACAAATATGGGTCGCACGGACAGTAAGCCGTACGTGCTGTACGTGTTGACAGTCCGTTGCAATAAGTTGGTGTTTGGTAATAATATACTTAAAACAAAAAAAGAAAACACAATAATATTACAATTAGATATCAATACAATTACATTATACATTAAGTTAGTTAAGTAGAATTATTAAGAATTAATGGCATTGCAATTTGTTAACATTTATTTATTCATGAATGAGTGTTCTTATTTTCCGCGTTTTGTCCAGAAATCTACCCAAGTGTACCCAATTTTCTGGGCTTACCAATAACTCGTAGCATGCCAACCATTCACGATTTGAATTTAGAAATCTTTCCGGTAATAACTGACGCATTCAATATTCCAAATCGTTACGTTTTCCTAATATATGTATTTCGTCTTCAAATCTCCCGCACATTGGACATATTCGCATATCGTGATCGTCGCTAATTTCTAAAATTGTTCATGCCCCTAATCCGAACCAAGCAAACCCTGATCTCTCTAAATTCTATATTGAGTATATAAGATTCTTTGCATTGTTCTAACTAGAGACCGGATGTTAGGGAAAATGCCTATAGTTATTTATTATAGACATTGTAAAAGTCACTTCATATAAGTTCATACCAACGACCTTAGAGTTGTTTTCCATGAAGTTCATTTTGCCTATAAATGCCTATGTTTGGGAAAAATGCCTATTTGCATTTTTTTCGAAATTAACTCAGTATTTCAATAAAATCAATTGAAATGAACAAACTTCATGGCACAAATCATTTCATAGAAGTTTTCAAGTGTTATTTTTTATAAATTCCCTTGGAATATTTTAGGACAAGGGTGAAACAACCCAATAACCTAGCAGGTAGATGGTTTTCCCCTCAATGCACTCCCGTTAGGTAATTTTCCACCTCATGCATTCCCATTAATCGAAAAAGCCCTAAGCTATGTCCCATTGTATTATGCTCCGGCTCTAAAGGCTTAAAGAAAAGTTATTTGCTTCTTTTCAATACAAACATTGCTGAGTGACGAGGAGGATTCTGCTCTTTTTAAAAAGGCAAAACAAATTCCAAAAGCATCTCTGATATCTTGGCATGCTATTGATAGCAGATGTTTATATTCTTAACGTAAGACTGTATAAAGTTATGTTATAATCCATTTTTGTAAGAGAACCTATTTTGAATTTTTAATGCCTATATTAATGACTTTTATTGCATTTTTGCCTGACTTTTATGAATGTTTTAAGTGCCTAACATCCGGACTCTAGTTAGAACATTCATGAAAAGTTACATTTTATAAACAACTATTTTGGGCATATTTCTGATACAATCACACATCTGCAGATAACTCACACAGGAATGCCCAAAGCTATTAAGCTAGTTCAGAAATAATTAATACAGTTCCATCTACATCTATCACCGAAAAAAAAGCTAAACTCTGTTCTAATGAAAAATATTGGGTATTCCGTCATAAAAGATATTCAAGATGTCTTAGAAGGAAAACCAGCTGCACCAACTGAGCATTTCCTGGGGATAACGTCCGCTATTTTCGTTTTGCGCCTGTAACATCCCGTTATGTAGAACGAAACTTTTCCAGTATTATCGCCTCACTATGATGGTTGTCCGTTTATATAAAAACGGGTACCGCGCGACATGCGGAATTATTATAATGGCGGTAGTGGGCATCTTTGTATTTAATTACATATAACAGCTGCGGGGAAAAAAAGCGAGCCGCTGGAAAACCATCATAGTGAGGCTATCACACAAGTCTTGCTTGCGTGATCAATAGAAGGAGATTTTGTTTTGAAAGATTTAGAATGCATATTGTAGTACATTGTGATGGTAACAATAAAGAAACTATAATGTAAGTGCCGTGCTTTTGATTTGTACATTACTGTACACTACAGTGCACTGCACGCTATGCGCCACCAGCAGGAACACACTGTACTGGTTCCGCTGCGCAGCAGTGTTTCTGTATATAGTGTACCTTATTTGCCAACCAAGTAAGGTACTTTTCCTGCGTATATTACACACACACACACACACACACACACACATACACACAGGCAGAAACACATTACACAATTATTCAATTATAATTACAACAATGGCATATAATGTGCATTAATAAAATATATTAATACAACAAATTAAAAACTAATAACTAATCTTACTGCTACAGGTTCATCCCACCAGTTCCAGAGAAACTGACATCACCTGACAACTACAAATAGAACAGCAGCAACAACTGAAGAGTAAAAAAAATAAGAATAAAAAATGCACGTTACCATAATTGTATGAATAATTGTAATAATCTGAAATGTACGCACATTATAAAGAGAAGCCTGGATGCCCTCCCAATATAGAGTCATCCGAAAGCCAAACTTGGCAAGATCCCGCGTGATCGACTATTCCGATTGAGGTTTTAAGCAGTTTCCCTCAATCCAAAGAGCAAATGCTGGAATAGAACCCCAAAAGGTCCGCTTCCGACTTCACTCTGCTGATTAACTTCAAATTTGAATTCAAAATTTAAACCGGGGCTAATGTATTTTACAGGAACCCGGGGTTCTACTTAAGGAGGACCAAAATGGATCGCTCATCGCCAACACTTAAGTGATGTTAACTGATGGCCGCAGAGCTTTCTATTTATCTATCTATCTACATCTGCGTATATTTAAACGTAGGTGCATTATCTCTTAAAATAGCAATGCATACTGTGAGATATACTGATTTAAATTTATTTTTAATAGATTCAAAAATTCAAAATGATAGCCGTCCTAATTAAGGAATCCTAATTGATCGACCTAAAAATCAATTACGGAGTATAACAGAATAAATATTATTAAGAAGAAATATAAAATCAGTAAAAATATAAAAAGAGATGGTAAAAATTATATTATATTAATAAATTCAGAAAATTAACAGATATATCAACATTATATAATAGCCTAAATACTAGCATTAGAAAATTAATAGGTATATCAAACTTTGGTAAGCATATATAATATTGAAGATCTCAATTTTCTCTATTTACAAAATGTATTTCTTACAATTTGAAATGTTTTAATGTATTTACAAAATGTATTTCATCAATTTGAAAAATTGTCTGTATCACTTTGTCCTCGAGGCAATCCTCTAATGAGGAAAGTTGTATGTAATAATTAATACAATATTATTTCCAAGATAAAAATGTATAATGTTATGGCGGTTCCCACAATATTGTATGGATGTGAAACTTGGGCTCCAGTGAAAAGACAGAAGGATAGAATACAGACGGCAGAGATGCGGTTCCTAAGACAAGTAAAAGGATGTAGGCCTACAAGACTTGATAGAATAAGAAATGAGGATATAAGAGAAAAATTGAAAGTACAGCCTTTATTGGATAAAGTCACGAATTACAGACAGAAATGGATTGATCACATGGATGGAATGAGTAAGGAGAGATATCCATTGTTAGCCAGAAATTATCAAGCAAGAGGACGGCGTGATGTTGGAAGACCTAGAAGACGTTGGGCTGATGCAATATGAAGTCGGAACGGGCAATTGCCTAATCCCTGGAGTGATGATGATGATGATGATTATTTCCGCCGTCTATTCTTATTTTTTTACTGGTTGTGATTAGAATTCTCTGGTTAGGACGATTGTCGGTTAGATTTTCTTCCTCTTTAAAGAAATTAATTAAATCAATGTATCCCACAGCGGATATGGGTGTAAGAGTTAATATTAATTTACCTACGTTTTAAATCAGAAATTAAATTTCCCGTGAAATACGAATTCATCTAAAAATTATCTGATAATTACTTAGATTTTTATTTGAATTATTTTCTTTATTCTCGATATTACAAACGTATTAATTAATATTGCAAAGATCAATAAGGATATCCGGAGTGCTCTGTAGCGTTATTTTAAAAATGTCTGTTTATAAATGTCATGCACTTTCAAATAGTTTTGTAGTTTGACACTAAAAATGCAATCCATTTATGAAATGTCTTGTTTCTAATTTAATACAAAAATCTTTTTTTTTTCTTCTTTTTTTTTGCGCGATAGTGCGTTGTGTCATACTTACAGCAATGGCGACCATGATTGCAAGTTCAACTTCCTACAATTCGGGGTTGCCAACCTAAATAACTACACAGTAATACAATAATTATACTGTAATATTACACATTACAAACCGCGTGTGTGAAATAAAACCACTGCCCTCTATGCATACTACATGCAATGTATGTACAAAAAATATACAAAAGGTAGTTATATACATTATACGAAACAAACCACTGAATATTAAATGAACTGAACTTTATTTGAAACAATATAAAACAATAAATACGTACTTGCCGCCATTTTATTACTAAATCGGTCTCACGGCTTCCTGTTGTTTCAACTAATAAGCATTGCCCACATTGTTAACACGTAAATTGTTTATAATGCACGCAAACATTTCCAACAAAGATGTTATTATGCTGCTATTACTTATAATTTTGAAAACACCATCGCGCAAAATAAATAATGTATAACGCACGTTTGTGAAGTGTTTTACAAAATCTCAAAAATTAAAAACCTCACTATCGCTCGGTTTTTAAACATTATCCTCACTTCTGTAAAAACCACCTCCCAACCTCGCGTGTAATATACTATAACATTTTTACTGCATTTTCAAACATAATTTACATTTAAATACAACATTGTAATTTACAACATAAATATTTTGTTCTATTGGACACAAATATTTGTTAAATATTCAATGAAATTTTAAAGCAAATCCGTTTAGTACATCGTGAGGAAACATGTCTATTGTAAGCAATTATAGAGGGGCAGGTAGAATTTAAATAAAGTTTTTTAGCGTTTCAAGTTACATGTGTTGTAATTCAATTTTCGAAATGTAAAGACTAACAATTTTTAATGGTGTAGTGGGCTGCACACTAGTCTGGAGAACTTGAGGTCCACGGTTCGATTCTTGGTTCAGACATTAATTTTTCTTTTCACAATATCATTATAATATTATAATATGATCCATTAGTGGAACTGTGTTAAAATAACGGTATTGGAAAATGTTAAATAACATCGGTTACTGCTTATAAAAGTGGTGGTGTAAAATTCTCAAATATAGATACTTCTAAACGAAGCCGGCCGTTAGCGATGGTGGTGTCACCTACCTGACAGCGAAAGAAACGAGAGTAATAGATTTGTATATCCATCCAAAGTAATTCTGCCCGAAGGCAGATCCTTCACTGCAATCATAGCATTTTCATGCTGTGCTTGCAGCTTTACTAGGGAATTGTAGGTGTGGTAGCTTCCCGTTGCTTTTCACACCGGTGAAGGATGATGATGATGATAATGATAAGGATGATGATGGTGGCCATATGATTTCGGGGACCGTTTGGGCCTTAACGTTTTCCTGACATTTGTCTTACAGGTGAGGAAAAACCCCGATAAAAACCTCACCCAGAAAAACTGTCCCGACCGGGGATCGAACCCCGGCCCGCTGCGTGACAAGCCAGCACGCTAATGTTTGTGCCAGGTGTAGAATGGTGTAGTGGGCTGCACACTATTCTGGAGAACTAGAGGTCCACGGTTCGATTCCTGGTTCAGACAATTTTTCTTTTTGCAATATCATTATAATATTGTAACAAATTTTGCTCAAGGCCACTCTTTAAGAATTGAGATTCATTTACATGACGTAAATCTTTGATATCCAAAGCTTTATTTCCATTTCGAAAAAAAAAAAGAGAAACATACTCAGAATTTTATGCCCTCAAGTACTCATGAACCTTAGAAATAAAATCGAGCATTGTCAACCACTAATCAAACAGGATCGACTTGTAATATGCATTTCAACATTAACAATATAGTTCATCCGGTCTCCTCAAAAACCAAACGCTTTAAGACAATATCCCTTGGTCGAGAGCTACAAACTTGTGCTTGTTCAAGAACCAATGGGGAAATAAATTTCCTCTTGTAATTTTGGCATATATGGAACCAGCTTACATCCAAGATTTTGGGTAGTTAAAATAAATAACGGCTCCAGGTTAGTGAAACTTAACAACTGTCGGGAGATTCTACATTATGACCACATGTTACCCCTATATTGGATGGAATATTATCCACCTCTATGATTAACACATTTGGATAAGACGCCAGCAGCCGGCTGATAAGGGCAAGTACCTTCTAGGTCTATAGGGGCATGTGCTTTTAGTTTAGTTTTAAATGGCTTAAAATATTATGTAGACCTATATGGATCGGAATTAGTTACTTTGAAATGTTTCTCCCGTAAATTACTATTATACAAGACTCATGCCCCAAATGGGAGTCAATTACCAATCACGTTTCAATTAATTTTGTTTTACAACCAATTTATTCAATAACTGTGTTTTTAAATACTGGTTTTACTGGGTTGTTTCCTAAAAAAATAATTACCGGTAATAATCTATAATGTTCGTTATAATGTACAATTTGATGTGTTTATTTTTTTCTCCACTAGGGTGCATTCTTATAATATTGCGATCCTATTTGGCAATAAATATTATGATCTAGTTGCAGTGGGTGAACAAAAGAAGCATAACCAAACATTTCTGATTCGTTTTCAAACATCGCTGTTTACATTAAATATATAAATATTTTAAAATAACTATATTTAAATAATGATTTGTGAGTAAGCAGCTTATTTTCTTAATTTTATTCTTTAAACAGTCCTAACAAATGCCACTCTTAATTTCCAAATCCTCTAGATAAATAGGGAATCACCCGTGGTATTACTTATGATGAAGACAGTTCAGAATATTTCCCGACTTACCAGATCGCAGATGTCATGTAAGAAAATAGAATAGATGATGCCAAAGCAGACTTACCTAGAACAAAAGAAACGTAACATTAAAAATTATGTTGCATAAATATATGAAGAGACATTAATGAAACCAAATTCAAGTTTATTTAATATTTTATCAAAATATTATTATAAAATATTCCAAAGATACCAAAGACAAGGAGAGGTAGACCAAAAATACCTGTCTGCAGGACATAAAGAAAGTGATGATGAAAAAGGATTTCATGACCGGCACTCGGTATAAGATATGGAGGAAAAAGTACTGAGTTGCAGGAACATGTAATAATACATTGTAAACTTGTTCATGATCAATACTTCTAAAATTCATTGTGAATCGCTGTTGAGGTTATGTAATAAAATGTTAAAATATTAAAATAAGTGCCTGATGTGTCAGTCGTCCTCAACTAAATTAAATCCTGTTTAAAAAAAATAACTTGTAGCATTAGTAAATCCTAGAATTAAAATTATATTATTTGGGACAACACAATAAGCTGTTCTTACACAGTGGTTAACGGTAACTCAAGGGTTGGCAGGTACATGTACCTAGCGAAACTAATGTTTATTATAAAAGTGTAAATTTGATTGACGTGTTGAATATGATCAGATTTGCAAAACAGTACATTTTGTTAAAATGAATACTTGAGCCAATTTTAAAACTTCCTTGGGAAATGAATATAAAAGGCCAAGAAAGTTTATTGCTAAAACAGATTGTGGCCAATAGCTCTCATAGGAGTACATACAGAGTGTGGCCAATAGCTCCCTTACGAAAACAGAGTGGGCTATTTTATCACATTACGAGTATTCAGAGAAGCCTGTTGCTCCCATATTATTACCTACAAGTGTGAATCAATCTATCTTATGTAAATATACTAGGGAAGTCCAGATTTGCTCAAGCAGTCTACAAGATATTAATTCATTTGTGAATATTGTGTTGTTCATATGAGGTTAACATAATAAATCCTCTTTAATTAGTTACACAACTCATCTTTACTGATCACCGAATTAATTGTCCTTCACACCGGTAGAACCCAGATGTAAGCCTAATCTAAAAACACGCCCTGAAGAGACCCTCGTGCCATCTAATGTCTGCCGCAAACTTCGTCATATACTTAAAACCATGTAGGCCTTTCAGGAACATTTTCCACCTTCGGCATGTCATTTGGTACTTTGAGTAACAAATGACATGCCGAAGATGGAACATGTTTCTGAAAGACCTATGGTTTTTAAGTACACGACGAAATTTAAAAAAAAAAATATTTTTAGTTGAGGACGACTGTTATGTCAGATACTTATTTTAATATCTAGTCCACCGCTTAATCTCGAGGTAGCGTACTGCCTTATCATGCAGAGAGCCCGGGGTCGATCCGCGATCGGGAAAAGTTTCCTGGGTGAGGTTTATTTTCGCGGTTTTTCCTCGCCTGTAAGATAAATGTGAGGAAACATTTTAAATCGGTCCCCGAACATCATATGGCCACCGTAATCATCATCATTCATATTCGCCTTAGATTAAGTTTAGGATTAAGGACCCTCCTGGCGTACCACGTCATAATCATTACTCATCGGAGTAGCGTAACCCCGCCTTCCTGGCGCCCTAACCTCAGAAGTGAGTTACAATTACGCTAATGCCAGGAAAGAACACTAGAAATGTAGAAAATGACAATCTGGGGCATTGAATTAACTAAATAAATTTGAACATTTTACTGTTCATGATGGTGAAATATAATATCTATTTTGAAAAAAAAATATCCTTTTGTCGGGAATAGAGTAAGAAAAGAGTAATAACATCACAACTAATGTGATGTCCAATATTAATGGCAGCCACTGTTTACAATTTTTTGTCTAAATAGAATCTGCTTTATTGCACTAACACAGTTCCGAATTCAGCACCAAAAATTAATAAGTATAAAAAGTTTAAACTCTGCAAAAAAATAAACACTAGACCGAAAAATATTCTTCCCATCATGCTTTGCTTTTATTCGTTTCATTATTACACGACTCAGTGATTGTAGAGGAATTTTTTCTAGCGGATTAATTTCACGGATATGTAGAAAAAAAAAGAAGATTTAATAACTAAATTCGATTAAGGATAGCGAGAGAAATAAAATCATGACGTTGCACGACGTACTTCAGTGGCGAGTGATGCGTTCAATATAACAGCGTCCTAAGTGATAATCAAGAATTCAAGGATGATTTAGTCACAATTATATATCTCATTTTCAAAATATGACCAGCCTCATGGACTAGTTGTCAGCGCTTCTGTCTACAATTCATGACGTCCCGGGTTCGATTCCCGGTCAAACCATAGGATTTTTTTCTTAATTATTCCTGTGGTTGCCCCTGGTATGGAATTTAGGTTAAGGACTCTCCTGGCGCTTCATTATCATTTATCACCCATCATATCATCGGGGTAACATAATAATGCCTTCAAGGTGCCCCAGTCTAAGAAATGTAATATAATTCTGGCAATGCCAGGAGATAAAGCAATAAATGTCATAAAAAACAACCTGGTGACAATGGACAAAAATAATTAAAATATTGGAATTTTAAACAATTTTTAAGTAACACTGAATACCCAATACCGATATGTTTCTCGTAACAAATAAATAGTGCAAGGAATCATATAATTAGCGAGAATATATCCTTCAAATTTAGTGTCAATTTTCTTAACTAGATTTTCTAACACTCTTCTCTGCTCTATGATTTGTCTACATGCTTACATCCCCAGTGGATCAGGGTTTTCTTAACCAAGCTAATTTAGTTATTTACACGTATTTCCCTAAATATATCGACGAGTGTCAAATGGTCAGCTCATCGTCACAGAGTCAACTAGTAAAAATAACTAAGGTATTATTTACATGGAAGAGTCCGATTAAATGTTGCTCACATGCTCTAATTTAAGGCTAATATTTAAATCTTAAGACTTGGGACACTTAGATTGAAGTCCCGTCCGGAAGAATTGCTTCATATTTTTTTATCCAAACATTCAATCGTCTCCGGCCAGGTTACATCTTAGGAATCTAGGCCGCATTCATAACTACACAGCAGCTAGGCTACAGTTGGTATATTATACATCTTAGAATGATATGACCGCTCAAACCCCTCAACATGCCAAAGTAGAAACAAATGCGAAGTATGAAGTTCATACAAAAAACTCTAACCTCGAAATCAGAGGATAGCAATGACAAAAGAAGCTTTTAACAAGAAGAGAAGCATTTTCTGCGGATCTTTGACAAAAGAATTACGAAAGAGTCTAGTGAAGTGCTTCGTGTGGAGTGTAGCATTTTATGGTTCAGAGACTGGACATTACAACGGAATGAGGAAAAGCGACTGGAAGCTTTTGAGAAGTGGATATGGAGAAGGATGGAACATATAAAACGGACAGACAAAATAAAAAAGATGTGCTAGACAGAGTGGGTGAAGGAAAAACAATGCTGGAACTCATAAACAAGAGGAAAACTAAATTGGATTGGCCACTGGATAAGAAGAAACTGCCTGCTGACGGAAGGTTAGAGGCAGAAAAAGACATCAGATGATAGACAATATTAAAATAAATGGTTTGTATTCGGATGCAAAAATGCAAAGTTGAGCTAAGGACATACTGGGAAATGCTGAATTTGCAGTGAAAAACCTGCTCTTGGGCAGAACACTGTCTCCAGTTTTGCATGATATATCCTATATTAGAGCATGAAAAACACTTACTGAATTAAATACAGCGCCATTCACAACATATATTTTTCTCTAACGTCTGTACTCACAAGGGAGCTGTTAATAATTGAATGCCGAAACTTACCCTGAAACACTTGTGTGTCTAAAAAATATCTGCCTTTTGTAACTGCAAAGCACTGAAATCAAGCGCAAAATCTCTCATTTAAGCTTTGTGTAAGTAATACAATTGCCCAAGATTTTAAAAATACATTAAGAAACGTCGTTGAGGTCACTATGTTAATTTTAATAAGTATAAAATAGTACCTGAGATCTCACCCGTTCTCAGCAATCAGCAGTGTAGTTTTGAAGGAGGCCTTTCGATAACTTAAGTTTCATCTTCTGCTTTCAGTTTGGTACTCACTGTTGCTGCTAAAGATTTTTGTATAGAGCGTCCACATTACTGGGTATGTTCTCATGATTTCTTACAGAGGGTTCACATTACTGGGTATGTTCTCATGATTTCGTACAGAGGGCTCACATTACTGGGTATGTTCTCATGAGTTTGTACAGAGGGCTCACATTAATGGGTATGTTCTCATGCTTTTGTACACGGGATTCACATTTAAATGAGAACATACCCGTAATGTGAACCCTCTTTACAAAATCATTACCAGCAACAGTCAGTACCAAACTGAAAACAGAATATGATACTTAAGTTTTCGAAAGGCCTCCTACAAAACTACACTGCCGATTATTGAGGGCGGCTGAGATCTCAGGTACTGTTTTATATTTATTATAATATTTTAATAATATTGTTGAAATTGTAGATTGGATAACCCTCACTAAATGTCATCCGCGCCACGTCCCGCTTCACTTCACTAAGCTCTTAAATATGCAGGGAGCCCATCTGCTCCGTACCGTCCATCTGCTGGCTTCTGGGTTCGAATTCTGTGCCTTGCATTTAAAAATGACAGATTTTTTTTTTTTTGATACGGCCTTGGTACATCACAACGTTTCTCAGAGAGAAATTTCAAAATAGGTTTCGGCATGCAGTGTTTGACAGTTCCTTTGTCTGTGTGAAGTTTAATCCTCAGGTCACGAGCAAGCCTAACCTCTCACCGGGTGATAGTAAACAGTGCTTACTATTTTTTTCATAGTTACAGATATGTCTAGTGACATAAGGACACGAATCTCTCAAATATTTTATGTTGATTACGCTAGTTTCCCAACCTTTTTCGACTCGCGAACCCCTTCCTCAACGATCTGAGTTGGGTTAAATACTGATTTTTAAATATACATACAGTTGACATGCATAAAATGTAATTCCAAGCAAAAGGTTTAATAACCTTAAATTAACTTAACCCTTAACGGTTAAAACCTAAAGTTACTCTAGTTGACTTAAAAGGTACACAACATGTAGGCCTAATTGTAGCGAAATCAAATGTATTCTTAACGTTGTTACATAACTAAATCAGGCATTCGCGGTAAATATTAATGTATTATGGAAATAATGGATAAATTCCCGATCTTACACACAGGTAAAAAATGGGCATTATAGGGTTAATTTAATTTTAAAATAATAATAATAATAATAATAATAATAATAATAATAATAATAATAATAATAATAATAATAATAATAATTAAACAACTAACTCAATAGCAGTATCAAACCAGGAGGACTTTGACCCCAGCATATATGCTCTCCAAACATCCCTAAATTGAAGTCATATTTTCTTCTTCTTCTTCTTCCTTTCCAGGATTAGGTCAATGCGACCTGTTCCGGTCTCAAGTCCATCGTTTCCTTGGCAGTCCCGAAGATATTTTTCCATGTGGTTTGTAGGTGTTGATCTCTTTTTGTAATCTTGTATTGTCCATTCTGTCTAAATGTTCTTTCCATTGGTATTTGTGTTCTTCTAGTTTATCGACTATTGAAAATATATCCAGTTCATTTCTTATTGATTCATTGTGTAATCTATCCATGCGTGTACATCCTTTTACGGATCTTAAAAATTTCATTTCAGTGGCTTGAATGTGTGAGATGTCTTTTTTTGTAAGTACCCAAGATTCAGATCCATATAAAAGAACAGGAACAGCCATAATTTTATAAAACCTGAGCTGAGTTTCTCTTCGAGTCTTTCGCAGGGTTCTTCTTATGGTGCCACAGATCATTTGATATCGGTTTAATTTATTATGTATATCACAATCATAGCTATATGTTATATCTGAATCAAGATAGTTAAAGTGTGCTATCTGATCTATTATTTCATTATTGATTACAATTTTTGCTTTGACTGGCACTTTGCCCTGAAAAGCCATAATTTTAGTTTTTGAAGTTGAGACTTTGAGATTATAATAGAGTCCTAATTCAAGTAATATTTTCCCATCTTTTCGTGAATAATTCACCTCTCTCAAATCATGGCTTGTGTCTAGTAATTTTTTTCGTAAGCTTACATCTTTCGTGAGGGACATGAAAGAGGGGCATGGAAGCTTCTTGTAGGAAAATCAGAGGGAAAATGCCCAGTTGGTAAACCAAGAATGAGGTGGGAAAATAACATTAACCTCGATTTGAGGGAAGTAGATTATACATAGTATGACTGGAAAATATTAGCTCAGGATAGAAATATGTGGAGAGCTTATGTCCGCGCGGCCATGAATATATGGGTTCGATAGTTCCAGTGAGTTGGATAGTTGGTTTACATTCTTCGTGATGAAATGGTCATTACACGTTCTCGTTTAAGAGTTTCAGTTAAACAAATGTATGAAAATTCTGCGTCAAAATTGTCTTCCACGTGTAGGCTATATCCTGCTAAAGACATTAGTTTTATGTATGTGATTTTAACTATTATGTTTTCATATAATACCTTATAATACCTCATAAGTTGTAAACTTACTGGATACAATTAATAATGATGATGTTCAAAATATGAATCCACCATTAAAAGAGTCATCAAAAGTATGACTATTACAATTGTCCTCATCAATTGGGACAATAACTGACGAGTAGGTAATTGCTAATGTAAACTATATTTTAAATAAAGATATACTTACTCTTACTTACTCATTGGCACTATCGAACCCGTAGGTTCAAGGTCGCGCGGACATAAGCTCTCCATACATCCCTATCCTGAGATAATGCTTTCCAATCATTCCCTGTATAATCTACTTCCCTCAAATCATAGTTAATGTTGTTCTCCCATCTCATTCTTGGTCTACCGACTGGGCGTTTTCCCTCTGGCTTTTCTACAAGAAGCCTCCATGCACATATAGTTTACTAAATGCAAACCTGACCTGACCTAACTAACTTGGGCTCCTTTTGGATACCTGGTAGATCAGGGACTTATTTGTTGCCCTTTGCTATCCATTTTCTCATTGGTACATCGCATTGCTGTTTGGTTTAGAATTGAGGTTCAATGCTGTTTTAAAAAAGTCTGGTCTTACTTGCTATTTGTAACGGCAACGATGAGCCGTACAGTGAGCCGATTCTGAGATTTGTTTATTACTTCTTTTTCTTCTTCACTTCACGGGCTAGGCAAATTGCCTGTACCGCCTCACAGTTGTTCTGTCCATCTTTTCACTGGCCTTCCTACATTCCTTGAACCTCTTGGCTTGTAGTTGAATGCTGCTCTTGGTAATCTTGATACATTCATTCTTTGTACGTGTGTAAACCATTTCTCTTTATATTCTCTGATTTTCTGATCCAATGAATATATATTTAACTCTGTTCTTATATCTTCATTCCTTATCCGATCCAATCTTGTGCACCTTTTGTTCTTCTAAGGAGTTCATTTCTGCACTTTGTATTCTACTTTGCAATTTTTTGGTCATTACCCAAGTTTCGCTCCCATAAAGTAATGCAGGAACTGCCAATGTTTTATAAAACTTCAATCTAGTTTTGTTTATTACTTGACGGCTAATTACTTTTGATGCATGCTGTATAGGGTTGTTTGTATTACTTTTTCCTACCAAAATAGCGTTGTTGTAAAATTATCTTTAATTGTGATTTATTGGGCAGTACCCCATAACTTCTGTGAATTGAACCCTGTTAAAATATGTTTCGTTGTGTAGCACGCTGTTGTATTTGATGGCCTATATTGCGCACTATAGGGTTGATCGACTTCTCGTTTAAATTAATTTAAATGTGTTGGACTGCAGAGAAAATTACTAATGCATAACCATAATGAAATATGACCATATCATGGAGTATAGTTATTGCTGCACATTGTTATTGTTGTAATTAGCACAAATTCTAGCAATTTCTACGATTCGTCATTCTACTGTTTTATTAAAAATGCTAATTAAACCAATATTAATTTATGTTACAAGATACGCTATCGAAATCAACTGTTGATATATTGAAAACTAGATGGCATCACAGTACGTGGCGTCATGAATCATTCAATGGTGCACAAGTTCGATCTGTGTTAGTAGTATTGATCCACTCTCCCTATCACATGTTGGCAACGTTACCATCGGTAAACCCCGATCTTAAATTTTCATCAAATAATTAATCTGTGCTGTTAAATGTAAGGGATACAAGACTGTTTACACCATCTATTTATGGGCAACCAAGCAGTGCAGATAATGAGCTACTGAAATAATTTGTGCCTGATTTTGTATACGTAATGTTTACCCTAGAAATTACTGGCATAAACATAGTGATCCAATATGAAATAATTGGGAATATAAATATTAAAAGAAAGAAACTAGCATTAGGATCAACAGAATCTAGATAGTTACCTCTTACGAGACTCACATTGGATAGGTCCTGGGTACAAATTCTGGTGCCGACCTAATATGAATATGAATATTTCCTGGTTTTCCTCGTATTTTAATTCAAATGACGAGTTAGAATAATATTATTAAAATTAAATAAATGTTTCCCAAAACAATATGGCAAATAGGCCTATAATAACAGGAAAAGATGTCCTAATGGGGTAACCAACTAGTAATAATGTTCCTGATTAGGTAATTAAAGGTATTAAATGTATGAAAGTATATAAAATATAAGAAAATCAATATCGTATGTTATGCTGATTATATAGCAGACTTACTGAATAATGGCTCTGAAGATAATAATGTGTCTTCTCCTCTACTTAAACATAATTTGTAGGATTTTCGTCCTGTTTATTTCCAAAATCACTCCTAGGAGCAAGATATATTGGATATGCATCCCTTAGGCAGGTCTTCCTCTTGTTCTTCTCCCGTCCATTGGTCTATCTTCTTAGCTCTTTTTTGCAAGTCGGTTGTCTTCCATTCTTTGTATATGACCTTTCCAATATTTTCGTCTATCTATACACTGGTTGATGATCATCTACCTATGTGATTGACACACGTGGATGTGAGGCCAGAAGCCGGCTGGTAGGCTAAGGGCCCTCCAGGCCTGTCGCACCATGAGTTTTTTTTATAATAAATTTGGTTATTTCTTGAATATGACATTTGTCCCTAATTTCTCTGTTGTGTATTTTATTAAATAACGTTTTCCCCTGAATAGTTCTTAACCCATTCGCTTCAGGTTTAAATGTCCAATGCATTTCCCCAGAAACCGAATTTAAGTCACCATAAATTATATTATCTAATTTCAGACATTCAAAACAAATAAAATATAACGGTATTTCATATCACAATAAGGGTGAAGGCAAAAAAAATCCTCTACTATACATAAATGTAAACGAAAGGTTACCCTGCTAAGCGACGTACAAAATATTGCAAAATATATAGTAGTAGTAGGACTTTATTAGACAAAAAGTAAGATATTTACAATATTATTTACAAATATGGGTCGCACGGGCAGTAAGCCGTACGTGCTGTTGACAGTCCGTTACAATAAAGTAATAATTGGTACTAGTGTAAAGAAAAATAAACAACAAAAACAGCAATAACATTACAATTACATAAAGAAAACACAATAATATTACAATTAAGTAATAACACAATAGCATTATACACTAAAAAAACATTAACATTACAATTACATAAAGAAAACACATTAATATTACAATTAAATAATAACACAATAGCATTATACACTAATTAATTTATATATAATTGTTAATAATTAATGGTATTGCATTTTGATAACATATATTTATTCATGAATGAGTGTTGTCCTTATTTTTCGTGTTTTGTCCAGAAATTTACCGAGGTTTATCCAATTTTCTGGATTTACCAATAACTCGTAGCATGCCAATCTTTCCCGATTTGAATTTAGAAATCTTTCCGGTAATAACTGACGTCTCCAATATTCTAAATCATTACATTTTCCTAATATATGTATCTCATCTTCAAAGTTCCCGCACATTGGACATATTCGCATATCGTGATCGTCGCTAATTTTTAGAAATTTCCATGCCCCTAGCCTAAACCAAGCAAGCCCTGATCTCTCCTTAAATCCTAGGTTGAGTATATACGATTCTTTTCCCCAGACGTGTTTTAGGTCTCTTTGTAAACACAGTGAGCGTTTTCCTGTACATTCGGCGAAAGTATCTTGTTGGTTTATATCTAAGTACCTCCTCCTTATTTTTCTCCACACGTTCTTGCGATTTTCAGTCCCTTTTTCCCATATCCAGCCCATCCCAATCTTTTGGAGTTCTCTCCTAACCTCGTCTGCCCAAAATTTAACATCTATGTTTTTAATTTGGTGGTCGTAACAAATTGCTCTAAGCATTGTTTGTTCACCTTGGATTACTCGCAACCAGTATTTGAGTACACGAATTTTACAGTTAATGTCGTCCTGGAATGACCCGAATTCATATAAAATTCCACAGTTAGAAACGGCCTTACTAAGTCCTGTAATATACTTTAGAAAATGCGTATATACCTTATTTAGTATTTCCGTTCTTTGGAAACCCCAAATCTCACTACCATAGTGCATTACTGGCCTGACCATCGCTCCATACATTTTTTCTAATGTGCTGACTGGAATATCAGGCACTCGACCCAGAATACCGAGTACACTGTTAAGTTGTCCCCTCCCTTTAAATAATGCTATATCAATATGTTTTTTCCACTTTCCGTTCATTTTCAACGTCGTACCAAGATATTCAAAATGTTTCACGTTTTGAAGTACTTGATCTCTGTATTTCCATTCCTCTGCTCTACCATAAACCGTCCCATTTTTAAAGGTCATTGTTTTTGTCTTACTAACATTTACAGTCAATCCCCAATTCCTACAGTATATTTCCAGTAGGTCAAGACCTCTTTGCAATCCATTGATTGTCTTGGAACAGATAATTAAATCATCTGCATACAACAGGACTGGGATTTTAACATTTCCTATCTCCGGAGCCTCAATTTCTCCTTCTAGCATTACGTCTACAATATCATCAACGAATAGATTAAATAGCATTGGTGATAAAATGCAACCTTGTCTCACTCCCCGATTGGCTTCACTGCTCTCTGTAATGTGCCCTTGGTCTACTTTTATACAAAATTTAACATATTTATAAATTGACATTAAAGCATGTATCATTTTATGAGACAATCCTTTCCGATTTAATTTTTCCCAAAGTGCGCTTCGGTCCACAGTATCAAATGCCATCTTAAAATCAATGAATGCACAAAATAATTTACCCCCCTTCATTTTCAGATTGTCATCAATTAATGTTCTCAGAACAAATACGTTGTCCACCGTGGAGTACCCTTCTCTAAAACCTGCCTGATATTTTGAGAGCCTATTGTTCTCTTTAGCCCATTGTCTTATTCGTTCGTAAAGTACTTTACAATATATTTTTCCGAACACTGACAAGAGACAAATTCCCCTGTAACTTTCTGGTATATGTGTCCCTCCTTGCCCTTTGTATAGCGGTTGGATGACACCTGTCGCCCAGGCTTCCGGATAATCTCCTCCATTAAAAAGTTTGTTGAACGCAGTTTTCAAAACGTCTAATAATTTATTGGATGATATCATATTTTTCAAGAATTCCCCTGGTATTCCATCAATTCCAGGTGCTTTACCATTCTTTAAACATTTAATGGAAGAAACCACTTCATTTTTCGAAATATCCTGATCCAGTAATTGAATATGAATTGGGTCAGGGATCTCAACTATATTTCCTTGATTATATCTTAACCTCTCATTTCCCAGCACCCTATCAAAGTAACTTCTCCATTCCCCGGGCGTTATTCTTGTCCGATTTATGGACTTTACTTTGAGTTCCCTTAACGCTTTCCATATGTCCGCAATGTTCCCACTTTCAGTCGCGACTCTCATTTCTTCGGATTTCTTATTTTGCCATGCTAGTTTTGTTTCTCCCAATAATTCTTTATATTCCTTTCTCTCTTGCGCATAATTTTTTCTGCTTTCATCTGTGCTTTCTTTTCTAAACTTTAAAAGACTACTTTCGACAAAATTCTTCTTCTTTCTACATGCATTATTGTACCACCCTTTGTCCTTCTGGTTCATTGCGTATTTAACCTTGATTTTTTCCCCTGCTTTTTGAAAAGATTCTGTCAAAGTTTTAATAATTTCCACCCCGCTAAGATCATTTAATTGCAGATCCTGTATTAGCGTTTCCAAACTCCTGATAAATTCTTCTCTCCGATCCTCGATCCACCTGAAACGTGTAATTGGCCGCAATATTGTTGCCACCTCATCATTAACTGTCTCACTAATACCTTTCATATTTAAAATAAGTTTGTTTGGGAAGTGGTGTGATTCGATTCTGGAAACTATACAGAAATTACTTAGGACTGGAATCATGTCTTGTGTGCATATTGAATAATCGATTACGCTACTTCCATTTTTATTAATAAATGTCAGTTCTCCATTTTTATCTTCCCCATATTTCCCATTCAGAATTTCAAGTTCAAATGCATCGCAAAAAGCTAACAATTGGTTTCCTTCTGAATTTATAATCTTATCTTTGCTTCTCCTACCCTCACCTCGTGTTTCATTATCATCCGATTTTATAGTGATATTTTCCTCCCCAATCCTACAGTTAAAGTCCCCTAAAATTATTATTCCCGCTTCCGGAAACCTATCTTTTATTTCTGCCAACGAGTCAGACAATTCAACGAAAAAATTTGGATTGGCATACCTGGAATTTAGTGGTTGGCGGTAAATAGACAACAGACACATTTCTGCTCTTCCTGTATGGTAATATATACAAATGCCCGCCTCTTTTAAAGCAATATTTACCTTTTTAATATATGGGTCTAAGTTAGCTTTATATAAAATGGCAACACCACCTGGATATCTACCTCTCTTCCCTCTATTTTAATTACCCTTAAAATAACCTTTCATATTACATAGATTTACGCATTCATTAGCTTTTAACCATGTTTCTCCTAGAGCTAATATATCAAAAGTCTCAATAAACTCTACACATCTGTCCATTGAAAGTTTTTGTTTTAACCCTTCGATATTCCATGAACCGACTGTCAACAAACCCTATTGTGTTCCCTTGTCATTAGTCTTACCTGTATTTTTCGAACTTCCCCCTCTCAATAGTTCCTTTTCTGCGGGTAAATTCAGAAGTCTTAGTGATTTTCTTGTTTGAGTTCTTGTGTCCGCCGGTCGTTCACCTCTTAGAGGTGGGGTATGCTTTTTGCGTTCGGCCGTTTTGTGCTGTATGTTTATGGATTCCTGGGAGTTAGTATCGTAGTGCTCCCTCTCTCTTTCTCTCGTGTAGAATTTTCTCCTTCCTCTGCTGTAAGGAGACCACCTGCTGTTGAAGCATCCCCTGTAGGTTTTGGGGACTCGCTGTCAATGACCTCTTCAAATTCATTTTCAGAGATGTCCATATTTTGTAGTTGTTCCCTGCTCCAGATTCGTCCATTTATAATCAATTTATTAAATTGCATGATTGCATGGCAGCCCTGCCTCCTTGCCTGGAACATGTGTCGCTTAAGAAAGTCCCTTTCGCGGCGCACCTTCTCACTAAAGTCTTCGGCAATATTGATACCGGTCCCTTTAAGATATTTACTGTCTCTAAGGATCCAACATTTTATTTTGTAGTGTGATAATTTGCATACAATCGGTCTCTTTCCACTATTCCAACGACCTACTCTGTGCGCTCTTTCAATATCACTGTCCACCAAATCAATGCCGATTTGCGCCACTACTCTTTTAACTATATGTTCAGTTTCCTCCCAGCTCTCTCTGTCTTCTTCATGCACACCCTATATCACAATAATATTACGGCGACTCTGGTTTTCGAGATAGTGTAATTTAGATTCCAGCCATTTCAATCTGTCCTCCATCCGATGCATGTTCGTCTCAATATCACGAATTTTTTCACCCACGTTGCACTTTTCAAACCCCTCTTTCACTTCAGTTGACAATGTTTCAATCAGCTTTCTAACTTCTTCCATAATGCTTTGTCCCCTGCACACTTCAACCACTCTAACAAAAACACGTCCGCTCTTCTCGACGGCTAGCACAAAAGTCGCAAAATATATAACAGGCAGGGTTACGCAAGTGTACCTCGTCTTCTGAGGCGAATGGGCTAAGATGTTCATTTCACATGTGCTTATTATTTGCTTAGTTTTTGGTGTATCAGCCGACAACCCATCTAGGAGAGAAAACTCCGAAATAAAACGGGGCAGGCTGAGCTCTGGAGCTGGGTGAAGGCAATCGGCCTAGGGAGGAAAATCCGAATAATAAACCCGCCATGAAAACGGACTAGCAACCCACTTCAAAGTGAATCTAATACATTGCTCGCAGTCCCAAGGATCGAGCCTCGGATCAAAGACGGAAACAAAATAAATAATAATACCGGTATGTAATTTCTATAAATATTTCTATAAATATTTCGAATGAAAAATCAAAATCCCTAGCGGTATCGAAATAACCACGACGATGCAAATTATGAATTCAAGGAAAAATTGTAGGTCGGACTAAATTTTATACATTTTGGCACAGAACAAATAGAAGATTGCGAACAAAATGTACAAATTAGCAAGGATTGCGGGATATTTTAAGATATTAATTATTACGAACAAAAATTAATGTATAAATTAGTAGAACGACCTGTCCTCACTTGTGTTTCTGAAACATCCAATACAAAATAAATATTGGAAACACGAGAAATCATTGCACTTAAAAAAATAACAAGGAAAACAAGATATGGTAGAATCAGAAATTCATATATTAAAAAAGTAAGATATTTTTGGTGATAAAATTGTATTACAAATAATTAGTAATAATATCAATATTTTATTGACCTAGTGCAATACATTTTAATCAGCAAGAAGATCATATTTATTAATACAAAACACGTTTAAACTCTTAACTTTTTAGTTTGATGACCTGGGTTTTTATTGGCTATGTGTAACACAAAAAATTAATATATTCGGGGAAAATAATAAATTCAGGCAATAAATGAATGGGTATCAAAACAAAAGAAAGTAGAGTAACCATGTCTCAAGAATGGGTGAAGACAGATCATCAAAATCCGTACGACATATAATTCCAACTGGCATGGGATCCACAGGAAAACGATAAAGATGGAAAAACTCCTTCCTAACAGGCTGTAAGCATAGTAATGAGTAAAGAAGAAGAAGAAGAAAAAGAAGAAATATAAATATATAACTTTCTAAATTGAACAGTATAAACATAGCTCTACCTAAGCTTAACATAATACGTCAAATTATTTTAAATATAATTATTGTCCAGACTTTATGATTTTAGTATTTTACATAAATATACAGAATTTCATGCATCTTAAAATAATGAAATAACTTAAAAATATCACTGCCGGCCACAACAGATTTCATCGAAAGCCGCAGAAGGTTAAAGACTTCACAATTGGAACCTCCTCAATGTAAAATTGTAACCGTAACCCTCGAGAAAATATATTTAGCAATTATTTTTATTCGTTTCACCATCTGTCATCAGCATTTTATTATTATTATTATTATTATTATTATTACATTTTGCAAATGATCAATTGTTAATTGCACAGGATTATGAAGATTCAGAATATATGACTAGAAAATTAATAGAAGAATATTATAAATGGGGATTAATTTTGAACATAAAGAAAACAAAATATTTATCAATTGGTGAACCAGAACAAAATTTAATTTTGGAGACTGAGGAGACAATAAAATTAAGGTAAATAAAAATGGAATTATGAAGAGGAAATAATAAATAGAAATAATAAAGAAAAATTTGTAATTGCTTGCCTCAGTGCAATATTGTGGGATAAAAATAAAATTAATATATATATATATATATATATATATCAAACAATTGTTAGAAGCATCATTACTTATGGAGCAGAACTTTGGCCATTAACAACAAAAACAAATAATTATCGTTTGGCAATGGAAATGGATTCCATACGAAGAGCAACAAAAATTTCAAGAAGAGAAAAAATTACAAACTCAGTTAAAATGGAGAAAATGAAGATTGAAGATACTATTTTAGACTCTATTAAAACTCAGCAAATTAAGATGGTACTGACATGTCTAGCGAATGGAAGAGGATCGGCTACCAAAATGTGTTTTGGAATGGAAACCTGAGGGAAGAAGAGACAGAGGAAGACCTCCTGGAGTCAGGGAATATATTTATACATGAAGGAGAAACATCTAGAACCAGGAGATTGGATGGACCGACAAAATTGGCTATTAGGAATCGGACAATGTCAAAGACATTAATCAACCGATGATCTATCTATCCATTATTGGTATTATTATTATTGTTATTATTATTATTATTATTATTATTATTATTATTATTATTATTATTACATTCACGATTATGAACAACCAGTAGGTTATGATTCAAATTATTGACTGAAACAATTGAAGCAGATAAAAAGTATTGGATCGAAGATGATATATCTATTTTGACGTTTGAACGCTAGTATACAATTTCAAAGTGAGAAAAAACATCAGAAAACGAGAAGTTTCTCTTTTTATGGAACTTGGTTTCTGGAAACGATATGAGACTCAAACAAGATATATCGAATGAGAAAGGGATCATAGTAACTCTGTGAAAGGAAATAACGATAGAACAACCTTGGGCAGATACTCACGGAAATGGTTCTAAAACAATTCCACGCATACATAAACAAGATCTTGTTACCTCTCAAGAAGGACCATTATCTCTCTAAAGATTAAAACATGAGAAAAGACATCTTCCGCTAAAGTGAACACCAGTTCATGCAAAATAGCACAAATGGATTCCTCTTTCTACAAATGAACATTTCAAACAAGCATTTCTATTAATTTTAAACACATGCATAAGAAACACTATCTACCTTAATGCATGAAATTTCTGCCACCACAATAACAATGATAATAATAACAATGATAATAATAATAATAATAATAATAATAATAATAATAATAATAATAATAATAATAATAATAATAATAATAATAATGTCCACCGCTGTGGTCTCGAGGTAGCGCGCTGCCTTCTCACGCAGCTGGCCTGAGTGCGATTCCTGGTAAGAACAGGCTCCTGGAAGAGGTTTCTTCGGGGTTTTTCCTCAACTGTAAGACAAATATCGGGGCGCTTAGGGCCCAACGATCCCGGAAAATCATCCGGCCATTATCATCAAACTTATCATTATCATCATCATCTATCACCGGTGTGGAAAGCAACGAGAAGCTACCACACTATAATTACTTAGTAAAGCTGCTAAGTATAGCATTAAAATGCTATGATTGCAGTGAAAGACCTGCCCTTTGGCACAATTACTATAGAATGGAATAGAATAATAATAACAATAATAATAATAATAATAATAATTAACTTAGAAAATATAGTAATAAAAACAGTAGCCTTTGCAGATGATCAGATTTTAATAGCAAAAACAGAAGACGAACTACAAAGAATGCTATATAAACTAAATGAAATATCAGAAAAATACAATATGGAAATATTATCAGAAAATTAAAAAAACAATGGCCTTCAAGGGCACTCATCCAGTTCGGACAAAGATAATATTAGAAAGTAAACCAATAGAACAAGTGACAAGATATAACTTCCTAGGTTTGTGAAAAATACACAGGGGAAATACATAAATAACAAACTAAATAAGTTTAATTATATAACAGGAGCACTAAAAAGAACTTTGAAAAATAAAGCCAGGAAAGACTCTATAATGAAGTTATACAAGAGTATGGCAGTGCCTATTATTACTTATGGATCCGAAACATGGACAGTGACAACACAACTATCTGCCAGAATACAAGCTGCTGAAATGAGATTCCTCAGATCAATAGCAGGATATCAAAGAACAGACAAAAAACATAGCGCACAAATAAGACAACTAATAGTAGAGGAATTAAACACAGCAATAGAGAAATACAGAACAAACTGAAAAGAACACTAGGCAAGGATGACTGAGAATAGAATACCAAAAGCAGCATACAGCTATTCACCACGAGGAAGAAGAAGAAAAGATGGAAAGAGCAGCAATTTGGAGCCGGACCAGGCTAGTAAATAAGCCTAAACCGTGAATAATAATAATAATAATAATAATAATAATAATAATAATAATAATAATAATAATAATAATAATAATAATAATAATAATTAAGTCCCGTAGATTACGATGGGCAGGACATGTTGCACGTATGGGGAATGAAATACTTACATGGAGGCTTCTTGTAGGAAAGCCAGAGGGAAAACGCCCAGTTGGTAGACCAAGAATGAGGTGGGAGAATAACATTAACTATGATTTGAGGGAAGTAGATTATACACGGAATGATTGGAAGGCATTGGCTCGGGATAGGGATGTGTGGAGGGCTTATGTCCGCGCGGCCATGAACCTACGGGTTGAATAGTGCCAGTGAGTAAGTAAGTATAATATATAATAATAATAATAATAATAATAATAATAATAATAATAATAATAATAATAATAATAATAATAATAATAATAATAATAATGGTTCCCGGACATCATATAGTCATCACAGTCATCATTCATATTTACCTTAGATTATGTTTAGGATTAAGGACTCTTCTGGCACACCACTATTATCATCATCATCACTCATCATATCAACGGGGCAGACGTATGCCCATCTTCCGGCGCCCCAACCTCAGAAGTGGTTACAATTAGGCCAATGCCAGGAGAGAAAGCCACAAATGTCGAAAATGACAACCTGGACATTGAATAATAGTAATGATAACAATAACAATAATAATAACAGTAACAATATTAATAAAAATAATTAAATAATAATATAATAACAATATTTTCATCATTATCATTATTATTATCATTATTAGCATTATTATCACTATTATTATTATTTTTATGATTATTATTATTAATTATTAATTTAATAGTATTATATCAACCAATCCTGATAAACAGTCTCCTCGACTAAAAAAGTTCTGTTTGAAAAACTTCAAGTAGTTAA
The DNA here is from genome assembly GCA_030220185.1 of Diploptera punctata. Classification (NCBI taxonomy): domain Eukaryota; kingdom Metazoa; phylum Arthropoda; class Insecta; order Blattodea; family Blaberidae; genus Diploptera; species Diploptera punctata. The sequence goes on along the minus strand of JASPKZ010003429.1, from coordinate 1,574,645 downwards.
AATATGAAGGCCTTTCAAAACCATGTTTCATCTTCTGCATTTCAACTGGAGTACCAGTAAGACACTGCTACTCACTTAATTTGTTTTATCCAATGCCACTACGTTGTCATTTCGACATTCTGGTATTCTCTCCTGGCATGGCATTATTGTAACCCATTTTTGAGTTTGGACGCCTGGAAGGCGGAGTTACGCTGCCCCGATGATATATGATAGGTTATTACGGTAGTGATGCGCCAGGAGATGTCTTAATCCTAAATTTGATGAATGTGTTAATGATGATAATGATGGCCTTAATGTTTCCTGACATTTGTCTTACAAGTGAAGAAAAACCTCTAGAAAAAAACATTACCCAAGAAACTTGTTCCGATCAGGGATTGAAACCAGGACCCATGAATGACAAAGCAGCACGATACCTCGAAACCACAGCGGTGGACTTAAAATGTTAAAAATATAAAATGAATACCTGATAAATCAGTCGTCCTCAACTAAGGTCCTATTTGAAAAACTTTGTCAAGTAGTTAAAAATATGAAGGTCTTTCAAAATCATGTTTCATCTTCTGCATTTCAACTGGAATACCTAATGAGCACTCATTAAGATGCCTGTTCTAGATATATAGAATATTTCTCACAAAACTATGTCAATCTTATTTTTCTCACATCCAGAATTCCTATTGTGACCTTAATTGTTTTTCAGGTTTTAAAAAAACTTAAAACGAAGATACATTTAACTAACTCACTGACACTATCTAACCCGTAGGTTCGTGGACGCGCGAGCTTTCCTGAGCTAATGTTTTCCAATCATTCCCTGTATGATCTACTTCCTTTAAATCATGATTAATATTTCCAATCTCATTCTTGGTCTACCAACTGGGCGCTTTCCCTCTGATTTTCCTATAAGAAGCTTCCATGCACGTCTTTTATTGCCCATTCGTGCCACAAGTCCTGCCCATCGTAGTCTACGAGACTTAAACTGTTCTTATTATATCTGACTTCCTATTAAGACCATGGAGTTCACTGTTATGTAGTCTTCTCTATTCACCTGTCTATTCATCTCTCTTTGGTCCAATAATATTCCTAAGAACTATATTCTCAAATTCTCGTAATATCCTTTCCTTCCTTAAATGTAAGGGTTCATGTTTCGCATCCATGCAATATAACTGGTAGAATAACAGTTTTATATATTTTCAGTTTAACGCTTTTGAAAGAATGTATGTAGGCCTATATACAGTCCACCGCTGTGGTGTCGAGGTAGCGTGCTGCCTTGTCCTGTAGCGGGCCCGGGTTCGATTCCCGGTCGGGACAGGCTCCTGGGTGAGGTTTTTCCGGTTTTTTTTCTCACCTGTAAGACAAATGTCAGGAAGCTTAGGACCCAACGGTCCCCCAAAAATTATCCGGCCATCATTTATCATTATTATCATCATCATCTTTCTTTCACCGGTGTGGAAAGCAACGGGTAGCTACCACACCTATAATTCTCTAGTAAAGCTGCAAAGCATAGCATGAAAATGCTATGATTGCAGTAAAAGACCTGCCCTCGGGCAGAATTGCTATGGATGAATGGACATGTATATATACATTTGAAGAAGGTACATTTATGATTTTTTTTGTTGGTTACAAAGACTCTTCGTCGAACATAGTAGTTTCTCGTAAAGGTGATGTTATCGTAAATTTCTATTGAATGTATAGAAATGAAAGACTTATCTACAAGGTGATTGGTTGAATCAGTTGGAAGTTAGGATTCAGTGAAATGATTCTGCTTAAATATTTATTCCTAAAATGAGGAACTCAAGTCGTTATATTTGATTGGTTGAAACTCTAGAGGCGCTCTCATAAGAATAATTATTATGATCTAAACCTTAAGACGATTTTGTGATGTCAGCGTCCTCAAAAAAAGCTGGGTCAAGTGACACTGATATAGAGCCTAGACATCGCAGTCTCTCTCTCTCTCTCTCTCTCTCTCTCTCTCTCTCTCTCTCTCTCTCTCTCTCTCTCTCTCTCTCTCTCTCCCCCTCCTCCTCCCAATTTCATTATAGAAATATAAATTTGTTTTTCTATTAATTCAGCAAAATTATTCATCATTTATCCACATTACATGCAGGAATAAATAACTGATTTCTGGATACAACAACATTTCCAGTTAGCATAAAATCTTACATATTAATCCAAAAGTAAGAATGAAATAAAATACTATACTGTTTTAGCCCTTACATTGGATATGTTTCCTAGTAGATACATTGGTTTAATTTATTTCACCATTTTTAAAGAACAATAGATAAATTAACTCTAGTCGTCCCAACTTATCTAAAAAAACGTTAAATTGAAGATACATAAAACGGTATTTCCCCAGTTATATTAATTGGATACGAAACATGGACTCTTACTTTAAGGGAGGAGAACACATTTCGAGTATTTGAGAGTAAAGTTCCTAAGAACATTTATGGACCAAATAGATATGAACAGACAGGTGAATGGAGTAGACTACATAACAGCGAGCTATATGATCTTTATGGGAAACCAGATATAATAAGAACAGTTATGTCTCATATACTGTGATGGATATAGCATATGGCATGAATGGGGATTGAAAGAGCCTATTTTAAATTTCTTTGTGCACTTCATTCCTGTTGTAATTATTGTTCCAAGGTATTTGAATCCAGTACTTCTTCCAAATTTCCTTCATTTGTCATTAACGGTCCATTTCCATTATAGGCCTAGCAGTTATTTGTTGAACATATATTTAATTTTATTGATGTTTATTTCCAGACCAATTTATTTGTGTTACTCAACAGACAGTGCTTGTTGGCCCTTAGTATCTCCTTCCTATCGCCTAATAACACTACATTATTAGCATATGGCTACCATTTTCTGTCCAGCCTAAGAAAGAAATTTCAGGAAAATAAATGGGCGGGTAATCCACGAAGCACATGACTGCTGCAGGTACTGCGATTCGTTCATGATCAAAGCACAGTTCAGCGGAAGCAAAAAAATAGATCATGCACTCAATTAACATAATTACGTATTTAAAGCTATTTATGTTAACTATAGTTGATCAAAATATTATATACCTACATTTTTTTTCGAAGGTCGGAGACTAACTAAAAATTCGCATTTCTTTGAAACTGAACGATTCTTGAGAGGAAGTTGAATGTCTGTTACAAATATCGCGGTTATCGGGTAGTTTATGTTAACGTGGTGATAAAATGTGTGATCGAAATTATTAGAAACACATAGTGAAATTGTTAAAGAGTGGTGAAAGACGGTGTTAAATGTATTTTGTAAGTTTATGGAGCATAATCCTGGCACTGTAGTGAACGACACAGTTAAATTAACTGCAGAATATACTGGTGTGTCGGAGAGTAGTGTTGTACATGTTCCAAGGAATTAAAAGAAACTCGTAATATCAAAACGCCCAACAAAAAGAGGAAAATGCCGAAACCTGTTTTAAGAGTGTTGAACAATTTTGTAAAGTGTACAGTTCATTACAAGGTGCAAAGGTTTTTTTTATTTTATTACTGTAAGTACAGTTATTTTAATGTATATATTTGATTTGAATTAATTTGTTTAATATTAACAATTATAATTTAATTAGTTTTCGACATACCATTGTGTATGTAAATACAACCTGCAACTTAAAAATTAAAACGATTGTTGTGCATTAATTTATCGGCATGTAACAAACAGCTGACAGAGTTGGCCTGCACTCTTACACGTGTTGCGCGGAGTAATACATTCGTAAGTTAAATGTCAAAGTGTGCTTCTTACGTTGGGCAGATAATAACAGCTTGTTAATTCCATTCAGTGTATGAATTCATCATCCTCTAAAAGATTTGATGGCATGTTCTAGTACAATATTGAATACTAAAAGAGATAGATATATCCTTGCTTTAACACGTTCTGAATTTCGAAAATATCTGAAAACTTTTGCCTGTACACCACCTTATTCTTTATGTCATTTAGACACATTCACATAAGTCTAACTTGTTTGGAATTCCGAACTCCAGCTGGGCAATTTCAATTGAATCATATGCCTTCTGAAGTCTAATATTAAATTATAAATTTATTTAACCTTGTTCATTGGTAGCAACCTTAACTCTGCCAGGTAAAATAAAGCTCTGATTATAATGTATTATTATTATTATTATTATTATTATTATTATTATTATTATTATTATTATTATTATTATTAATTATTAAATACATAGGTAGCTAAATAGATGGATGCGTAGGTGAGTAGATAATTGGTGGGTAGGTACAGTAAGAAAGGATAGATAGATGAATAGTTTGATAGACAAGTAACTATTACTCGCCCAAATTAAATCTGCACGCGGAAAATATCCTAGGAATGTGCTGTCCTTTTTGTTACTTCCGTTACTATGTTACCACTTCCTGTCCCCAGTATTTTGTGTTACTTGACTGGAAGGGGAGCTCTGGCTTTATAAATGATCCGTCACCTACAGTGGTAGCTTCCCGTTGCTTTCCACACCGACGAAGGATGATGGTGATGGCCAGATGATTTTCAGGGATCGTTGGGCTCTAAGCTTCCTGGCATTTGTCTTACAGGTGAGGAAAAAAAATTCGAAAAAACCTCACCCAGGAACCTGTTCCGACCGAGAATCGAATCCGGGCCCGCTGCATAACAAGGCAGCACGCTACCTCTTACTTGATCTATTGTTTTATTTTGTTGAACTATGTTTGATCGGATAGGAAATTTTGCTTCATTTTTCATTATTTTTTATTTGTTTGTTGAGATATTTAGATTATAATGTAACATAATTTCTTGTAATTGATGTTTTGTAACTTCCAATATTACAGTTTCATTAATTCGGACATAAATATGGTGAGGGTATATCAATCATACTGGAAATTACATTAGGTTACGGATAAATATTTATTCAATTATTTATATATTTATTTTGTTGAAAATGTCTTCGCAAAAATACAAAATCTATTAAGTATGTGTGGAATACACTTGCGAAGATTTAAAATGGAATTAAATGTAAAAAAATCGTAGATCAAGTTTATGAATGTAATTACATCCGTAACCTAATACATGATATAAGAAAGGAAACAGAGATAAAGTTACAGCAATACAATGCAATAAATGGAGTCGTAAAAATAAATTTTGGTAAACAAATATTAACCGCAATCAAATTGAGACTACCCGATGTAACTGCAAAATGAGGACTGAAATATAGAAGTGAAAATTGGATACTATATCCTAAAATAAAATAAAAATTTCAAGAGGCACAGATGAAATTTTTACATCTAATCCTAGGTTTGACAAAAGTGGACAAGGAAAGGAAATTACAAAAAAAGTTACATGCGATAAATTAAAACTTGAAAATGTAGTTGAAGAAATTTAGAATTATCAAAGCAATTGTTACAACATGTCCCAAATAATGAATCCATCTCGCTTTCCTAAATTAGGATTGCAGTATAAACCTAAAGAACTTCGAGATAGAGGAAGACAAAAACTGATGGACTCACCAACCACATATTGAGATGTGATAGGAACAGGCTCAAACGACCTAAACGTAAATAAGTTCATGATGATTAATTATTTAATCCTCAAGACACTTAGTCTAAAACCATTCACCTCCTAATGTGCTAATATAAATACAGTCTTCAAACTATCCTTGTTGGTAGCATTGCAATGTAGAATATGGTCCCGGGTCCGTATTGGTGAAGATTCTATGCGGCAAAACACGTCGGAGATTCCAGGATCGACAAGCGATGGAGATCAGATGCCAAAACAGTTATGACCGGTAAATACTCTGATAGCTGGCACTGCTTCTTTTCTTGGAATATTATGTAGTTTTAGTTCATTTGTTAGCCGACAAACCTTTTTTATTTTCACTAGCTGTTCAAGATATGGATGCAAATGTTTAAAGATAATAGCTGAGATAATATATTAATGACGTCACAGAATAAATTCCACTCACTTTGAGTTTTACTTAATAGATTCACTCCTTCCATGAAATTAGGGCAGAACGCGTTACACGTTTCAATCTAATTAAACATTTATTATTAATTTGATATAAAAAGATGTTATAGGGATTAAATATTTAGTTTTCAATTTTTAAGCCTACTTTCAGAAGTTGGTTATAATCTGCTTAAGTTCTGCAGATTTTTTTAAAATATCATTCTTTTCCTTGCTAAGCCCCTGTAAAAATAAAGGGAAATGGAAAAAATAGAAGAAACAAAGTTTGTAGTTGATGCAGCCAAAACAGCACGTCCTTGCTTTTTTCTGGGTTAGCAAAGTGCCAAAAACGATCTTCCAGTGCTCTATATAACAGGAGAGGGGTTAACAAAAAAAGGGTGTGTCGAAGGAAGAGGGGTTGTAAAAGGCAAGGGGAGGGATTTTGTTGTTAGGGACCAAGTAAAGTGCTCAGGCAAGATCATATCGGGTTATCGAAGTTCACATTGAATTCTACACCAACCTGTCTTCCCTTATTCTCAACTTCCAACACTTGGCTTCGAAAAATCTTACATAACGAGTGTTCCAAGGGAACCTCAAAATACGAACAGTAGTCTTAACGAGATATTCAATTTGTATTTAATTTCAACTTCCAAATTTTGTATAACGGATGTCCAAATAACTCTTCAAAATAGAAGAAACGTCATAGCAAGTTTGATAATAATAAAGATGAAAGGTTCACCCGAATGGGTATTTTTCTTTTATGTGATAATCCTGTACATCAAATGTTCCAAATATTCCTTAAAATAGAACGAAATATCTTAAATTAGTTAATTCCACATCAACTTCGCTTTTCTGATTTTTACGTTCCGAAACCTTGGATGTGATTATATTAGATGGCGAATTTAAAAATGATTTCTCAAAAACATCTTAACCAATTATTGGATTCTACACAATATTGCTTCCCAATATGTAGATTTCAAGATCATTTATACAGAGTGTCCAAAGAAGTTTTAAAAATAGAAAGCAATATCAAAGTAACTGGAATTAATCACCTGAATACGATGAATGAATCCAGCACTGTCTCCTGATCACAAATATCAATGAAAAATAGAAGAAAGAAAAAAATTGCAACAGTTTTACTTTTTTTTAAAATATCCTACAGCAGGTATGCATACATACTGCATATATTCATGTAGTACTTGTTTATTGACCTACTTAGTACATAATATATCAACCGCACATTAAAATGTTCTGATGAAACCAGGCATCTCAATATAAACGTAAAATATACTTGGAAGTTGCTGAAAGGTTTACGTATATTATTAGATCTTACAAGATTAGACAAATTATATGATACCTTCTCTGTTGCTCAACTGGTGAAAAAATATGAGATACAAAAAATACAACAATAACTAACTCACTGGCATTATTGAACCCTAAGTTAGAAGGCTACTCTCCACACATTCATATCCTGAGCTAATGTTTTCCAATCATTCCCTGAATAATTGACCTCCTTCAAATAATTCTTAATATTATCCTCCCATCTTCCTCAGTCTATATACTGGGTGTTTTCCCTCTAGTTCCCATAGCCCTGTTTCATTCTCCATTCATGCCACATGTTCTGGCCATTCCAGTCTATGAGAATTAACTGTTTTTATATCTGGTTTATCATAAAGATCAAGTAACTCACTGTTATTCTCATCTCCATTATAACTGTTCTTAACTTTATTCTCAAATACGTGTAATGTTTTCTCTCCTCAAAAAGTAAGAATCCATGTTTGTATCCAAATGATATAACTGCGAAAGTAACAGAATTATATATTTTTCCAGGTTAACGTTTTTGAGATAAATTGCTATGACAAGAGTCCCTGTATTGTTTAATAGCATGCATTTCCTGAATTAAGCCTATGTTTGATTTCTTTCAGCACCTCATTTCTATTTGCAATTATTGAACTAAATATTTTAATTCAGAAACTTCTTCAAAATTTCCCTCATTTGCCATTAACTGTTCATTTCCATTATATGGTGTAATTTTATGAGTAACCGTAAATTTTGTTTTATTGATACAATAATAATATTGTAAGTAGCCTAAATATAAATGAATTCAGACAAATTTAGAATTTACAATATATTTATTTAGCCTGGTAGAGTTAAGGTCATATGACCTTCTCTTCCACTCACCAGGACAAACATATGTTACATATAAATACAAAAAAATATAATAATAGTCATACTAAACAATTAATTATCTGTCAAATCGAATAATAATGAAAATAATGTCTAATAATACAATAAAATTAAATACAATTAAAATTAAATTGAAACTAAATTAAAATGACGTGAATTATGTATACTGATATACAACAACAAAAAAATGCCAGGGTCTCGAAATTTTAAACGATATATCATTGGATGCAAAATGTTCAAGTAGGAGAGTGATTATTGATAACAAATCATTGATTGAAATTTTAATTTTGTTTTCAATAGATGGAAAGAGTTTTAAAAATCACTTTACCAAACGACGGAACACTTGATAAGAAAATAATGAGGTGCAGAGTTAGAAAAGCTTTGTGTCCAGAGGTGAAACTTGGCGAGGACAGAGGTTATATTAGCTGTCATGTTTATGTACCCTGAGGTGTGTATATCGTACCCAGCTCAAGTGCAACCCTGTGTAACCTACCACCACGCATCTAATATTATAATTACCTCGGATAATGTGTCCTGTGTCAACATCCCTACCTACCTAACCTAACTTATACCCCTTTGTACCTTCACAATTTAATTATAATCTGTACCTTACATAATATATAATATTCTCAAATAAGCATATATCTCCTTGCTTTCCTTCTTCCATTTCCTTGCATCAATTTTTCTTAATCAATTTAATATTATCTATTTGTCGACGATACAAAGATTAATGAATTATATACTAAAACAGCGGTTCCCAACCTTTTTCGACTCGCGAACCCCTTCCACAACGATCTGAGTTTGGTGAACCACCGACTTTTAAATATAGGTACATACAGTAGACATGCATAAAATTTAATTCCCAGCAAAAGGTTTAATTTTTTAGAGGAATTAAACCCAATGGGTACAACTAGGACACGACACACACCCAGTCCCAAGGTTGAGATTTTTTTTAATCCCTTACCCCACCGAGAATAGAATAGCCTTAAACTAATTTAACCCTTAACGATTAAAACCTAGAGTTATTCTAGTTATGGCTTAAAAGTTACACAACATGTAGGCCTAGTTGTTAAATAAAGTAGTTAAATAAATTTTAAAATTCAGCACAAAGTCTGTTTTTGTATTGTATTGTATTTATTTTTTAAATAGGCATATTATCAAGAAGAGGAAGATCTTGTACCGATGGAGTATTTGCCCTGAATCAGATAATAAACAAAAGACAAGAAAAAAACCTAGAAACACATTTGTTATTTATAGACTTAGATAAAGCATTTGATCGAGTAAATAGGGAAATATTGTGGAATATCCTAAAAGAAAAAGGCCTCCCTATTCAGATTATAGAATGTTAAGAGCTTGTACTATAGAACAAATATTTGTATTGACCTTCAATTGACTAAAAATAAGACATTTTTTCAAATAAACCAAGGAGTACGACAAGGGTGTTCACTCTCACCTATATTATTTAATATTTATATGGACGATATCCTAAAAGAATGGAAGAAGGTTTTAACTAATGAAGGAATATTAATTGATAATAAAGAAAAAATAAATGCTTTATTATTCGCTGACGATGTTGTACTTTTAGCAGAATCTGAAAATGAGCTCCAAATGTTAGCATATAAATTTAAATTAATATGCCAATAGATATAATTGTAAAATATCAATAAATAAGTCAAACGTAATGGTATTTATTGGTAAATATGGAATTAGATCAAAAATTGTACTGGATAACAAAATAATAGAGCAAGTATCACATTTCTAATATTTAGGATGTGATATAACTTATAGAGAAAATAAAGATATAGAAAATAAAGTAAATAAATTCCAGGCTATTTGTGGAACCATAAAAAGAACCTTAGGTCGGAAAACAAGGAAAGATACGAAACTTAAATTATATAAAACAATGGCTGTTCCTTTGTTGTTGCATGGAAGTGAAAATCGGATAATGAAATCAAGGGATAAAAGCAGGATACAGACTGCGGAAATGCTGTTTTTACGTAATGTGAAAGGATGCACAAGAGCGGATAGAATAATGAATGAAACTATACGAGAAGAATTAAATATATATAAAATTGAAAATAAAATCAGCGAAAATAATAAGAAATGGACAGAACACTTAGTGAGAATGAACAATGAAAGAATACCAAAAAGAGCCTTCCTTTATAGTCCCAGAGGAACAAGAGATGTTGGCCGACCACGTAGAAGATGGACTCCACTTTTAACTTCGCCGGAACAGGCTGCATAGCCTAAACCTTGTAGTAGAAGAAGAGAAGAAGATCAAGAAAAACGACCTTTCGCGGTACTGTTGTTAATATTGTTAGAACACAAAGAAACTGGCAGACTAAATTTCCATTGTAGCGAAATCTAATGCATTCCAAACGATGTTACATAACTGTAAATCAGACATTCTCGGTAAATATTAATTTATTGTGGAAATAGTTTTATAAATTCCCGATCTTACACATATGTAAAATGGGGCATTAAAGGATTAATTTAACTTTAAAATAATAATAATAATAAAATAATAATTAAATAATAATAACATATTATTATTATTATCATTATTATTATTATTATTATTTTGGCGAACCCCTTGAAATATTTTGCGAACCTCCTGAACCACAGATTGAGAAACGATGTACTAGAAGTATTACATCCTATATAATATCCATCTGAAATTTTGCAAAAGTGACGGGATTCAAATTCTAGAAACAAAACAAGCAGGAATGAGATGAAGAAAGAAATTAAATATAGGCTAAACTCTGAAACCCTTGCTATTACGAATTACAAGGACTCTAAAATTATCGCTAAAATAAAAAAAAAACTCTAAAATTATCTCAAGAAATGTTGAACTATAAATACACTGCTCAAAGCAATTAGAGGAATACTTTGAAATAAATTGAATAAGTAATTGTTTTTTAAAGCTGTGATGCTGAAAGTTGGACAATATGTAAATTGAATTATTAATTTTATCATTGGATACAAATTTTAAAGATCCATGGCCTAAATACAGAGAAATTACCTCAAATAACAAAAATAGAGAATTTTTTTTTATTTTGGAAGGCACTGGCCACTTGTAATTGGTAAGCTTCCTGATGTTGCTATAGTGACGTATGTTGATTATTGCCTTGTTTATTGAAGTCTCTGACAAAATGAGGCATTTAAATGAGTTTGAAGTGTATCATGCTCTACATCTTTTACGACAAGGTCAATCTCTGCGACAAGTGGCTAGAGAGCTTGGGGTTTCTCCTTCCGTGGTGTCCAGGTTAGGCAACAGTCACAGAGAGACAGGTCAGTATTGTAGAAGACGTGGCCAGGACCGTAAATTTAAAACAAGCCCCCAGGATGACAGATACGTTGTTCTTTCTGCTCTTCGACAGCGTACAAAAACTGCAAAAGACCTGCAGAATGACCTTCATATGGCTTCCGGAATCCGGGTTTCAGACCAAACCATAAGGAACAGATTAAGGAAAGAGAATATTCGTCCAAAAAGGCCCGTTAAAAAACCACGCTTAACAAATGGGCATAAGGCAGCAAGACGTACGTATGCTGAAAACCATGGTGATTGGAACCTGAACCAGTGGGAGTCTGTGCTCTTCTCGGACGAATCCAGGTATCGTCTTACACGTTGTGATGGTCGATTGAGGGTGTGGGGACGGCCAGGAGAAAGATTTTCTGCAGAGGCTGTACAGGAAATTGATAGATTCGGAGGAGGTTCCATAATGGTGTGGGCCGGAGTTATGTACAACAATCGTACGGACCTTGTACTTGTTCCCCAGCGACTGAATGCTGTCCGGTATATCGAGCACGTTCTGGAAGAGCATGTAGTACCTGCTGCCATTGGAGTAGGCCCTGGATTTCTGTTTATGCAGGATAATGCCAGGGCACATTCTGCGGCTGTCACCAGGGATTTCCTGAGGAGGAATGAAATTGAGGTAATGGAGTGGCCAGCGGTCAGCCCAGACCTCAACCCTATTGAACACTTGTGGGATCTTCTAGACAGGAAGGTCAGGAACCGACATCAAGCTCCACAAACTCTGCAGCAACTTGGAGATGCTCTGAAGGAGGAATGGGAGAATATCCCGCAAGAGGAAATCCAGAATCTTATTGGGAGCATGCCACGAAGGTGCCAAAGTGTCATCGAATGTCGTGGAGGCCATACACGATACTAACTCTATATAACGAGTGTTTAACTTTGAAAAATAAGCACAAGATTCAATTGCTTACATAGCGGAATTATTTGAAAAGTTAATTGTCAGCGTTATTCATTTGTTTTTACTGACATGAGCAATACATAAATAAATAAATAACCACAAATAATGTACTTTATTAATTTCATGTTTGTACCTTTATCCAATGAAAACATATTTGCATATTTCATAGTGTTCCTCTAATTGTTTTGAGCAGTGTATATAAAACTGTGATTCTCCTGGTATCCTACAGTCGTCGAGAGAGATACTGGGTTACCAATACATATTTCATCGTCACCATTCCATAGCACTATTAAAACGAAATCGCGAACCTCTTCTGTGAATACATTTCAAATACATACAACAATTTAAAAAGGCACGGCTTTCTGGATACACCTGAAGATCTTAGATTCGATGAAATAAAATAAAAAAATCGCAAAAGAAGACAAATTGTTTGTTTACATCAGCGTCCTTCATATCGGAAAAATATGTTGACAAAAAACAAAATGAATGTTGACTAAACACTCAATATAAAAGCAATATTTTACGGCACTGTCAAGACAGAGAGAGAAAGCATTACACAATTTTACAATCAATTAATTTAACTTAAGGAAAGCTTTCATAATAATCTCAAAACATAAACTGAACAGAATTCTAACCACTAACTTTCACAGGTTTGTCAAGGATATTGGTTGAGTATTTTGGTCTACAAGAAACGGCTACTTTTTACATGTGATGCTATTATTTTAATTCCTTCATAAACTGTCAAATTGTATTCTTAGGGTTCCATTTTTAATTATTTCCAACCATTTACAATGATTTTTACATTTTTTCTAACGATTATTTCGATATATAATTTTCTATGTTATTTAACTACAAACGTAGCATGAAGACGTGGCAGCCATATTAATTTTAACGAGTATTCTAAGCAAAAACAAAGTCGTGTTCCAGTGTAGCCAACATAGAGTATATACTATTTAACTGTACACATATACTTCAGAATTTCAGAGCTTACTATTTATTTTTGGGCGTTGCATTCTTTCACATGTTAGAATGCTTAAATTGCGTTTTGTTAGCTTCTAGGTTGGTCTTTCACAGGTTAGAGTACTTAAATTGCTTTGGGTTAGCTTTTAGGTTCGTTAAATATCATGTATATGTTGGCTGCATCTCGTGATTCCATAGTGTAAACCGCTTCGCGTTTGTTGACGCATGCGCATGGTGTTTGATTGGAACTTTGGAAAATAATTTCGCGTTACATGTTCTAAAGAATCCCCTAAGAAACATATGGTATCCTGTAACTTTTTAATGATTCAGTTTATAAAGGTTTACAGTAGAGATTTCAGTTATGTTGAATTGTGTGACCACAGGGTAAACATACGTAAGTCTGAAAACATAACTTTTCACGCACTTCTTATGACCAAGAGAAATCTGCCATAATAAATTAGCTATCACTTAAGAATTTTACCCTTATGATAGAGGAAGAAAAATGTTGTATTTGTGGCATATTGATTTACAAAATGGGGCACACCTAGCATTACTGGTTAAGGTAATATACTATAAGCCGGAAAATCTGTATTTCGAGTCCCAGGGGGGTCAGGATTTTTAAAGTGTTCCAAATCTTCCGGCGGCACCATGTCGCTGGGGTCGACTCTGCCTCTAACTGAAATGAGTAACAGACTCTTGTTCTGGGGGTAAAGGTGCCAGTCACTCAGGACTCACAACCCAACTGACGTCTCGTGCCAATTGTCTAAAAAGGTGGGAACCTCGTAGTACCCCAAAGACCTCTTGAGGCTAATAGTGGGATCACTTTATTTTCAATTTATAAAATAAATATCAGTCGCATCGGACTTACGTACTTTTACCCTATTGTCACAGAATTTGTCTTTGTGAACTATCAGAATAAGTATCATTATGCCCAAAGCTGTATTGTTGATCATACTTGATAACTCAGCTAGAGGCCACAAACGTAGAACTAGATTATACAGTACAAATAACATGCTACAAGCTGCGTCTAAAACATCAGCAATATACTACTCTGCAATAAGTAACCAGAGACCATGAGTTTTTTGTATCGAAACATTTAGTCAAAATCACTAAACATCCTCTGGAAGTTTGTTGTTAAAATTCTATTCCACTCTGTTATTTTTGTGTCTGTTTCTTATTTAAATCTAACTGGTAAAACTGTGTAGTCCGCATGCAAGTTTGACCACCAATAATAGGGGGCACTAGTAGTTAATGTAAATATAGGCTGCTAACGGAACTACTGGTCAAAACAATAACAATGGAGATCAGTTGGATTGTTGGAGTGATAAGTGTATATTCTTTGTTTGTGTAGTGTATGAAAAAAGGTAAGAAATCTAAGGTATTATCGTTAAATAAACCAAACATTGTTAATTTACATTACGGGAACGTTGAAGACGACACATTTCAGGCAAAAAGGAACTATCAACGTCACAAAAGAAGTCGATCGCGATAGATATTCTCAATAAATAAATAAACAAATAACTATATATATATATATATATATATGTATATAATATAAAACCATAATTCAGAACATTTTAACATACGGTGCTGAAGTCTGGCAAATTCCTACCAGGGAAATGAAAAGAATTTTAAGTACAGAAATGGATGTTTTAAGAAGATCAGCTGGAAAATCTAGAATGGATAGAATACGAAATAAAGAAATAAGGGAAATTATAGGTGTACAAGAGGAGCCGGACATCATAGACATTATAGAAAAGAAAATATTACAGTGGTATGGTCATGTCAAAAGAATGCCAGAACAAAGATTACCTAAAATTGTTATGGAATGGAGGAAGAGAGGAAGACCGAAGACAATTTGGATAGAAGGGGTACAAGCAGCTATGAATATCAGAGGAATGGAGGAAGATCAATGGATGGATAGAGAGGAATGACGTTTGGTTTCCGGAAGACGGCGGCAGCTGCCATGATACCGGATGATGATGATGATATATATATATATATATATATATATATATATATATATATATATAATATATATAATAGTAATAAGACCATATATGTAAAATTAAGAATAGACGATCATGTAGCGAGTATAGAGGAGACATGTGATCAGCATGTCATGTCTTTCAGCCATTATAGCTTGTTTGCTCAACATGGAGCTGATATTTATCCCAGCTACCCAAATGTCTCACGATGCTGGGTGGGCACCGATCCCACACTGCCAAAAATCCATGAAAAAATGTCTTCCCCGTGAGGAATCGAACCAGCGTTATAATACATTCATGGCGCGACAGGCCTAGAAGACCATTGGCATACCAGTCGACTATTGGCCTCACGTCCACATGTGTTAACCACAGAGGTGGAAGATCACCCAGCCAATGTAGTGGTGACACGTAGACAGCATGTCGGATCCTTTATCCATTATAGATTTTTTTCCAACTAATCGCTGCTACTTAATGTAACTACCCATATTTCTCACGATGTTGCGTGGATACCTGTCTCATACTGGTCGAAATTCCATTAAAAAATCTACCTCCAATGGGGACTCGAAAAAAGCACAAGTCTCTTAGCTCTGCACCAAGGCATAATGCCTTTGACCGATCGGTTACGGCGCGATTGCATCCGCCTGTAAACCATTAAATGATAAATACGTTTTGAAACACTAGGCGTTAGAATTATAAAGATCTGTTAGATGGAGGCGAACACATCAAGACAAGTAAAGCTTTCAAAATAATTAGCGTTAGAAAAAAAAAGACAGACGTTAATTGGAGTGGTACAGTGTACGAGACAGCCTCAAGGAATATAAAGTTAAATATTAGAGCGAGAAAAACTAGAATGGAAGTAGAATGAGAGGAGGGTGAAGGAATATTACTGGAGGGTCCACATTACATATCAGGCTACTACAATTAACAACAAAAAATTCGTTGCTGTTGGGATAGTTGTGGTTATATGGTTGACCACATAGCATAGCTGTATTACAGACAATGTCACGGTTCTCTTCCTATTGTTCTACTTAACGGAGTCCTTATACATTCAGAATGTAAAATTATACAGGTAGTATTTAAAGAACGTCGCTCTTTAACAACTCGAATCAATAAAGACCCAATTCAAATCTGAGCGTAAAATTGCCGAAAATTAGCATAGAGGCCTCTTATTTCATGTTTGAAGTCAATTCATCCATCCATCCATCCATAGTAATTATGCCCGAGGCGCTGCAATCATAGCATTTTCATGCATTGCTTTGCAGCTTTAATAGGGGATTGTAGGTGTGATAGCTTCTCGCTACTTTCCACACCGGTGAAGAAAGATGAGGATAATGATAAGGATGATCACCGGATGATTTTCGGAGACCGTTGGGCCCTAATCTTCCTGGCATTTGTCTTATAGGTGAGGAAAAACCCTGAAAAAACCTCTCCCAGCAGCCTGCCCCGGCCGGGGATCGAAGCCGGGCTCGCTGCGTGACAAGGCAGCACACTACCTCGAGACCACAGCGGTGGACCGCAAGTCAATAAAATAATGAAATGGTACTCACGATCAATCATCGTTTCCGATACAAGCCATAACTAACTAACTAACTAGCTCACTGGAATTTTCGAACGTAGGTTCATGGCCACGTGACTCCAAATATACCTATCCTGAGCTAATGTCTAATCTATTTCCGTCAAATCATGCTTAATGTTATTCTCCCTCATTCTTGGTCTAACAACTGGGCGTTTTCACTCTGGTTTTCCTACGAGAAACTTCCACGTCTCTCTTTTATCCGTAGACATAGATTTTATGTATATATAGACCATTCACTGCTTTTATACATTTTTATATAGGTGTGTAGCCATGTAGGTATTTGTTTATATTATGTTTATTTTTTTTTAATCATGGATAAATAATGCACGTACGGCCAAGCAGGCGCAATGTAAATCCAACTGTATTTCCTTCCTTCTGAAAAGAAAAAAGGCAACTTCCATTACATAGATAGAAGATTTATTTATTTAAGATTTATTTAAGATTTATTTAGCCTGGTGGAGTTAAGGCCATGTGGCCTTCTCTTCCACTCACCAGGACAAACATATATTACATAAGAATATAACAATCTTAATTAACTCTAATATTAAACACTAAGTAAAAATTTGATCAAAAGATAATATCTAATATACATATTACGATCTATAATACAACCAGTTAATATTAGTTAAAATTAAGACTAAAACTAATAATAAAATGTATACAAGCAAGACATATTAAATTGTCCCTTTCTAGTGTATATAAAAAATAGGAAAATAATGAGATATAGAAGCAATGCTAAGAAAATCTTGAATTTAAAAAAATCCGTCGATTTCCATGAGGTTTGAACCTATCTGCCTCGGAACCAGAGGAAATATCAGAAACCAGTAAGCAACCGTAATCGACATAATTTTAAATTTTCCAACGATACACTATTTAAAAAAATGCAGAAATTACGTAAAGTAAGCACATTTCTGAGTAAATCGAATTTATTGTCCGATGTAGCTGATTTATGGAGTATATATGTGTTATTTAATCGTATGTACAAAGTTATGCTGTGAGAAAACAAAATATGGCGGCTTCTAGAATGATATTACATTTCGTCTTTCAGATAAATCTCCTTCTAACGGTCGGATTTAACGATTTTTTTGAGAATATATTTTCTCCGCTCTATTTCGATAGCATATATCAAGATTCGTTGCGAAACTTTCGGCCGCTAGAGGGATTTTTAAATGTCCTTTTCAGGTTAACCCTCACTCCTAATGGTCCGATTTTTCAGGTTAATGAACTTGGCTTGCTTTTTTTTTTTAAATTGATTGATGCATGCTGAATTTGGTTGCGAAAAATAAAATTGCGACCGCTGGTTGATTAAAATACACACACATATGTATTTATTTATATACAGAATTTTAATGTTTACACATCTTTCTGTGCCTAAAGTTTTATTTTTCTTCTCCACACAAACACACACACACACACACAAACACAAACACACACACACATTTTGTCGTGATTAGTTTCGGTGTGGAATATAGGATCGAATATGAAATGTATATTTTTTTTAAATGTTTGCATGAGAATAACATTCCCTCAGGATTCGCCAAAATGCGGCTTAACTATTATTGCTAATACATTTTATGGTAACATTTCATTGAACTGTTAGTCAGAAAGTATAAAAATTGTAATATGAAATTACGTATTTTGTATTCTGTCTCACCAATTGTTAAAATTATTTCGGGACCTGAATAGTACATGGAGAGTAAAAAACATAATTCCGCTGAGGATGGGACTGGTCTCGAAAGGCCTAGTATGATTTAATTATTTTAACAGTTGTGGAGACAAACAGGATACATCATTTTATAATTGAATATACATTAACAATTATTGTGTGTTGTTATTTATAGATAACTTATTTATTCACGATCATCATCGGTCACAAATTAAGTCTTTGTAGACTTGTTTCGGCCCCATCTAGCAGGCTTTTAAGATGTTTTCCTGATCGACTATGTCCTTTGGGCTTATATTGCATAATCTTTTTTTGGGATTCTTGATTTATCCGTTCTTTTTACAAGGTCAAATCAGTTTAAGTTATATCAGTTGAGTTTTTATTTTACTTTTAATTGTTCTAAAATTTCTGCATTATTTTTTTTCGTTCTAAAATAATGCATCCTGCTGTCCTTCTGAGAAATTTCATTTCCGTTGTTTTTATTCTGCTCCTATCTCTTAACGTATTATCACTATCCGAAATTTATAAACCGTATTTCACCATAAGGTATATTTAGGGTTATATTTTGTGTCCTAGTTGTGATACATTATATAATTTTATTTAAAATTGAAGTTTTTCATTAATCTTTTTTATGGAGGCATTAAAATCGTTTATAGTACTTCACTGTCGAAAGCACTTCCATAATGGGTGAATCACTTAAAACAGGAGGTGTTGCTCAGAATAGAGGCACTATCAAAACCCGAGGTTCATTACCCTGCGGATATAAGCTCTCCGTACATCACAATCCCAACATAACATTTTTAAACAATTTCCTGTATAATTCAGTTCCTATAAAACATGGTAAATAACAGACAAAAAACATAATACAGAAATAAGACAACTAAAAATAGAAGAATTAAACTCAACAATAGAGAAATACAGAACAAACTGGAAAGAACACTTGGCAAGGATGACTGAGAATAGAATACCAAAAGCAGCATACAACTATTCACCACGAGGAAGGAGAAGCTTGGGAAGACCAAGGAAAAGATGGAAAGAGCAGCAATTTGGAGCCGGAACAAGCTAGTAAATAAGCCTAAACCGTGAAGAAGAAGAAGAAGATAAAAACATGGTTAATGTTCTTTCACCTCATTCATAGCCTACCTACTGTCTACCTGCCATCTGGTTTTCCTACAATAAGTTTCCATGCTCGTCCTTCATTCCCCAATCGTATCATGTCCTACCCATTGCATTCTAGCACGGTTAAATGTTCGTTTTACATCTGGTTTCACATAAGGTTCGTGTAACTTAGTGTTACATAGTCTTCTCTGTTCACTTCGTAGTCTCTCTTTGGTCCAAAAAATCTAAAAAACGTTATTCTAAAATAGTCGTAATATTTTTCTCCTCCCTTAAAGTAAGATACCATATTTATTTCCATTCACTTTAAATAAACAGTATTAAGATTCCCAATGATCTTAACATGTATGTGATGTTATATATATATATGTGTTTTAGCAAGAAATTATCAAGCAAGAGGAAAACATGATGTCGAAAGACCTAGAAAACATCGGGTAGAAGTCGGAACGGGCAATTGCCTGATCCTCGGAGTGATGATGACGATGATATATATATATATATATATATATATATGTGTGTGTGTGTGTGTGTGTCTTTGTTTATGTGAACATACAAACACATATTGCTTAGTGGGATTTTTTTTGTTTGTAGCAGAGCTAATCATGCGCACTGGAATAATCCCTTTGGGTGAAGAAATTATCTCATGCAATTTCGACTAGTGATTTGGAATGTTTCCCATCCTAACTATAAGGGTTGGGGTACCCGACATTCTAACCATAATCCTAAGTCATTCCTTACAGTTCTGGATAATCATAATGGTGACCAACATATCTGAATGTTAGACAAGCAACCCGTCTGTAGGCAATGGTCTTTTACCATTCCTGAGGAGTGTAGATGTTATATATAATTCGCAGTGGAGTAGATGAAAAGCCGAATGGTCCTAACACTATCAGACTAAATAATAACTTAAAATGTTTATTTTTAAGAGTTTTCAACTTTTAGTCAAACGTTGTGTACTTCTCAACAAGTTTCTCTCATTTCTACAATATGTATTTCGACATCGCTCTCCAATTCTTTATCTATTTTTTTCTTTAATTAAATAAATATGGATTTTCATCAAGTAAACGCTAAATCAATTAATTATTTATTTATTTTATTTATTTAGCTTGATAAAGTTCAGTCCATGTCGGCTCCTTTTCCACTCAATCAAAAGAAACATATGTGACATCAAAATACAAACATCGCAAGTGATAATATATTAGATATTAAATGCAAATTTAGTCATACAAACAATAATAAAATGTCCATCGCAGTAGTGTCGGGGTAGCGTGCTGCCTCGTCACGCATCGGGCCCGGGTTCGATCCCCGCTCGGGACAGTTTTTTTGGGTGAGGTTTATATCGGGGTTTTTCCTCACCTGAGACCAATCATCATCATTCATATTCATCTTAAGTTAAACTTAGGTTTAGGGACTCTCCTAGTGCGCCATTATCATCATCATCACCCATCATATCATCGGGGCAACGTAACCCCGCCTTCCAGGCGCCCCAACCTCAGAAGTGGGTTACAAGTACGCCATGCCAGGAGAGAAACCAGGAATGTCGAAAGACAACCTGGAGCATTTAAAAAAACAATAATACAAATAACAGCTAAACAATATTAATGATTATTATTGATACTAAAATATAAATGAAACAACATAAATGATAAATTAGACAGCGATTATCAAATATAGGCCTAAATGAAAAAAATACAAGGGAAAAGAACGAAAACTAGTGTACTAACTTATATAAAAAATAATAAAATATTGATCAATCTGAATAATATTTATTAAAAATAAAATAAAAATTATTTATTGCTAAAAGAATATAATTAGCGAGGTGTTTCTGTTAATTTTTTATTAAATAAGTTAATAGTTGCCCCGAAAATAGATCTAACCCACAAACTACAAGTTCTTCGGAAAACAAAAAAAAGTGTAATGTCCATTTTGAGGCTATTACCTGTATTATACCATATACAATTTAATCTCTCATCCTATGGAAATCATATACAGTCAATTTGAATGCAAAATAACATGCTAATAGCTAAATATTAACAATTTAATAAGAATCGAGTGCAAAAGTGACCTTATAGAGTGGAAAAATTATCTAACACATATTTAATTAAAAGTGCTAAAATAAGAAATAGAAAATACATATTGAACACTGATTCAGTTAGAAAAATTTCTAAGTTAATCAGTTCTCAGTATTTATTTTCCATTTAATGTTGTTTCGTAACATTCTTTGTGTCTTTCTTATTTTCGCTTAATTTCTCTAAGAATCTGATTAAAATTCATGCAACTGTGGTGGAATGAATTTGCACATGTGCAATAGTTGCTTTTCTGCACCACTACTGATAACTTGATTTACTGCTTCCGCCATTTTTTTTACATATAGATCACTATTCGCTTGAAACCCATCTTTTAAAATTAATAAAGCAGACCTGGAAAAGAGTATGGATAATTTTATATGCACCATACCGTGATACTCTCCGGATAGATCACTAATCCAATGAAAACTCAACATTCAAGATTTTGTGGGTTAGATCTCTTTTCGGGACAACCATTCAATTCCTCATTTGTTTTCGAACAAGTTTCATAGTTAATCTCAGACATAACGTGGAAGAGCACATTATGTTTTAGCAAGTGAAACTGTAAAATTTAGTGAGTAATATGCAGTGTGTCGGACGCGGTGGTCTAGTGGTTATGTTCCTTGCCTCTATTCTCGAGAGTCAGGGTTCAAAACTCATCTGAGGTCAGCTAAAATTTTAATCCCAGTATGGACTGCAATAATTATTGTTACCGATATAAAATATGCTCGGATATCAACATCCAACCCTACGATGGAATTTTAGGATGGAAAAATTCAAGGTACAAATCCTGGAGGGGAGACTTTAAGCCGTGGATCCTGAGTCAGAAGATTTTCAGGCTCGTAGAAGAACCGCAAGCCTAAATAAAAAGCCGTCTGTGCAAAATTTAACCTACTTCAATTCAACCGAATATCTTAGTTGCCTACTGTATGTCTCATTGAGGCCATATGCTAACAACATACCACTCGTTGACATCTGTAGGTAAACAAGTGTAACTAAATTAGCTTGATTAAGAATCTCCCGTTACAGAGCACTCATGCCTTCACTCGGAACGTATGGAGTATCTACACAATAGACAGTGTCATGAGAAGAGGTACAAAGAACAATTAAGACACTAAGGAATTAACTATCATCCTTCCACCTGTTTTAGATCTTCCTATATCCCTTATTAAAGGCTAGAGATTGCATTTAGAATTGTCATTAATAAGTACTGTTACGAATGAATTTATCTAGAGGATTTGGAAATAAAGAGTGGCATTTGGTAGGACTATTTAACGAATAAAATTAAGCTGTTTACTCAAAACCCATTATTTAAATATAGTTACCAGTATTTTAAAATATTTATATATTTAATGTACACGGCGATATTTGAAAACAAATCAGAAATGTGTGGTTATGTTTTATTTGTTTATTCACTGAAATTTGATCATATTTATTGTCAAATAGGTTAGCAATATTGTAAGAATGCACTATAGTAGAGGAAAAATGAAACACATCAAACTGTATATTATAACCAACATAATAGTTCTTAATTTATTTTTTAGTAAACAACTCGGTAAAATCATTATTTAAAAACACGGTTATTGAATACACAATTATCAAAAGTGTCGTTGAAAAGAATCTGTTCATTATTTGCTATATTCAATGCATTTGTTGGAGAGTTAGTCACTGCAAAATAATTCTCTAACCTGTTCAAAATATTAAAAAGGAGGAGCTTTCTTTATCACAAAAGCAGGAGCTGGTAAACAGAATTCGATAAAGAGCGAGGTGAAACACAACTGTCATCGGTTGTAAAACAAAATTCATTGACGTGTGATTGGTCATTGACTACCATTTGAGGCATGAGTATAATTGTCATAGTAATATCTCTTTTGTCTTTATATTTACATGTCCAAATAGTCTTATTATCGTATTTGACATTTTATAAAGTTTGTGTATTGATCTACAGCAAGTCTTTATCGACTACGTATTATTTTAATAGGTTACAAAATAAAATGAGTACCTGAGATAGCAGTCGTCCTCAACATTAAAATTCATTAAAATTGTGAAGACTTTTCTGTCCTACGTTTTGGTAAGTACCAATTCAGCAGCTGAAGATGGAACAAGTAATTCTGAAAGGCCTTCAAAATTTTAATAAATTTTAATGTTGAAGACGACTATTATCTCAGGTATTAATTTTATTTTTTTAACTTATTATAAACTAAACTCAATGGTGTTTCAGTGAATTTTAAAAGTATTGAGACATATTACTTCAAATTATTTCACTACATAGTAGTATAGAGGGCTCAAAACCGTCGCCACATATCCATCTACTATGATGTAATACCCAATAACCTGAATTAAATTTATAAAGTTTATTAAGTTTGTGTTTCTAATGGTTTTACTAATTTTTGTTTTATTTTTTATTCTCCAAAGCATATTTGGTTATTTTATTGCCATATAAAACATAGATATAATAATCTGATAAATTTATTCGGCTGAATTCTGAAACACTCTGTATAAAAATGCTCATGATCTTGAAAAATAAAGGATGCATGATGCAAATCAACTCTTTGAGCCTCTCTGATGGTCTTGCAACAGCAAATTCCATTCCATCGCACCCTTCAGCCAAGATCAGAGGAAATTGTTTTCGGATATCTACTCTACCTTCTTTACTGTAGTCGTTTTGTGCTTAAGGTAACTCCATGTGTGTGTGTGTGTGTGTGTGTGTGTGTGTGTATGTGTGTGTGTGTGTGAAGAGACAAGAAGATGATAAAGAGGGTAAAGGCTGACGCCAATCTGTCCCTCCTCATTTTTTGACTATATATCTCACCCTTCAAAGTTTTTGCAAAGAGTAGCAACAACTAAAGATAAGAAGGGTCAATTTTCAAGACGTCACTTACTCTATATAGACAAGAGTCAACTTTAAAAGGAAATTCCCCTTGACCTCAACATTCATACCAACCTTACAACAGTATATCTACTAACGTTCTAATAGGATATTATTTTTAACCAATCATGCTAACTGGTTTATTATCATATTTACATATTTGTTTAATACTTCATTATTATTATTATTATTATTAGTATTATTATTATTATTATTATTATTATTATTATTATTATTATTATTATTATTATTATTATTATTATTATTATTATTATTATATAGATCTTGTAGTAAAATAGGAAAGGGAAGACATGAAGAAGGTTGAATGAATAGTGTGGGAAGAAATATGAGTGAAATGGCACTTACATATAAGGATGTTCAGGAACGCAATTACTGGAAAAGGCGAATTTCTTGAGAGTAACGGACAACCACTCCATTGTGGATAAACTCCGAAATAAAAAATTATTATTATTATTATTATTATTATTATTATTATTATTATTATTATTATTATTATTACGTTTTAATGTATCCTGACAATGTGGTTATTATTCAAGAAAATGAAAATCCTGTGCAGTACTCTTTACATCAATTAAATCAATTATGCCAAGAATATAATTTTAAAATATCAAAAGAAATAACGAAAATAATGGCATTTTTGGGGAAGTGAACATATGAAATCAAAAATCATAATAGAAAACAAACCTCTGGAACAAGTAACAAATTTTAATTATTTGGGTTGTAATTTTACTATAAACACAAAAACTGAAAGGCACGTAAATATGAAACTGTCAAGATTTCAAATGATGTGTGCAACTATACATAGAATATTAAAGAACAAAACAAGAAGAGATACTAGATTGAGGTTTTATAAAACATTGGCAGTTCCTGCATTACTTTATGGGAGTGAAACTTGGGTAATGACCAAAAAATTAAAAAGTAGAATACGAAGCGTAAAAATGAACTTCCTTAGAAGAACAAAAGGTTACACAAAAATGGATCGGATAAAGAATGAAGATATAAGAACTGAGTTAAATATATATCCATTGAATGATAAAATCAAAGAATATAGAGAAAAATGGTTTAGACGTGTAGAAAGGATGAATGTAATAAGATTACCAAAAACAGCATTTAACTACAAGCCAAGAGGTTCAAGGAATGTAGGAAGGTTAGTGAAAAGATGAACAGAACAGCTGTGAGGCGGAACAGGCAATTTGCCTAGCCCGTGAAGTGAAGAAGAAGAAGAATATTATCATCATCATCATTATAATTGCACATAGAGAATTAGAAACAATGATGTAATTAGTTTCGACCTAATCCTTTGGGATTAATTTATCCTAATTTTAAATTAGTTGAAACCTAACAATTTTCTAATTCGATTGTGGGCTCATGCTTTATAATCAATATAGATCTGACATAGTATAATACAACTATTTTAATGCGATTTTGTATACAACATTTTTATTACTAATATTATTATCATCACTATTATTATTAACATTATTATTAGGCTTATTATTATTTTTAGCAGTTAATATCTGAAGAGCAAACTTTATAAACTCTTTCACTCCGCTTTATGGCCGATCAGTGCCTTTGACGCAAGGATACAGAACGCCCGCTCGTTCTGGTGACATATGTTTCTGATGGAATTTCCTTCTGTTTATGGGATCACTGTCCACCCAGCGCCGTAAAAATAATTTTGGGAGCTACGATCAAGTAGCGATTCCAAGTTGAGAAAACAAGTTGTAGCTGGGGTATCCAACATACAGAGAAAATTCCTCGCCTATACTGACCGGATCATCATTCAACAATGTGACCGGCACATATGGATTTGAGGTCAGCAGCCGGTTGATAAAAAAATAATATTCTAAATTTATCACAGCTTCGAATTGCGACGGCTAATGAGTTCATAGCTAAAGATATTCATTGAATAATGTACTACGCCTTGTTCTTGTCCCATTTCAAGATGACCAAATATTTCTTCTTTCATTTCTTACTTTAATCAAGGCTAAGATATGATAAGAACAGTTAAATCTCTTAGACTGCGATGGGCAAGTCATGTGCCATGAATGGGGAATGAAAGCGGAACATGGAAACTTCTTGTAGGGAAACCACAGGGAAGGCTCCCAGTTGGTAGACCAAGAATGAGATGGGAGAGTAACATTAACCATATCTAAGGGAAGTAAATTACACAGGGAATGATTGGAAAACATTAGCTCAGATAGGGATGTTTTGAGAGCTTATGTCCGTGCGGCCATGAACTTACGGATTCGATAGTGCCAGTGATTTAGTCAGTTAGTTGATCTAGTTAAGCGGAGTCTCGAAAACTCTTTCTTGGGTTTTCTGGTGTCCACCTATACGGTACACCATCTCTCATAAGGGAGCTATCAATCGTTGACTGCAGGCTTTCACGGCCGGTAATCATAATGCTGAGTGATTCCGAGCTTTGTGCCTATGGTCCATTATTCGACAGTCGAGCCTCCGATCAGGAAAACAACACCTAGAAGTACTCGCCACTGAAGATGCCCTCCGCAGCTGAGGGAGAAACGTCTGGTAGGAACACCAGTAATGGACCACGGCTACAAAGCCCGAAATCACTCAACATTAGAACTACCAATCATTGCATGCCGAAACCTACCTTTAAATTTCTTCCAGAGAAGTATTGTGATGTACCAAGTGCATCTCCAAAAAAATTATCTGCCTTTTTAACAGCAAGACACTAAAATTCAGCACCAAATCTCCCATTTTTAATATGGAAATAATGAAACTCCCGAATTGGTAGACTATCTGCCGTCCGCGCCTCGTCCCTCCTCACTCCACTTCGCTCTTAGAGTGTGTTTCCATTGCAGGATTCTGGCTTCGATTTATGTGCCTTGCAGTTAAAAATATATAAATATTTCAGTAACGGCGTTGATACATCACAACGTTCCTCTGTAAGAAATTTCAAGGTAGGTTTCAATATGTAATGGTTGACTAAATATGCACAATTGAATCTGCTTTCTTCCGCGATATGTGGTTACTCATGTTACTACGCAGTCGCCTATCGCTTGAACGTAGCATTGCGCTATAACAAAACAATTTTCAACTATGAACCAGTTTAAGTCTGAAAATGTTATATGAAAGCAGAAATGTCGCAGGAAATCTACACTTCATCTTACAAAAGTGCTGATATCAGGGGTCTGAGAGTGGAAAAAAATGACCTTTGAAAGGGAATAAAATGTTAGGAGACAGTCCGGGAAGAAATTAATGGAAAGGTTCAATAGAAAACAAGCTATATGGAGCAAGGTGCGACAAAGTAATGGGTTGGAGATCCAGGGAAACAAATAAAAAGATGGAAGAGGACTAGCAAAAACTAAAGGAAAATCAATAAGAACATCTTGGTAACGGAAGATAGAGACTTATTGTCTTCTATGTGTAATTTTTATTCCTCAGTTCTCGTTTCTCTTGTTTTTGTGACACTTTTCCTATCTCTGCTCTTTTGTTTCCGATTTCACCAATAGTAATAATAAGAATAATGATAATAATAATAATAATAATAATAATAATAATAATATATCTTATTTATATACAGATTTTTAATGTTTACACATATTCTGTGCCTAAAGTTTTATTTTCCTTGTCTACTTGTCCCTATCCATCCACCCATGTCCTCCAGTCCTCTTGTTCTCATTCCATTTTTTGCATCCACGAGTTTCGATGTCTTCCTTTCTTTTCTTCTTCCATGTGGAAACCATTCCAATGTATTTCTGGGTAACCTTCCTTCTCGCGTTCGTCGTACATGCCCATATCAATATAATTGCTTTCTACCTTACATAATCTACTAGTGAATATTTAATATTCATTTTTTTTTCTGGCATGACATTATTCCATTTTTCCCAAATTTTTAACATCTCACTGCTCTTCTCAAGACATTCATTTCTATCGACATAAGTTCTTGTTCTAAGTTTTCGTTGAATTTGCATGCTTCAGCTCCATAGGGCCTATATGACAGTAATAATAATAATAATAATAATAATAATAATAATAATAATAATCTTAATAATAATAATAATAATAATAATAATAATAATAATAATGAGCATTTTAACATAAGGTGCTGA
Organism: Diploptera punctata; assembly: GCA_030220185.1. NCBI lineage: Eukaryota > Metazoa > Arthropoda > Insecta > Blattodea > Blaberidae > Diploptera > Diploptera punctata. Next base: position 1,545,986 of record JASPKZ010003429.1, on the reverse strand, counting down.
AGTCTGTCAAATTCCTATTAGGGAAACGAAAAGAATTTTTAAGTACACAAATGGATGTTTTAAGAAGATCAGCTGGAAAATCTAGAATGGATAGAATACGAAATAAAGAAATAAGGGAAATTATAGGAGTACAAGACGAGCCGGACATTATAGAAAAGAAAAGATTACAGTAGTATGGATATGTCAAAAGAATGCCAGAGCAAATATTGCCTAAAATTGTTATGGAATGGATTCCAATAGAAAGGAGGAAGGGAGGAAGACCGAAGAAAACTTGGTTAGAAGGGGTACAAGCAGCTATGAATATCAGAGGATTGGAAGAAGATCAATGGATGGACAGAGAGGAATGGAGTTTGTTTTCCGGAAGACGGCGGCAGCTGCCATGATACCGGATGAATAATAATATATATTTAATTGGCTTTATTCAGTATGCCCAATTATATAGCTTAATATTACATACTATTTTTTAATTTATATCTAATTAGGTTGAGATTATGTTTATTATTCTTATATACATGCCCTTAAATACTTTGACCTAATCTCATATTCTGTGCCTATTTGCTAACATGTCATAATATATACAATTATTGATTAGCATGATACATTTTGTCCATTACGTGCCGAAGTCTATGTACAGTAATAATAATAATAATAATAATAATAATAATAATAATAATAATAATAATAATAATAATAACAATAATAATAACATATATATATATATATATATAATTTTCCGGCTTTAACAATGTTGGTATAATGATTTCTCTTCAATTTCGATTTATAATTTTCCTCCATCCGTGTCTATTATAACACATTTCTCCTTCTATTTCCCAGTCCTTCAAAGTTTCTCTTTTCCCTTGGATCCACTTGAGAAATGGTCGTCCTTTCTTTCTCGTTCGCGATGGTGTCCATTCCATCATTTACTTCGGTAATCTTTCATCCTCCATTCGCCTAATATGTCCGTACCATTTCAGTTGCTTTTCTTGGTTAAATTCTAAAATTGAGTTTTGTACATTCATGTTCTCTTCTATAATTTCATTTCTAATGTTATCTCTCCTTGATATCCTAGCAGATCTTCTCCAATAGTCCATTTCTGCTACCATTCATTTTCTTTTCATCTGATAATTTATAGTCCAAACCTGTGAACCAGAAGTCATAATACTTCTAACTATTACTTTAAAAAATTTTGACTTTAGTTTCTTTTTTTATGTGTTTATCCCATAATAATCCATTCAGGGCAGATATTACATACATTTCCTCAGTTTATATTTGATCTTATTTCCTTTTCCTGCTTCCCATCTTCTGTAATTTTTGCTGCCAAATATTTGTATTCCTCTATGTGTTTAATTACCCCCATTTCATCTTCCAGTATCAAATCTTGATGAATGTCTCCTATGGCCATACACTTGGCTTTTTCCATATTCACCTTTAGTCCCCATTTATTATTATAATAATAACATATTAATATTATTAATACTAGTAATAACAATAATAATAATAATAATAATAATAATAATAATAATAATAATAATAATAGGATATGGTATTTACTAATTATGAGAGAACGATAATCCTAGGTTATCATTTCGTCTTTCTGTCGCGTATTGCAATGTGAATACGCTGTTTTCCGTTTGTCCATAAGGCCATTGCTGTATCTAAAAGCGAAATCTTATACCAGAAGCAGTAATTCTGAGAAGCGTTCAGGATTAGAAATAACAAATATGAGAGCGGAGATTCTGCAGGATTTAAATCTTGCTGTACATAATAAAGATAAATTATAGCTGCTGAAGAAAGTTGGTCCAACATTTTACCAGTTTCCGAACTGACTTGAACATTATTCTTTCCAACCTCCATTGTATGACAACTTTAGTAAAATATATTTCCATTGTCGAGGATCGCTAAAGTATTCTGGAAAGAAGCCTCAAGCATCTCTGAGCAAACTTCTGTTAAAAAGTTAGAAAATCTACTTTACAAACGAATTCACAGACCAAATGCTCTTACGTATTTCACAACACGTCTATACTAACTTCCAAATCAACTGCACCAATCAGACTAGAAAAATTATGCATCACCAACTCTAGAATTCGCTTAGTCAATAAAATGATTTATTACTATACAACAACTACAATAACAATAATAATAATAATAATAATAATAATAATAATAATAATAATAAAAAATTATTATTATTATTATTATTATTATTATTATTATTATTATTATTATTATTATTATTATTATTATTATTATTATTATTATTATTATTATTATTATTATTATAACAATTATTATGAACAAACATTGAATGGAGAAAGCTACATAATAGTGAGCTACGTGGACTTATAGGAAGCGAGACATTTAAAAATAGTTAATTCTCGTAGACATATGGTATAAATGGGAAATGAAAAAGGTGCATGGAAGCTTCTTCTAGGAAAACCACAGGGAAAACGCCTAGTTGATAGACAATGAGTGAGGTAGAAAATAACATTAACCATGATTTGAGGGAAGTAGATTTTACATGGGATGATTGGAAAACATTAGCTCAGGATAGGAGAGCTTATGCTAGTGCGTCCATGAACCTACGAGATCGATAGAGCCAGCGAGTTAATAATAATAATAATAATAAATAATAATAATAATAATAATAATAATAATAATAATAATATTAATAATAATTTATTATCATCATTATTATTATTATTATTATTATTATTATTATTATTATTATTATTATTTATTATTATTATTATTATTATTATTATTATTATTATGTAAATGGACTATTTAAGATCAGCTTGGCATTCCAGAATGGAAAAAAATAACAGTAGATCAAGCAGGAAATGAAGTTCCAAAATTCTATATCAGACTTCAATAAAATTTAGATAAAGAAAATTAAAATCGTATGGTCAAGTGAGAAGAATGCCAAAGCAGAGATTACCTAAAGGTATTAATAAGGCATTACTCGGTTAGTTTAAGTATTCGACTACCTACTAGGAGTTTTCCCTCTGATATTCCTACACAAAGTTTTTATACTCCTATTTCATCCCCCATTTTTGCAACATGACTTCTCCATTGCAATCTATGAGAGTTGGCTCGTTTTATTTTATCAAGTTTCCCATAATTTTAGAATTATATTAACTATTAACATTATTTATTATTAATAATCAGTATTTATTATTATACAATAATATGTATCTAAATGGCACAAAGAGTAAGGTGCGTGTAGGTAAACAGCTTTCGGATACTTTTGATATCCATAATGGGTTGAAGCAAGGAGATGCACTATCTCCTCTACTACTTAATTTTGTACCAGAGCATACCATCAAATCTTTAGAGGATGAAGAAGGTCTACAACCCAATGGTATTAATAAGCTGTTAGTTTATGCAGATGATGTACTATTGGGTGATGGCGAGGGGATGCTAAAGGACAACACGCACACATACTGAGTAACACTAAGAAATTAGGACTGGAAGTAAATATCAATAAAACTAAATATATTTTTAAGATTTAAGATTTAAGATTTATTTAGCCTGGTGGAGTTAAGGCCATGTGGCCTTCTCTTCCACTCACCAGGACAAACATATATTACATAAGAATATAACAATCTTAATTAACTCTAATATTTAACACTAAGTAAAAATTTGATCAAAAGATAATATCTAATATACATATTACGATCTATAATACAACCAGTTAATATTAGTTAAAATTAAGACTAAAACTAATAATAAAATGTATACAAACAAGACATATTAAATTGTCCCTGTCTAGTGTATATAAAAAACAGGAAAATAATGAGATATAGAAAACTAATTTTACGATTATACAATATTTAAAACAAAAACAAAACAAATAAAAATATTTGTTATTCTTAATATTATTTACATAAATAATTAAATATATTAATATTGCTAAAAGAATACTATCAGTGAGGTGTATAAGTCAGTTTGTTATTAAATAATCCTTTAGTTTGTTTTTGAAGGATGTTATAGTTTTGACAGTCTCTGACATAGGGTGGAAGGGAATTCCATGTTTTGGTAAGTGACACCGTAAAAGATAATGAATAATATACAGTGTGATGAGGCGGGATATAAAGGACAATGTGCTGATGGGATCGAGTGTCAAGATTATGTGTGTCGGATAGTCTGATGAAGCGGCGTGATAAATAATTAGGCGATGATGTGTGAAGTATTTTATAGAGAAGGGATAGGGAATGGACAGTTCTACGATCTCTTAGACGAAACCACGATAATTGTTCCAGGGACGGTGTAACATGGTCAAATTTGCGAATACCACAAATAAAACGTGCGCAAGAATTATGAACACGTTGAAGTCTTTGAGTGGAAATAATATTTAAGTCTGTAAAAAGAGTGTCACAATAATCAAAATGGGGCATTGCAAGTGTTTCTACTAACATTTTCCTAAGGGCGAATGGCAAACAATTTCGTACACCGATTTAATGAATGTATTATTGAGAAGACTGTTTTGCATGTATGGTTTATTTGTGTATTCCAATTTAAGTTTTTGTCAATAAATACTCCTAGAATTTTTACTGTCTCACTATAAGGGATTTGAACTCCATTTAGTGACACATGCGAAACTGTGTTTAGGTTAATTGTAGATAATAGTCTCTGATGACCATAATGATTGATTGTGACTTTGTAGGATTTAATTGCAGTCCATATTTAACTGTCCAAGTCATTAGTGAGTCAAGATCCTCGTTAATTTTGGCAACAGCGTCATTTAGTGAATATTTGTCTGTGTGGATGTAGATTTGCATGTCGTCTGCAAATAAATTATGTTTGCAATGCTTTAGGGAGTTAGATATGTCATTTATGTAGATTGAAAAAAGCAAAGGTCCAAGTACCGAACCCTGTGGAACCCCAGCTTTACGGAAGGACCAAGAAGAACATAATGTATGATTTCCTATAACAGATTGCTGGCGCTCATGAAGGTAGGAATTGAACCATTTCGTGGCACTATCAGAGAGTAAGAGGTTTTTAAGTTTATGCAACAATAAGTCCAAGTCTACCGTGTCGAATGCTTTACTAAAGTCCAGTAATGTAAGAACGGTAAGTTTTCGATTATCAGCAGCTTCGCGTATGTCTTCGCAAATATTTAGTAGAGCAGTATTTGTATTGTGTCCTGTCCTGAAGCCTGACTGAAATTGATCTAGAAGGTTGTAATCATTTAGGTATTCAGTCAGTTGTTTATGGACTAATCGTTCCAGAGCTTTTGAAAGAGTAGGTAAAATGCTAATGGGTCGAAAGTCGTTCGGGGTTGAGGGCGTTTTAACTTTAGGCAGTGGACGTACGAGGGCTTGTTTCCACAATGAGGGATATGTAGAAGTTTGTAGTGAGGAGTTAAAAATATGAGTTATAGTAGGTAGTATAGCTTCGATTATTTTATTCAGTAAAGTAATATTTATACGGTCAGTTCCTTCTGCTTTGGTTTTTATTCGCATGATGGCTTTCTTTCTACGTCGTAGTCTGTAACATATGAGAAGTGGAAATGTTCTCTGTCGGGTTGATTTGTCAGTGATAATTCATTTATTGTTTGTTCTTTATCCTTTGGAGTAGTAGTTATACCTGTGAAGTGATTATTGAGTGTGTCCAGGGAAACAGGTAATTTGTCTACCTGTGTGTCTTTTGTCCCAATTCCCATTCTATTCAAGTTTTTCCAGATTTCTGAAGTATTGGTATTTGTTAGGTTATATAAATGTCTAAGTTTGGCGTTTCTTATAGCTTGATTTGTCTTGTTACGTAACTGTTTATATTGAGTGAGACTTGTGTCTGTTTTGTTGAGTCTATATTTCTTATGTGCTGCGTCTCTATCAGTCATCAAGTTACGAATTGAAAGAGTCATCCAGGGTGCAGGGCGTCGTTTCACGAGTTTAGTTTTTGGTGGGGCATGTCTGTTGTATAATTGTAGTATAAAGTCATTTAGTGTCTCAACTTTTTCATCTACAGAATGCAGCGTCCATATTGAATGCCACGGCATCTGCATAGCTTCTTCAATTAGGGTTGCATTGTCTATATGTTTTAAGTCTCTATACGTAATAGTCTTTCGAGTCGGTTTAGGGCACTGCAGTGAATATGCTAAGAATATAATATCATGTGCTACATAGAAATACATTATGTAATGCAAATGGATAGCTAGTGACAAATGAGGGAAATTTTGAGGAAGTGGCTGAATTCAAATACCTAGGAACAATAATCACATACAGGAATTAGATGCACAAAGAAATTAAACATTTCAATTCTAGAAATACGTGCTATTATGCATTATAGAGACTCTTGACGTCCCAACTCCTTTCAAAAAACGTTAAACTGAAAATATATAAAACAATTATTCTACCAGTTATATTATATGGATGCGAAATATGGACTCTTACTTTAAGGGAGGAAAGGAGATTACGGCGATTTTAAAATAAAGTTCTTAGGAAAATTTTTGGACCAAAGAGAGATGAATAGACAGGTGAATGGAGAAGACTACATAACAGTGAACTACATGGTCTTTATAGGAAGCCAGATATAATGAAAACAGTTGAGTTTTTAGACTGCGATGGACGGACATGTGGCACGAATGGGGAATGAAAAACGTTCAGGGAAGCTTCTTGTAGGAAAACCAGAGGGAAAACGCCCAGTTGGAGACCAAGAATGAGGTGGGAGAATAACATTAACTATGATTTGAGGAAAGTAGATTATACAGGGGATGATTGGAAAACATTAGTTCAGGATAGGGATGTATCGAGAGCATATGTCCGCGCGGCCATGAACCCACGATTTCGATAGTGTCAGTGAGTAAGTGAGCAATTATTATTATTATATTATACTCATCAAAAATTGATAAAAGTTCGAGTGAAGGGAGGAAAAATCGCGGGAATGTAAAATGGAATCCTTCGTTTCAAGTGCATTTTAAACAAAACAGAAACAATTTTAGAAATCATCCCTAACGTTTAGTGTTACATGGTTTAGAATATTAGCAAGTTGCAACTGAGATATTGGTTATAGATATTGACTATTGGTGAAAAGCAGTATTATATTCTTTTTTGCGCTATAGTGCGCTCTGTCGTACTTACAGCAATGGCGACCATGATTGAAAGTTCAATTTCCTAAATTTCAGCGTTGACAAACTATATATTATATATTACCTACCTCGTGCGGGAAGTAAAACAATTGCCCTTTATGTATACTACGTACAATGTATAAACAAATATATATTCAAAAGGTAGTGTTATTTTACATGATACGAAATAAATCTCTGTATTCTAAATGAAATGAACTTTATTTGAAACAATATAAAACAATAAATCCTTACTTACCGACATTTTATGACTGATTGATGTCACGGTCTGCATTAGACTCAACTATATTATTTTCTGTATTTACCATATAAGCATTGGTCACACTGTTAACATTAGTCAATTGTTCATAATGAACCGCAAAAATTTCCAACAGATATGTTATTATTTCACTATTATTTATTATTTTGAAAATACCATCGCACAAAAAATATTATACAACGCACGTTTTTGAAATGTTTTGCAGAATCTCTGAAATTAAAAACCTCGCTATTGCTCGGTTTTTGATCATATCCTCGCTTCTCTAAACACCACTTCCCAACCTCCCATCATAATAATATACTATTAATATCATATTTAAACGACTGCACGTAACGAAAACCTTAATAGGACTTGCAACGATCCCCCATAGAACGTATGTGCCAATGCTTCTCTAGACGGGCGGAACAACATATTAGATAGGCAGACGATCGTGGACCTTCCTGGATTTGTGGTTGCTGTGTATTAGGACGATTGTTGAAAGCAGAACAGGACAACAAAATATAAGGGGCACATACCCGGATTCAAGATAGATATTTAAAATTCCTTATCCTGTCGAGAATAGAAACTAAGTGGAATATGGGGATTTCAGTTCATAATTTACAGTATATTCATTGATAGCAACATGCAAAAGAATGTCAAAATGATATATCTATATTAAATATGTAAAAATGAATTTTTGTTTGTTTGTTCGCACAATTTATGCTCGGCCATACCGTTGATCCGATTATGATGGGGCTTTTTGCAAAATGTTCAGGAGATTCTCGGCATGAACATAGGCTATAAGAGAGTTGTGATATTCAACTCCTACACCTTAAAAATCTCCCTTTCTAGTGGAAAACGTGAAAAAAGTAGCTCTTTGGACGCTTAAATGGCTTACGCTGCCTAAACCATAACAAATACACAACATTATTGTACACAGAATTGAATATCTCAAAAAGCTCTACATAAAAATCCGCGACAGCATATTTTTATCTCTTACGGATAACTCATAATAACCATTTTTGCCTTTCTTATTGATGCCAAGTAGATCGAGACAAGTACGTAGATTCCTGTGCAATCATAGCCAGCACATGCGGGGCATTCTTTTATTGATAGCTCACAATAACGAATTTTCTCTTTTAGCTCATTTATGCCAGGAAGATCGAGATAAGTAGATTCCTGGGCAACACCGGATAATCAGCACGGGCAATCTTAAGATAACTACGATACACATTTATAATTATTTTTCATTTTACTTATTCAGCTAATCATAAGAAGTACATTAAGTTTTGTCTTTCAGCTCATTTATGCCAAGAAGATTGGGATAAGTAGATTCCCGAACAACGCGCGGGTTAAACAGCACGGGATATCTAAACATAATTACGATATAAAAATGTTCCTTTCACTAATTTAACTAAACATAAAACATATTAATTTTTGTATTTCAGCTCACTTATGTCAAGTAGATCGGGATAAGCAGATTTACGGGTAATGCCGGGTAATCGGCACGGGTATCTAAAAAATATAAATTTATAATTACTTTTCCCTATACCTATTCAACTAGACATAAAAGCTCATTAATTTTCATGTATTTAGGCGTAGCAGCATACGCCGTGTATTAGCTAGTATTAAATATTTAATATATCACTAATTTAAAATATATATCAAGTAAAGAGTCTTAGGCATTAACATTTTTGTTTTAACGTGTCTTAGGAAGTCCACCGTGCTGGCTCAGGTGAAAAAAAATTGCTACCCTTGTTCTGGGCTGCTATTCAATTTAGGAAATTATCAGAAGTAATGTCACGAGCGATTTCTAAATAATCGATAAATTCACGAGACACGAAGTGACAAGTGAGTTTATCTACAGGATTTGGAAATCAAGAGTGGGATTTGTTAGGACTGTGTAACGAATGAAATTAAGCTGTTTACTCAAAAATCAGTTTTTAATTTAGTTACCGTCATTTTAAAATGTTTATATATTTAATGTAAGCGGCGATGTTTGAAAACAAATCATAAATGTGAGGTCATGTTCATTCACTGCAACTTGATCAAATTACATATTGCTAAATAGGATCGCAATATTGTAAGAATGCACCCTAGTGGAGAAATAATGAAACACATCAAACTGTTTATTCTAATGAACATTATAGGTTATTAATTTTTTAGTAAACAACTCGGTAAAATCACAGAAATTGTTTATTATTTGCTATAGCCTATTCATTGTATTTGTTGAAGAAAAACAATAATCTGACCGGTTCAGTATGTTAATAAATAATAGTTTTAAAAAACTAAAACCACACGCTTTATTAGAAAAGCGAACAAAAAAATGAAAAATAATTTTAATTTCCAATACGCTTGGGATTAAATTAAAGTGGTCAACAAAAAAATCATCTCCAACACATATAGAATAAAACTAGAGTTATCAACAAAAAGAAAATAATTTTACCATCAAAAGCGTGGGGTGCTCTATATCAATTACTATATTTGATAATAAACAGATATTGGTAAAAGTAAAGTCTCTAAGAAGAAAATGTAAAAATCATAAAAAAACACCGCATGCTTTTGATGGTAAAATTATTTTCTTTTGTTGATAACTCTAGTTTTATTCTATATGTGTTGGAGATGATTTTTTTTGTTGACCACTTTAATTTTACCCCAAGCGTGTTGGAAATTAAAATTATTTTTCATTTTTTTTAGTTCGGCTTTCTAATAAAGCGTGTTGTTTTAGTTTTTTAAAACTATTATTTATTTTTTATTTTTTAGTTTTAATATTATACAGGATAAGATAAAAATGTAAATATCTTTAAATTCGATACTATTGTAGTATGAGCTAAAAGTAATACTCTTCTAAAAAAAAAATCCTCTCACCCGGATTTGAACCAGCGACCTAAGGATTACTGAAATTGTATACCACTAGAATTCACCGCTCTACCAACTGAGCTCTTATAATGATTGACTAAAAAGTCGACAAATCCGCAACCTATTATACTAGTTTTCATTTTTTTGATTTTCTGATGATTCTGGCCAGGATTTTAGAAACAAAATATGAAATTATTGTATTGTCACGGGTCCTTTACAAGTATACAAAGTTTCAAGTCGATCCAATGTTTCTAAGTGGGTGAAAATCGTGTTCAAAGATTCCGTTACATAGATACAAAGACACTTTTTTTGATTTTCTGACGATTCTGGCCAGGATTTTAGAAACAAATATGAAATTATTGTATTATCACGGGTCCTTTACAAGTATACAAAGTTTCAAGTCGATCCAATTTTTCTAAGTGGGTGAAAATCGTGTTCAAAGATTCCGTTACATAGATACAAAGACACGTTTTTTTGATTTTCTGATGATTCTGGCCAGGATTTTAGAGAAACATGAAATTATTGTATTGTCATGGGTCCTTTACAAGCATACAAAGTTTCAAGTCGATCCAATGATTTTAAGTGGGTGAAAATCGCATTGAAAGATTACGTTACATAGACAGATATACAGATAGACAGATAGACAGACAGATAGACAGATAGACATATAGACAGATAGACAGACAGACAAACATACAGATAGATAGATATATAGATAGATAGATAGATAGATAGATAGATAGATAGATAGATAGAGGTAAATCTAATATAAAGCGTGTAAAAAGGAGGAGCTTTCTTTATCACAAAAGCAGTACCTGATGAAGAGAAATCGATAAGTAGCGAGGTGAAACACGACTGTCATTATTTGTAAAACAAAATTCATTAAAACGTGATTGACTACCATTTGGGGCATGAGTCAATGATATTGGCCAACATTGAAGGCTGTTTATCATTCTATTTAATTTGTTAAGAAACATTTAATATCTGGGAGAAGATTTTAGTGGGATAATTCGAGAGTAACGTAGTATGTTAAATATGTGGAATCCAGTAGCAGAGGATTTCTGACATGCCGGGAATAATTTGTTACCTCCACAAGGAGAACAGGCGCAGATAGGAGGTAGCAATTTATCCTCTTATTAATATCAAATAATGAAGATTGTCATTTGACCTCAATACTTCAGACCTTATTAAAGTAACCAAGTATCGGAGGATCGTTCGTTGGACTGACACTGAATTTAATAAGCCCAAGTTCGATTCACGTACATTTTTTTGTACTTTCCAATTACACCGCATTGCAGCTACGTTTAACCAACTTTTCATAGTTTACATTGTAACAGTTTGAAATAATGAAATCTGCTGCACTAATGATTATTTGTTGAACACTGCAAATATATTATATTATAATAAAGATATATGTAATGCCACTATAAACAGTTTTGAATGCCTATCAATATTCTGGATATTATTACATATACAGTTAGAAAAATATTTAATGAATCGAAATTTTCAATGATACAAACGTTAGGAATTCTCTAAATCATCTCTACCCAATTTCTCTTAATAAGGGCAGATATTCAAAAAGTCATTTAATACCACGTCAAGAACTAGTTTATTTATACAAAGATCTCGTCAAGAACTAGTTCATTTATACAAAGATCTATCTATCTTCGGTTTCCCGTGCGAAACTTCCAAAGCCTGTAATCTTGGGCATCTTCAATACTTAACCTCCTGCTTGCATTGCTATCCTCACGTTTGCCTTCATGTTAACATAGGTCTACCTTTTTTCTTCTTTCTGGTCAATTGCCATTGATATAGTTGTTTCAGCCATCGCTCATCTTCCATTCTTAAAGTATGTCCTAACCATTTTAATTCCTCCTCGTCAATTCTTTCAATTATTCTTTCTTCTCCTTCCATAATTTTTTTAATTTGCTTATTTGTGACATGTTCTATTTTGACTTCTGGTAATTTATACGAAGATAATACTTTAAAATGTTTATATATAAAAATGGGTGTGAGTCTGTTTGCCTGAATGTATTTTTGTACTCAAAAACTACTTTATTGATTTGAATGGAACTTTACTATCACTTAGATAATTTTTCTGGGACAATTAATGTTGGCCCTTTATAAAATATTACCGTACGTGCTATAGGGTCGGAACTAAAAAAAAAGATGGGACATTGGTGCATTAAAAATTTAGCTTTTTGAATTCTTAAATGGCATACGCTGCCTAAATCATAACAAATACACCAAATTAATATATATATATATATATATATATATATATATATATATATATATATATATATTACATTTTGAGGAGGTGGCTGAATTCAAATACCTAGGAACAATAATCACAAGTAGGAATGAGATGCACAAAGAAATTAAACATAGGCTCAATTCTGGAAATGCATGCTATTATGCATTGCAGAGACTATTGATGTCCCAACTCCTTTTAAAAAACGTTAAACTGAAAATATATAAAACTATTATTGTACCAGTTATATTATATGGGTGCGAAACATGGACTCTTACTTTAAGAGAGGAAATAAGATTACAAGTATTTGAGAATAAAGTTCTTAGGAAAATTTTTTGGACCAAAGAGAGATGAACAGACAGGTGAATGGAGAAGACTACTAACAATGAACTACATGGTCTTTATAGGAAGCCAGATAAAATAATAACAGTTAAGTCTCGTAGACTGCGATGGGCAGGACATGTTGCACGTATGGGGAATGGGAGACTTGCATGGAAGCTTCTTGTAGGAAAGTCAGAGGGAAAACGCCCAGTTGGTAGACCAAGAATGAGGTGGGAGAATAACAATAACTATGATTTGAGGGAAGTAGATTATACAGGGAATGATTGGAAAGCATTAGCTCAGGATAGGGATGTATGGAGAGCTTATGACCGTGCGGCCTTGACCTACGGGTTCGATAGTGCCAGTGAGTAAGTATATATACAAATATATAATTGAATATCTCAAAAAACGTCTACAAAAAAGTTCGCGATAGACCGATAGTATATGTCTGTCTTTTACAGATAACTCACAATAACCATTATTGTCTTTCAGCTCATTGATGTCTACAGGATAAGAATAAGAGTAGATTCTGGGCATTGTCCGGTAATCAGCACGGAGTTTCTAAATTTAATTACGATATAAATGTATTATTAATGTTCTTTTTTACTTATTCGACAAACGTAAAAACACATTTCATTTATTTAGGCGCAGTAGAGCACGCAGGGTATTAACTAGTATTATAATAAAGGTATATGCAATATCACTACAACAGTTTATCAATTATCTGGATATTATTACATATGCAATTGTAATAAATTAAAAATCGACATTTTTACCTGTTGTCTAATAATTAATTTTACTCTATTTACTTAAATGTTTTCTATGTCATTAATATTTTTTCTCGTTTTTTTTATATATCTTGTACATATTATATGTAATTCGTTAAATCTAGAGTAAATCAAAATACATTATAAGTAATAATTGTATTGTATAAATAACATGTAATCGTTTATGTTTATTCTAATTTAGATATAAGGCTATTTTTTATATTTTTTAAAACCTGGTTGAATGGCAGACAAGGCCTTAACTCTGCCAGGTAAAATAAAAATATCATTATTATTATTGTTATTATTACTATTTTTTCCACGATACACACAAATGGTAGGAATTCTCTAAATCACCTCTATCCAATTTCTCTAAATACGCGAGCCATTTTTTAAGGGTAGATAATCTAACATTTAATTCATCTCATGACAAGAATGTTTATTTAAACGAAGAAAATTCGTAAAAATATTATTTTAAAAATGTGACTTTTTGTGAGCCCAAAATTAGTATGGGAGCCGTCTGTTAGACAATGGTATTTTAAAAACTATATACCGCTTGGACTAGGGATATTAAGAAATAATTTTCCACCATTAAGTAATAGGAGAGAAAATTTTATTATAACGTACGAATGACACAGCATGCAGCAACTATCAGAGATATTATTTCTGTAAAAAGAATGCTACAATAACAATGAATAAAGTAATAAAATTGCAATATCACAATTAATTAAAATACATATAAATTATCATGAATATTTGCCCTTAAATTATCAATGTATCCTAAAGGCCTAATATCCGTTGGTCTACTTTTAAAATTTTAATAAAACAACAGAAAAATGAACAAGTTGAAATTAGTTAAATTAGTATCGAATTACACAACCGAAGAAGTTGATGCACGCGGTATAAGGAGGTCCCGGGTTCAAATCTCGATGCCCACAAAACTGATATATTTTTTCTTGATTTCCTTAATCATCAAGACAAATTCTGGATTGGAGTTTCATTAGCAGAACCCATATTATCATATTCACCATTTCATATTATAATTATATACATAAATAAATAAAAAATAGACGCTATATGGCCTAATATATGCTAAAGTTGTCTTTAAATACGCAATGTATAGGAATAACTTACAGGTTTACATTACTTTTCAACGTGGCTTGACATACTTAAACAACAGGAACGAAAAATTAGCGATTCGTCAATTTAAGGGGGGACCTACACCTTTAGTCATTAAAAATATGGCAAATTTCAAATTTTTTTCTTAGCAACAATGCTGGTTACAGAAATGAAATTTGGTATGAGATGTCTATATTACAATGTGAGCATATTTGTGTACTTAAGTACAATCTAACTTCAGTCGTTATGGTTAATTAAATATTCAAAATGTCAGATGAAAATTTTGCATTGTCTTGTCATTTCCCTTATAATTTTCCTAAATGTCAATATATTTTAATGAATCTTGTTTTATTTTAATCACGAATGTTGTAGCTACAAAATATACCACAATTGTTTAATTATATAGAGAGTAAATATTTTATTTTTCATTTTAAATGCATGCATACTAATTTTATTAAAATTTGCATTAAAAATGTGTTTGTAAAAATAAAATATAATAGATACATTACTATATGTTGTTCATCTCTGTAAACTACATATACATGCAAAATTTTATCTCAATATCTTGAAAACTTTGGGAGTTAACAGGGAAACCGTATTGAAAAAAATTAAGTTACGAAAAACAAGCGACAAACTTACCGAAGATGTAGGTACATTCTAAAATTAAAGCGCTCAATCGAGTGACAACATTGCACATTTCTAAACATAACTCGAAAAGTAATAGAGATATCAATGAAAATCGTTCACTAATTTAAAGATGTGTTTCAATCTATATGAATAAAATTAAAAATGACTTTATTTGACCCTCGAAGGTGTAGGTCCCCCTTAAGAATTAATAAGAAATAAGTTATACAAATTACTATTCATTTGTTTTCAGGGAATTATTCAATTAATTCAGAGAGAAACACACTTGAAATATAAAGTACAATATTAATTTAGAGGGGTTCGTCATGGATGAATCGGAACCAATCAATCAGTGGTATTTCGGTCCGTTTTTGGTCCGAACTGATTTCCTCCATTCTTCTTTCTTTGTGCTATTTTCCAATTCCGGATATGGATTAGGTTGACAGAGTCCTTGATAAAGGCTAAAGCATGTGAACTTTGAAATAAAATATCCTAGCGATAGGCTAGCTACTTGACTTACAGAAAAAATTAAAAACAATTCTTAATAAGACATAGTAATGAATTAAGCAAGAAACCACAGGATGAAGTCCCCAGGAGTGTGAATAGGAAGAATTTTAAATAAGAAAATCCTTAACGTAGAAGTTTGTGGAGGAGTAAAGTTACCATGGGTTGAAGGAAAACTTGTAGAAATTTCCTTCAATGAAAAATTATTATTAGTATTATTACTATTGTTATAGTTTATTATTATTATATTATTATTATTATTATTATTATTATTATTATTATTATTCGAAATATATAAACATATGAAAGATAAATATACTTACAAAAAATATAATTGATTGATTGATTGATTGATCTCCGTTCGCCCGTCTGGGAAATCAATGCTCCCATAGTGGAAAGTTTCATAACCAGACTAATTTAGTTACGGTCCGTATTTCCTTGATATATGTCAGCGAGTGACATATGGTCAGTAAATCACCTCGAGGAGATATCTAGAAGGAAACTAAGGTATTACTTGAATATAGGAAATTGGGTTATATTTTGCGCTTCGTTTAACTCAGTCTCTTTCACAATGAGTACTCGATGATCAATAAAAAAAAAAGCAATCATCATGATACTAAAACTTAAAGAATGTGAAAAACTTATTAGTGAAAGAATAACGTTATATAGGTCGAGTTTCTATGCATTTTAATCAGAAAAGCATGTAGAATATAATTATATCATTATTATCCATAAATTAGATGATCCTGAGAAATTGTTGGGATAAGAAATAAATGATCAGTTATTAACACGTGAGATATTTAGTAAGATAAACCGATTTCCCTATTGGCGAGTGACAGCTTTAATGAGCGAACACAAAGAGTTAAAGATCTCTCAATTTCTTTTATTCTGGAGTAGTTACAAGCATTTTATTCAGCAAGTTGAAACCCACAATGGCTAATCCTCCAGACTTGCCGTTAGTATCACAATACAAAATTTATTGCTGGAAAATATCGTAAACTCAGCAAGCAGGTGTTTTTACGGGGGGGTGAGAAAACGGAGAAATGCGAGATAGGTCATCGAACCAAAACTGACTTAGAACGCACGCGATCTAAATTAGATGGAATTTCGATATTTGAGTTGCATAAACGCATATGCTGACTGTATCTAAACATAGTTGAGTGGCGGCCCTAAGACACTTGTTGACGTCACACCAACAGTATTTGTCATAAAATATTCTCATTGTATTAACTGAGAGGAATGTACGAATGTTTCCAATTGTTACATCTCAAGATGGATGTTATCATGTGGTCTCAAGATATAGAGGTGACGACGCGAATTTTACCTCACGAATAAGAGTTACATCTCAAGATGGATGTTATCATGTGGTCTCAAGATATAGAGGTGGCGACGCGAATTTTACCTCACGAATAAGAGTTACATCTCAAGATGGATGTTATCATGTGGTCTCAAGATATAGAGGTGACGACGCGAATTTTACCTCACGAATAAGAGTTACATCTCAAGATGGATGTTATCATGTGGTCTCAAGATATAGAGGTGACGACGCGAATTTTACCTCACGAATAAGAGTTACATCTCAAGATGGATGTTATCATGTGGTCTCAAGATATAGAGGTGACGACGCGAATTTTACCTCACGAATAAGAGTTACATCTCAAGATGGATGTTATCATGTGGTCTCAAGATATAGAGGTGACGACGCGAATTTTACCTCACGAATAAGAGTTACATCTCAAGATGGATGTTATCATGTGGTCTCAAGATATAGAGGTGACGACGCGAATTTTACCTCACGAATAAGAGTTACATCTCAAGATGGATGTTATCATGTGGTCTCAAGATATAGAGGTGACGACGCGAATTTTACCTCACGAATAAGAGTTACATCTCAAGATGGATGTTATCATGTGGTCTCAAGATATAGAGGTGACGACGCGAATTTTACCTCACGAATAAGAGTTACATCTCAAGATGGATGTTATCATGTGGTCTCAAGATATAGAGGTGGCGACGCGAATTTTACCTCACGAATAAGAGTTACATCTCAAGATGGATGTTATCATGTGGTCTCAAGATATAGAGGTGACGACGCGAATTTTACCTCACGAATAAGAGTTACATCTCAAGATGGATGTTATCATGTGGTCTCAAGATATAGAGGTGACGACGCGAATTTTACCTCACGAATAAGAGTTACATCTCAAGATGGATGTTATCATGTGGTCTCAAGATATAGAGGTGACGACGCGAATTTTACCTCACGAATAAGAGTTACATCTCAAGATGGATGTTATCATGTGGTCTCAAGATATAGAGGTGACGACGCGAACCCATTTGACCTCACGAATATAAGAGTTACATCTCAAGATGGATGTTATCAGTGTCTTCTCAAGATTATCGAGGTGACGACGCGAAAATAATTTACCGCACGAATAAGAGTTAAATCTCAAGATGGATGTATTATCATGTGGTCTCAAGATATAGAGGGGACGACGCGAATTTTACCTCACGAAATAAGAGTGACATCTCAAGATGGATGTTATCATGTGTCTCAAGTCTCAAGATATAGAGGTGGAAGACGCGAATTTTACCTCCACGAATAAGAGTTACTTCTCAAGATGGATGTTATCATGTGGTATCAAGAGTATATAGCGGTGACGACGCGAATTTTACCGCAAGAATAAGAGTTACATCTAAAAGATGGATTGGTTTATCATGTGTGGTCTCAAGATATAGAGGTGACGACGCGAATTTTACCTCACGAATAAGAGTTACATCTCAAGATGGATGTTATCATGTGGTCTCAAGATATAGAGGTGACGACGCGAATTTTACCTCACGAATAAGAGTTACATCTCAAGATGGATGTTTATCATGTGGTCTCAAGATATAGAGGTGACGACGCGAATTTTACCTCACGAATAAGAGTTACATCTCAAGATGGATGTTATCATGTGGTCTCAAGATATAGAGGTGGCGACGCGAATTTTACCTCACGAATAAGAGTTACATCTCAAGATGGATGTTATCATGTGGTCTCAAGATATAGAGGTGACGACGCGAATTTTACCTCACGAATAAGAGTTACATCTCAAGATGGATGTTATCATGTGGTCTCAAGATATAGAGGTGACGACGCGAATTTTACCTCACGAATAAGAGTTACATCTCAAGATGGATGTTATCATGTGGTCTCAAGATATAGAGGTGACGACGCGAATTTTACCTCACGAATAAGAGTTACATCTCAAGATGGATGTTATCATGTGGTCTCAAGATATAGAGGTGACGACGCGAATTTTACCTCACGAATAAGAGTTACATCTCAAGATGGATGTTATCATGTGGTCTCAAGATATAGAGGTGACGACGCGAATTTTACCTCACGAATAAGAGTTACATCTCAAGATGGATGTTATCATGTGGTCTCAAGATATAGAGGTGACGACGCGAATTTTACCTCACGAATAAGAGTTACATCTCAAGATGGATGTTATCATGTGGTCTCAAGATATAGAGGTGACGACGCGAATTTTACCTCACGAATAAGAGTTACATCTCAAGATGGATGTTATCATGTGGTCTCAAGATATAGAGGTGACGACGCGAATTTTACCTCACGAATAAGAGTTACATCTCAAGATGGATGTTATCATGTGGTCTCAAGATATAGAGGTGACGACGCGAATTTTACCTCACGAATAAGAGTTACATCTCAAGATGGATGTTATCATGTGTCGTCTCAAGATATAGAGGTGACGACGCGAATTTTACCTCACGAATAAGAGTTACATCTCAAGATGGATGTTATCATGTTGGTCTCAAGATATAGAGGTGACGACGCGAATTTTACCTCACGAATAAGAGTTACATCTCAAGATGGATGTTATCATGTGGTCTCAAGATATAGAGGTGACGACGCGAATTTTACCTCACGAATAAGAGTTACATCTCAAGATGGATGTTTATCATGTGGTCTCAAGATATAGAGGTGACGACGCGAATTTTACCTCACGAATAAGAGTTACATCTCAAGATGGATGTTATCATGTGGGTCTCAAGATATAGAGGTGACGACGCGAATTTTACCTCACGAATAAGAGTTACATCTCAAGATGGATGTTATCATGTGGTCTCAAGATATAGAGGTTGACGACGCGAATTTTACCTCACGAATAAGAGTTACATCTCAAGATGGATGTTATCATGTGGTCTCAAGATATAGAGGTGACGACGCGAATTTTACCTCACGAATAAGAGTTACATCTCAAGATGGATGTTATCATGTGGTCTCAAGATATAGAGGTGACGACGCGAATTTTACCTCACGAATAAGAGTTACATCTCAAGATGGATGTTATCATGTGGTCTCAAGATATAGAGGTGACGACGCGAATTTTACCTCACGAATAAGAGTTACATCTCAAGATGGATGTTATCATGTGGTCTCAAGATATAGAGGTGACGACGCGAATTTTACCTCACGAATAAGAGTTACATCTCAAGATGGATGTTATCATGTGGTCTCAAGATATAGAGGTGACGACGCGAATTTTACCTCACGAATAAGAGTTACATCTCAAGATGGATGTTATCATGTGGTCTCAAGATATAGAGGTGACGACGCGAATTTTACCTCACGAATAAGAGTTACATCTCAAGATGGATGTTATCATGTGGTCTCAAGATATAGAGGTGACGACGCGAATTTTACCTCACGAATAAGAGTTACATCTCAAGATGGATGTTATCATGTGGTCTCAAGATATAGAGGTGACGACGCGAATTTTACCTCACGAATAAGAGTTACATCTCAAGATGGATGTTATCATGTGGTCTCAAGATATAGAGGTGACGACGCGAATTTTACCTCACGAATAAGAGTTACATCTCAAGATGGATGTTATCATGTGGTCTCAAGATATAGAGGTGACGACGCGAATTTTACCTCACGAATAAGAGTTTACATCTCAAGATGGATGTTATCATGTGGTCTCAAGATATAGAGGTGACGACGCGAATTTTACCTCACGAATAAGAGTTACATCTCAAGATGGATGTTATCATGTGGTCTCAAGATATAGAGGTGACGACGCGAATTTTACCTCACGAATAAGAGTTACATCTCAAGATGGATGTTATCATGTGGTCTCAAGATATAGAGGTGACGACGCGAATTTTACCTCACGAATAAGAGTTACATCTCAAGATGGATGTTATCATGTGGTCTCAAGATATAGAGGTGGACGACGCGAATTTTACCTCACGAATAAGAGTTACATCTCAAGATGGATGTTATCATGTGGTCTCAAGATATAGAGGTGACGACGCGAATTTTTACCTCACGAATAAGAGTTACATCTCAAGATGGATGTTATCATGTGGTCTCAAGATATAGAGGTGACGACGCGAATTTTACCTCACGAATAAGAGTTACATCTCAAGATGGATGTTATCATGTGGTCTCAAGATATAGAGGTGACGACGCGAATTTTACCTCACGAATAAGAGTTACATCTCAAGATGGATGTTATCATGTGGTCTCAAGATATAGAGGTGACGACGCGAATTTTACCTCACGAATAAGAGTTACATCTCAAGATGGATGTTATCATGTGGTCTCAAGATATAGAGGTGACGACGCGAATTTTACCTCACGAATAAGAGTTACATCTCAAGATGGATGTTATCATGTGGTCTCAAGATATAGAGGTGACGACGCGAATTTTACCTCACGAATAAGAGTTACATCTCAAGATGGATGTTATCATGTGGTCTCAAGATATAGAGGTGACGACGCGAATTTTACCTCACGAATAAGAGTTACATCTCAAGATGGATGTTATCATGTGGTCTCAAGATATAGAGGTGACGACGCGAATTTTACCTCACGAATAAGAGTTACATCTCAAGATGGATGTTATCATGTGGTCTCAAGATATAGAGGTGACGACGCGAATTTTACCTCACGAATAAGAGTTACATCTCAAGATGGATGTTATCATGTGGTCTCAAGATATAGAGGTGACGACGCGAATTTTACCTCACGAATAAGAGTTACATCTCAAGATGGATGTTATCATGTGGTCTCAAGATATAGAGGTGACGACGCGAATTTTACCTCACGAATAAGAGTTACATCTCAAGATGGATGTTATCATGTGGTCTCAAGATATAGAGGTGACGACGCGAATTTTACCTCACGAATAAGAGTTACATCTCAAGATGGATGTTATCATGTGGTCTCAAGATATAGGAGGTGACGACGCGAATTTTACCTCACGAATAAGAGTTACATCTCAAGATGGATGTTATCATGTGGTCTCAAGATATAGAGGTGACGACGCGAATTTTAACCTCACGAATAAGAGTTACATCTCAAGATGGATGTTATCATGTGGTCTCAAGATATAGAGGTGACGACGCGAATTTTACCTCACGAATAAGAGTTACATCTCAAGATGGATGTTATCATGTGGTCTCAAGATATAGAGGTGACGACGCGAATTTTACCTCACGAATAAGAGTTACATCTCAAGATGGATGTTATCATGTGGTCTCAAGATATAGAGGTGACGACGCGAATTTTACCTCACGAATAAGAGTTACATCTCAAGATGGATGTTATCATGTGGTCTCAAGATATAGAGGTGACGACGCGAATTTTACCTCACGAATAAGAGTTACATCTCAAGATGGATGTTATCATGTGGTCTCAAGATATAGAGGTGACGACGCGAATTTTAACCTCACGAATAAGAGTTACATCTCAAGATGGATGTTATCATGTGGTCTCAAGATATAGAGGCGACGACGCGAATTTTACCTCACGAATAAGAGTTACATCTCAAGATGGATGTTATCATGTGGTCTCAAGATATAGAGGTGACGACGCGAATTTTACCTCACGACATAAGAGTTACATCTCAAGATGGATGTTATCATGTGGTCTCAAGATATAGAGGTGACGACGCGAATTTTACCTCACGAATAAGAGTTACATCTCAAGATGGATGTTATCATGTGGTCTCAAGATATAGAGGTGACGACGCGAATTTTACCTCACGAATAAGAGTTACATCTCAAGATGGATGTTATCATGTGGTCTCAAGATATAGAGGTGACGACGCGAATTTTACCTCACGAATAAGAGTTACATCTCAAGATGGATGTTATCATGTGGTCTCAAGATATAGAGGTGACGACGCGAATTTTACCTCACGAATAAGAGTTACATCTCAAGATGGATGTTATCATGTGGTCTCAAGATATAGAGGTGACGACGCGAATTTTTACCTCACGAATAAGAGTTACATCTCAAGATGGATGTTATCATGTGGTCTCAAGATATAGAGGTGACGACGCGAATTTTACCTCCACGAATAAGAGTTACATCTCAAGATGGATGTTATCATGTGGTCTCAAGATATAGAGGTGACGACGCGAATTTTACCTCACGAATAAGAGTTACATCTCAAGATGGATGTTATCATGTGGTCTCAAGATATAGAGGTGACGACGCGAATTTTACCTCACGAATAAGAGTTACATCTCAAGATGGATGTTATCATGTGGTCTCAAGATATAGAGGTGACGACGCGAATTTTACCTCACGAATAAGAGTTACATCTCAAGATGGATGTTATCATGTGGTCTCAAGATATAGAGGTGACGACGCGAATTTTACCTCACGAATAAGAGTTACATCTCAAGATGGATGTTATCATGTGGTCTCAAGATATAGAGGTGACGACGCGAATTTTACCTCACGAATAAGAGTTACATCTCAAGATGGATGTTATCATGTGGTCTCAAGATATAGAGGTGACGACGCGAATTTTACCTCACGAATAAGAGTTACATCTCAAGATGGATGTTATCATGTGGTCTCAAGATATAGAGGTGACGACGCGAATTTTACCTCACGAATAAGAGTTACATCTCAAGATGGATGTTATCATGTGGTCTCAAGATATAGAGGTGACGACGCGAATTTTACCTCACGAATAAGAGTTACATCTCAAGATGGATGTTATCATGTGGTCTCAAGATATAGAGGTGACGACGCGAATTTTACCTCACGAATAAGAGTTACATCTCAAGATGGATGTTATCATGTGGTCTCAAGATATAGAGGTGACGACGCGAATTTTACCTCACGAATAAGAGTTACATCTCAAGATGGATGTTATCATGTGGTCTCAAGATATAGAGGTGACGACGCCAATTTTACCTCACGAATAAGAGTTACATCTCAAGATGGATGTTATCATGTGGTCTCAAGATATAGAGGTGACGACGCGAATTTTACCTCACGAATAAGAGTTACATCTCAAGATGGATGTTATCATGTGGTCTCAAGATATAGAGGTGACGACGCGAATTTTACCTCACGAATAAGAGTTACATCTCAAGATGGATGTTATCATGTGGTCTCAAGATATAGAGGTGGCGACGCGAATTTTACCTCACGAATAAGAGTTACATCTCAAGATGGATGTTATCATGTGGTCTCAAGATATAGAGGTGACGACGCGAATTTTACCTCACGAATAAGAGTTACATCTCAAGATGGATGTTATCATGTGGTCTCAAGATATAGAGGTGACGACGCGAATTTTACCTCACGAATAAGAGTTACATCTCAAGATGGATGTTATCATGTGGTCTCAAGATATAGAGGTGGCGACGCGAATTTTACCTCACGAATAAGAGAAAAAATTTACAAGCACTATCTATCGTGCCACCGAGTACGAACATCACTTCTTGCAATGCCGGCAGGCACCAACAACCAACATAACTTATACACTTCTTGCAATGCCGGCAGGCACCAACAACCAACATAACTTATACATAAATTAACTTGATCGGGTTCGTAACAGTAGGCGCATCGAACTATCACCTTAAAAGCAGGATATTCCTTTGTCGACTTACAGAAATCTATGCATGCATTAAATGAAATATGTAAATTATATGATCTAAAGATTTCTGTAAGGAAAACGAACACCATGGCTTTTAGAGGAAGAGATCCAGTGAGATCCAAAATTATTTTAGAAAATCAAAGTATAGAACAGGTGTCTAGTTTCAAATATTTGGGCTGTGATGTTGGCTACAATGTGGAAAGAGATATTGACTCCAAAATAAATCAATTTCAGACTGTGTGCGGAACAATACAGAGAACATTCAAAAATAAAATTAGAAAAGAAACCAAGATAAAAATGTATAATGTTATGGCGATTCCCACAATATTGTATGGATGAGAAACTTGGGCTGCAATGAAAAAACAGAAGGATAGAATAAAGACGGCGGAGATGAGGTTCCTAAGACAAGTAAAAGGATGTACAAGACTTGATAGAATAAGAAATGAGGATATAAGAGAATAATCGAAAGTACAGCTTTTTTGGATAAGGTCATGAAATTCAGACAGAAATGGATTGATCACATGGATGGAATGAGTAAGGAGAGATATCCATTGTTAGCAAGAAATTATCAAGCAAGAGGAAGACGTGATGTTGGAAGACCTAGAAGACGTTGGGCTGATGCATTATGAAGTCGGAACGGGCAATTGCCTAATCCCTGGAGTGATGATGATGATGATATTCCTTTGTTTATGGACTTAGTATCCACGCGCAACGATCCGCATAAGTGATCAACATAAAGACTGAAGTGTCAATCATAAGTGATAGGAGCGAGTGAAGTTTCCCACGAGTATAGAGAACGATATTATCGACTAATTAGATATTAAATAAAGTCCCCACACTGTAAGTGCGACCACGTGATAACTACCGATCGTTACTATTCTATTTAAATTTGCGTGTGGATCCGATAAATGTTTAATAAGCTAATAAAGTGTTTTAGATTTACAAACTTGTCGCCTACCATCAAAAGAAAATTGATCTTGCCCGCCAGATCCTTGCGTATTCCTAAGAAAGAACCTCAAGCCTACCACTGTCTGAGTATCGGGCAACCCAAGTTCCTCAACTCTAGAGGAACCCTTCTTTATCCTGGCGCCCAACGAATCCTTTCTTCACCATTAACCCTTATAGTAAGAACCTTCTTGTTCCAGAGATAATTTTATTCATTTACGAGCATCAAAATCTTCAGACTCGGGACCTTCCCGGAAGACTTGTCCCTTGGTTTTTCCCAATCTAAAAATCCATCGACGCCGTCCGGGTTTGAACCCGCGACCACGGGACTGGAGTCAAAGACCATAACCACTAGACCACCGCAGCCTGCACGAAAATAATTGGCATATCCATATTCAACAACAGTGGAAGAGCATTTTAGTTTTGTTTTCTTTAAAGATCAGTGTGATCGTGATACAAAAATGTCAAATTTAATTGTCTAAATATGTCATCAATACAACACGTGAAAGTTAGAATAATGACTTCCATTAGCTCACAATATGTCCCCTTATTTTGTTACAAAATGGAGAATGAGTTCTCGTTGCAATGTGGTCACTAGCAAACCTGACAATATTAGATGTTAACATTGAATTCCCATCCCTGGCCACTTTGTAAATAAACCATTTTCAATTAACATTTTTAAGTAAGTCTAATGGATACTCTAGCTAGTCCATTTCCATCTAATTCATAAAAAAAAGAACGTTTACTACACGCTATGTGCGCTACCAGCGCTCCGGGTCTATTTCGCACACATTTATTTTTCATACTTCTACTAAGTATGCTCAAGACTATCAAAATACAGAATACTTGTTTTAAATATTTAGTCAAACATAGGGGGGGGAGAAAAAAATTGAATCTTTATTTCATAAACTTAAAATGTTTAAAATTGAATAAACATATTACTTATAATAACTTAAATCGCCCACGCTTATTTCCTCGCTTCGAGTCGAAACACTTACCAATTAACAAAATAACTAACTCACTAGTATTATCTAACAAATAGATTCACGGCTGCGCGGACATAAGCTCTCCATACATCCATATCCTGAGTCAATATCTTCCAAGCATCCCCTGTAAAATGTACTTCCCTCAAATCATGATTAATGTGATTCTCTCACCTCATTCTTGGCCTCCTACTGGGCGCTTTCCCTGTGGTTTTTCTACAGTGAGTTTCCATGCCTCTCTTTCATTCCATATTTCTGCTACATATCCTGCACATAGTAGTCTATGAGAATTAACTCTTCTCATTATTTCCCATATAAATAATGTAGTTCACTGTTAAGTTCTCCTGTCTATTCATCACTCTTTGGTCTAAAAATGTTCCTAAGAACTTTATTCTCAAATATTCATAAACGTTTCTCCTCATTTAAAGTAATAGTCTATGTTTCCCTTCCATATAATACAAATGGGTGAATAATTATTATATAGATTTTCAGTTTCATGTTTTGTTGAGAGAAACTAGAGCAGCAAGAATTCCTGTAATATATAGTAGCACACATTTCCAAAATTGAGAATATGTCTAATTTTTTTGTGCACCTCATTCCTGATTTAATTATTATTCCTAGGTACTGTATTTGAATTCAGCCACTTAAGTTTTATTGATGTTTAATTCCACCCCCAATTACTTAGTGATACTCAACAGTGTGTGGATGTTGACCTTTAGTATCTCCTCGCTATCGCTTAACAATACTACATCATCAGCATAAACTAACAGCTTACTAATACCATTGAGTTGTAAGCCTTCTTCATGCTCTAAAGATTTTATTTAACTCTTCCCAATATCGTTATTTTAACATAGTTCCAATAACGGATCATATTATAATGATATTGTGAAAAGAATACCTCGAATACCATGTCTCGAATAGTATAGTGTTCTTGCACGCTCGTACGGAAATACGAGAGTTCACGGATCGATTCCTGGTTCAGACATAAATTTTCATTTTCACAATATCATTATAATATTATAATATGATCCATTATTGGAACTGTGTTAAAATAACAATATTGGAAAGTGTTGAACGTCCAGTTGGTAGACCAAGAATGAGATGGGAGAATAACATTAACTATGATTTGAGGGAAGTAGATTATACAGGGAATGATTGGAAAGCATTAGCTCAGGATAGGGATGTATGGAGAGCTTATGTCCGCGCGGCCATGAACCTACGGGTTCGATAGTGCCAGTGAGTAAGTAAGTAAGTTAAATAACATCGATCACTACATGTAAAAGTGGTGGTGTAAAATTCTCAAACATATATACTTCTAAATGAAGCCGGCCGTTGACGTTGGTAGTGACACCTGGCAGCGGACTAAACGAGAATTATATATTTGTATATGTGGAAATAATTATTAATGTTTGTACCATGTCTCGAATAATGTAGTGGTCTTGCAAGCTCGTGCGGAATACGAGAGGTTCACGGATCGACTCCTGGTTCGGACATTATTTTTTCTTTTCACAATAACATTATAATACTCGAAAGATTTGATGACATGCTCTAGTACAAAATGAAATAGTAGAGGATGTGCATGAATTTCAAGAGTATCTGACAACTGTTTACTACAGGCACCCGAAATATTATTCAGCTAAAATTAAATTACTAAACAGGATTTTATTTAAAGTTATTTAGTTTTACTGATGTTTACTTCCAGCTCTAAAGGTCCATATGTGCGTCTTGACTTTTAGTATATCCTCGCTAAATACTACATTATCAGCAGGTACCATCGGCTTATCAGTACCATTGACTTGTGAGTCTTCTTTATTGTCTAAAGATTTAATAGCATACTCTAGTACAAAATTGAATAGTAGAAGAGATAATGCATTTCCTTGCTTAATTCTATCTTTTTAGGAATTTCGAAATACAGCAGAACCCTTTACAACTTCTTCCTTTTAGTTGAATCGCATGTCTTTTCTTAAATCTACGTATGTTGATGTACGGTTCATTTATTTTCTTATGTATTTTCTACAATCTGTCTTATACTAAATATCTTATCTATTTTATACTTATTTCTTCTAAATTCACGCTGATGATTACCTAATTACGACGTCAATATAGGGAGTAAGACTGGATAATACAATATATTTCTTAGAATTTTTACGAAGTTGGAAGTAATGAGTCGTCCCTTTAATTCTTATAATCGGTGTTATCTACTTTATTATATAATTTTACAATAATCAATACTTTCTATTAATTTGGAACAATCTACTTTTCCAGAATCATACAAAGTAGTCCATGAATCTCATTCATCAATTTTTCTTCTCCTGAGATCCTATCTGAATATGATGCTTTATACATCTTTAATTCTTCTACGTCGCGTCGTTTCAACTTATAATGCACTTGGCTCTGTGACTAATATATTTTTTTTAGTAGTAGTAGGACTTTATTAGACAAAAGTAAGATATTTACAATATTATTTACAAATATGGGTCGCACGGGCAGTAAGCCGTATTTCTGCTATCTATAAATTAGCCTCTTGAATACCCTTTCATATACTTTTAACAGGTGATTAAAGTAATTTTACCACTATTTAAAATACTCCAGAAATCTGCAATCATATCCTCATTATCATTTATAATAATACTTGTTACAACATGAACCCCTTTGTTCCGGTATCTAGGAGAATGTTTGCATTAAATTCTAATAATTAATCTTCTTTCTCAAATATAGCTCTCTTTCTCCTCTCTCTCTCTCTCTCTCTCTCTCTCTCTCTCTCTCTCTATATATATATATATATATATATATATATATATATATACATCCATCCATCCATAGTAATTCTGCCCGAAGGCAGGTCCTTCACTGCAGTCATAGAATTTTCATGCTATGACTGCAGCTTTACTAGGGAATTGTAGGTGTGGTAGCTTCCCGTTGCTTTCCACACCGGTGAAAGATGATGATGATGATGATGATAATGATGATGATGATAAGGGTGATGATGATAATGATGGCCATATGATTTCGGGGACCGTTTGGGCCTTAACGGTTTCCTGACATTTGTCTTACAGGTGAGGAAAAACCCCGATAAAAACCTCACCCAGAAAAACTGCCCCGACCGGGGATCGAACCCAGGCCCGCTGCGTGACAAGGCAGCACGCTACCTCGAGACCACAGCGGTGGACTCTATATATATACTTGCCTATAACTTTATTTTTCATGTCTTATCATGCAATTTGTATTTCTATATGGCTGTGATACGCATTTTTTGCTTTTAGAACAGAAGAGCTGATATCCTTATTAAACCACTGCCGGAAAAAAAATATTATCATTATAAGTTTATACATTAAATTCATCATAATTATTAATGTTACTATTATATTACTATTAAATAACAATAGAAGTAAGGTATTCGCTGTGACATGCTGAATTACACACAATGTAAAGAAACTCTCTACAGACTGTAGGCTATGAAGAAACTAATACTTTAATACATTTCATTAGACTTTTACGTGAATTTTAAAGGAAATATTAATGTAACTATTTCCTTCTGTAAAATGATTTATGAGATAAATTGCATTAAAGTAAAATAAAAATAACAATAAAATTGTAATAAATGGAACGAAATTAGAAGAAAATTAAAACTGAGGAACAGGAAGTGTAATTGGTGAGTAGGAAACACTACTTGTAGCGTTGCTACCTTTAAATTAATTTATTTTTCCTTGTTTCCTTTCATCAAATTCAACATTGTAGACACTCTGTCATTAATCATCCCCCACTACCTTCATCCACCCTACACTCTTGGATACAACCAACAATAAACCAGATTCTTCCATTATAACAAAAAATATTTTCTCTATATATCGCCAAGTGTATTCCATTGAATCTACGCTAAACAAACACAACACTGTATTAAAATGTATTGACTTTTTCACCCTACTCTTGTAAAGGCTTAATTAAAATTGACGAACTCTTATTTATTCCATTACATTACATTGAAGCAGATTCTCCTCTCACCAAGCAGGTACTTTTTCCGTGTCACATGCCACTCGGGCCTTATAATGACATGACCTGTCTGGAGAGGGATTTTAACTGTGGATCTCATACATGCATTTTTGACCACATAAGGACATGGAGGGCCTCACCGATTGAAACATCAGCTCAATTTCAGGGCCAAATCCGAAACAACATGAAGACGAAAAACACAATTCGCACACACATTCATACTAATCATGGCGATTGTGATGATTATGATGGACCTTAAAGTTACCTGACATTTGTCTTATAGGTAAGGAAAAACCCCAAAAAACTTGCATTCAGGAAACTTGTTCAGACCGCGGATCGAATCCCTGGACAGGATATTGAAGAGGATGATTTGTAGACAGCAGAAATATTAGTCACAGAAGCAAGTGCGTTAGAGGCTGGAACGTAGAAAAATTAAATATGTATAAAGCATCAGGTTCACATGGAATCTCAGGAGGAGAAAAATTTATCGATACGATTCATCGACTGCTTTGTACGAGTACGATTCTGAAAAAATATATTGTTTCAAATAAATAGAAAGGATAGATTATCGTACAATTCTATAGTAAAGGAGATAATACTGATTATAGGAACCAAAGAGGCATCTCATTACTTTCAACTTCGTAAAAATTCTAACAAATGTATATATATATATATATATATATATATATATATATACATATATATATATATATATATATATATATATATATATATACATATACACACACACATATTCTTCTTTGGTGCCACTGGTCCATGAAATTCCTGTAGACACTGACGAGGAAGTGCTTAATAGGGCCCTAGCTGCCAGATCCTTGCACAAAAGACTTCTGAGAAATATTTGAAAGAGTTCGACAACATTTTCTAAGACAAATTCTATAATATGTATATTTTAATTATGGGTATATTATGCCTTCTGAATTTTACATAATAGCTATTTATTTTGAGGGAGTTATTTAAATTTATTATTAGACTAGAGGGACGGGATTCGATCTCCGACACTGTGTGAGGACTTCCATGGTTTCGGTTATTTCCTCCAGTAGCGAGGGATGTTCCGGTATCTAGGATAATGCCTCATAATGTATTCCCTATTGTGTACCACATTATGTAAATAATATATTAGTGTACATTGCATGCACCTAATACATTCGCGCATATGCATTGCACATTAGCACTCTCTGACCTGAAAATAACCTCTATAAATTACGGTTAATTATTGGAGCTATAATGGACACAATAGTATGTTTATTCTATTCAAATTAATTCCTACATTTTCTACAGCTAATTACTTTCCATTTTATACATTTCTCCCATTTTATTCGTTTGTCAGAGCAAACGTTCCGCCATTATGGTCTTGTTATAAGTAACATGTTACCTAGGACGTAGGGGTCCATGGATGATCCTCCTGTCAGGAATAATTCTTCGCCCATGAGGGTCATCCTATCTCTATACGGTTTTTTGCTGACCTGTTTGATAAATATCAAGAGAGTTGGACTAGAAATACAGAAAAATCTGGATGGACTTTCCAATAAAATGATTTACATAAATTAAATGTACGAAATGTTGGCTATGTCTAATACCTCTTTCTTTTAAATCTCTTTCCAGTTCGGTTTCTTTATGATGTATTCCTCTGACATTCCATGTTGCTACTTTAATTTGGTCTTGAATTCCAAAAATGTTTATCCTAACTTTTGCGTGTGTTGTTATCCGTTGAACAGTCCTTAAGTATTTAGATTGCGAAATACTCATACACGTCCAACGCGATACAGATATTAAAACAGAGAGAAGGAAAAACCCATTCTTCCCCATAACTTCCGAAAACAACAAGCAAAATTTAAAAAGAAAATCTCAGAAGCAAAAAAAACAACATTTAGGGAAAAAACATATCAAAATATGCAAACGTTCATTGGGAGGAAAAGAAATACGGAATCTTGGAAGACCTTAAAACATTAGAAGAAATGACAAATAAATGTTTTGTAAATAGGCCCTTTATTAATTTTCAATCATGGAATAGACACTTTAAGAAACTTGCTAATAGAGAACAGAGAACAATATTATGAAGGACCATCGAGGAAATAGAAAATGAAGACCTTAGAGGGAACACATACACATCGACCATACAAATGCAGTAAAGGATTGCTGTGGAAACACGCTAAAAAAATGGAAAAAAAGCAACAGGAATAAGGAGGGGATACCAGCTGAATTGTTAAAACATGGATCCCTGAAAAGTTATATGAACTACTAAGAGTTTATTTGAGTAATGTTTAAATGGCGACGATGCAACAGAAGATTGGAAAATAGGATACATTTCCACAATACACAAAAAAGGAAAAAACATGATTATCAAAATTATAGACGTATTACAATAAATAGCACAATAAACAGATTATATGGTAAAATAATTAAATATTTTCTGCAAATACAATACAAGGATATAGAAGCAGAAGAACAAGCAGGCTTCAGAACAGGTAGATCAACTATTGCCCATATATTTTGTTTGCAGCAAAAATAGAGAATAAAACAATTAGAACACAACCCCTCAATTTGGTGTTCATAGACATTGAAGAAGCTTACGACAGCGTTTCATTATCACAATTATGGATAACTTTTAAATTAAGCAAAATAAATCTAATTTTAATAAAAGCTATTCAAAATGTATATAAAAACTCATAGGCCTAAGTGAAAGTGAAAATAGAAAAATATTTTGATGATCTTGTAGAAGATTTCCGGGCTGTTGACCGTGGTCTTGAGGCTTGTAGTTCCCCGACGTTTCGCCAGAGACTGCGTCCGACATCCTCAAGGGTTGTCTTGAGACTGGCAATTTTGTCGACTACCTGCGCGGATAAATGTATAAATAGGGCAGATAGTCGACAAAATTGCCAGTCTCAAGACAACCCTTGAGGATGCCGGACGCAGTCTGTGGCGAAACGTCGGGGAACTACAAGCCTCATGACTACGGCCAACAGCCCGGAAATCTTCTACAAGATCATCATAATAACTCCGGCCGTGAAAAACTAAGTCAGGAAAATATTCGTCAGAAGGATTTGAAACCAACACGGGATTATGCCAGGGATTCAGCATATCCCCATATTATATAAAACCTACACAGAAAAAGCTATAGAAAGTTGAAAAAACAAATGTAAAACTATGGGAATTCCAATAGATGAGGAATCAACAATATATTCCCTCCAATTTGAGGATGATAAACGTATTTTGACACATGAAATATGAAGACATTGAATATATTACCCGAAAATTGATTCAAGAATATAGTAAATGGGGACTAAAGGAGAATATGGAGAAGAACCAAGTATATGGCCAGATGAGACATTCATCAAGATTTGAAACTGGAAGATGAAATGGAGGTAATTAAACACATAGAGAAATAGTAATATTTGGGAGTAAAAATTACAGAAGATGGGAAGCAGGAAAAGGAAATAAGATCCAAGATAAATTCAGGAAAATATGTAATATCTGCTCTGAATGGAACATTATGGGATAAAAATATCAAAAGAGAAACTAAAGTTAACTACATTTTTAAAACAATAGTTAGAAGTATTATGACTTACGGTTCAGAGGTTTGGACTATAAATTATCAGATGAAAAGAAAACTAATGGTAACAAAAATGGACTATTGGAGAAAATTTGCTGGGCTATCAAAGAGAGAGATTAATTAGAAATTATATTATAAAAGAAAACATGACTGTGCAAAACTCGATTTTAGAATTTATCCAAGAAAAGCAACTAAAATGGTACGGGCATATTAAAAGAATGGAAGATGAAAGATTACCAAAAAAATAATGGAATGGGCACCATCAGGAACGAGAAGGAAAGGACGACCAAATCTCACGTGGATCCAAGGGATTAGAGAAACTTTGACGGACTGGGAAATAGAGGAACAACTGTGTTATAATAGAGACAAATGGAGAAAAAATACAAAAACAAATTGAAGATAAATCATTGGTGCCGGAAAAATCTATCAACATTGTTAAAACCGGAAAAAAAATATATTTATTATTATTATTATTATTATTATTATTATTATTATTATTATTATTATTGATGTTGTTGAACCCAAAATAAATATTTACTTAACGAAGCTCAGGTCAGGCTAACGAAAACAAAATTTTGATAAGAAGCAATTGGAATTACTTTCTTTTAAAATCTACCCTGAGAAGCTCAAGGATTAGTTAAGAACTGCAAAATACCTAAATTTTTACTTGACAACTCCATTTTATACTGTAAATGAATTTTATCCTTAAATAATGTTGTATTTTAATGCTACTGAAATTATATTTTAATCTTTGCAATTATTGGCGATGACATTGTATTGTGCAGTAACCAAAAATTAATAAACTATTAACTAACTCACTGGCACTATCATGGTCACAGGTAATAGTATATTACGTTGCGAGGTTGGGAAGTGCGTTTTGTATAATCGAGGAAAATGTGAAACACTTCACAAATGTGCGTTGTACATTATTTTTTGCGCGATGATATTTTCAAAATAATAAATATTAGTCAAATAAGAACATCTTTGTTGGAAATATTTGGGTTAATCATTAAACAATTGAGTAAGGTTAACAGTGTGGGCAATGTTTATTAGTTGAAACAACAGGGGCCTTGAGAACAATTATTGATAACATGGCCGCAAGTATGTACTTATTGTTTTATATTGTTTCAAATAAAGTTCAGTTCATCCAAAATGCAGTGATTTGTTTCGTATAATGTATATTAACATTACCTTTTGGATTTTTTGGTATATACATTGTACGTAGTATACATAGAGGGCAGTGGTTTTATTTCCCGCACGTGGGTGTAAATGTAATATTACAGTATAGTTATTTAGGTTGGCAACCCCGAAATGTAGGAAGTTGAACTTTCAATCATGGTCGCCATTGCTGTAAGTACGACAAAACGCACTATCGCACAAAAAAATAGTTCCATACATCCCTATTCTGAGATAATTTTTTTCCAGTCATCCCATGTATAATCAACTTCCCTCTAATCAAGGTAAATGTTATTCTTACACCTTATTCTTTGTCTATCTACTGGACACTTTCCTTTCAAGAAGTTTCCATGTTCCATTTTCACTCTCCAACCGTACAAAGCGCCCTGTCCAACCCAGGCCACGAGACTTAAATACTCTTATTATAACAGTTTTCCTGTTAAGATAATGCAGCTCACCGTTATGTAGTCTTCTCCATTCGCCTGTCTATTCATCTCTCTTTGGTCCAAACACTTTCCTAAAAACTTTATTCTCATATACTCGTAATATTATCTCCTCTTTCTAAGTAAGAGTCCATTTTGCATCCATGTATTATAGCCTCACTATGATGGTTGTCCAGCGGCTAGCTTCGTTTGCCCGCAGCTGTTATATGTATAATTAAATACAAAGATACCGACTACCTCCACTATAATAATTCCGCATGTTAATCATTGTCAAGCACTGTCGTGCGGCACCCGCTTTTATATAAACGGACAACCATCAAAGTGAGGCGATAATAATATAATTGGAGATTAACGGTTTTATATATTTCCAGTTTTCTTTTTTTTTTTTTTTTGAGAGAGAGAGAGAGAGAGAGAGAAATTAGGACCATAAGAGTTCCTGTAATACATAACGCCATGCATGAGCCTTTAATAAAATAAAGAATTTATTATTTTTTTTATTGCGAATAAGGTCATGTAGGATTACGCGAAGTACTTAGATGTGTTTCCTTTTACTCCATGTGTCCCTCATTTTTTGACTATGGGCAGTTCTCTCTTCTGTCCATGGTCCTGTTTTTTTCGTAGGTATGTCCTCTTGGTCAACCTGCCACTTGTGTATTTTAATTATAAATATATATCTGTTTATGATATCTTCTTGTGTAATTGCTGCCTATTTTAACTTCTTTTTTACTTCAACAATCCAAATTACAGTAGACACTTGTGCTTTACTTATATTTTCGTAGAATTCTAGTATTTGTTTTGATAGTTTTTTTAGTTCCATTCGTTTAATATGTCCCTAAAATGTTATCCTTCGTTTTCTAATATCACTACCAATGTCTGTGTATCCATCATCCATAGTAATTCTGCCCGAAGGCAGGTCTTTCACTGCAATCATAGCATTTTCATGCTATGCTTGCAGCTTTACTAGGGAATTGTAGGTGTGGTAGCTTCCCGTTGCTTTCCACACCGGTGAAGGATGATGATGATAATGATAAGGATGATGATGACGATGTTGGCCATATGATTTCGGGGACCGTTTGGGCCTTAACGTTTTCCTGACATTTGTCTTGCAGGTGAGGAAAAACCCCGAT
Source organism: Diploptera punctata (assembly GCA_030220185.1). Taxonomy (NCBI): domain Eukaryota; kingdom Metazoa; phylum Arthropoda; class Insecta; order Blattodea; family Blaberidae; genus Diploptera; species Diploptera punctata. The sequence continues at coordinate 1,509,054 of JASPKZ010003429.1, read as the reverse complement.
AAAAACCTCACCCAGGAAAACTGCCCCGACCGGGATCCGAACACGGGCCCTCTGCGTGAAAAGGCAGCACGCTACCTCGAGACCACAGCGGTGGACTATGTCTGTGTATAATTTTATTATTATTATTATTATTATTATTATTATTATTATTATTTTTATTATTCAAGAAACACAGATAAGAAAGAAGATCAATATAGGAAAGTATGCTATATCTGCCCTAAATAGAATAGTATGGGACAAACATATCTTCAAAGAAACAAAAAAAAAACAAAACTATTTTTAATACAATAATCAGAAGCATTATTAACTAGGGAGCTGATGTGTGAGCTTTATATGTACAAATGAAAAAAAAAATGCTCGCCACTGAAATGGACTACTGGAGACGTGCTGCAAGAAAATCCAGGAAGGATAAAATCAGAAATTCATATGTAAAAGAAAACATGCAGGTACAATATTCAATATTAGATTTTATAATGAAGAAACAATTAAATTGGTACGGACACATTAGAAGAATGGAAGAAGGAAGACTACCTAAGATAATCATGGATTGGAAACCACAGGGAAGGAAAAAGAAGGGTAGACCAACTATTACGTGGATTCAGGGAATCAATGAAGCTAAGAGGAATGGGAAATAGAAGAAGATATATGGATGAACAGACAGGAATGGAAAAATGTGTTGAAACAAATGTGTAGTTAACTGTGAACATGGGTACCGGAAAAATGTATATTCATTGTCCGGAATAATTAAAAAAATATTATTATTATTATTATTATTATTATTATTATTATTATTATTATTATTATTATTATTATTATTATTATTATTATAACCAGAAAAAATAAGTTACAAATATATAATTCAATAGTGAGAAGTACTGTCACATATGGAGCTGAAGTTTTAAATTTCAACAAAAACTTAAAACAAAAACTTACGTCGCTTGGAAATGGATTTCTTGACAAGTGCAGTAAGATTAGTAAAAAATAATAAATACTGTCATATGAGAAAAACGAATATTAGATATTCAATAGTAGATTATATAAGATACAAGCAATTAAACTGGTATGGACATGTACGACAAATGCAAGAAGACAGGTTATCCAGAAAAACATTGGAATTGTGTCCATCTGGAAGGAGGAGTAAAGGAAGACCCCGAAACTCGTGGATGCAACAAATTATAACTGGAATGAGAACAAGAGGACTGGAGGACGTGGAGTGGATGGATAAAAACGAGTGAAGAAGGAAAATAAAACTTTAGACACAGAAAGATGTATAAACATTGAAAATCTGTAAATAAGCAAATTATTATAATGCCATTGTCCCAAGATAATATTCATGTCGTTTATGGATAATATAGGATTCAACCAGTCCTTGTTGTAATAGTACATCTGTGATGCTGTCGTGTGATAAATTGTCGATTTACTTTGCTTTACAGTTTAATTAATTACATTACAAATGCTGGCAACTTATAATGAAATTTCCCTCATCGCCTCGATGGAGAGGTGCAAATTACCCACGCTTTCTTGGAGACTTTGATAAACGCTTTACTAAATATTCTGGTCAGCGAATACAAGCGTCATTTTACATGATCCTTAAATTGACAATGTATCTAAGATGCATTGATTTGCTTCATTTGATTTTTTAATAAAACAATAAAAAACGAACAAGTAAAATATTATGACATGGGTTAACTTGATTAATCTAACATAGTTTTGTTAAATAATTGGTATATTAAATATTGAATCACCTTGTAGCTTCCAATGAATATACAAAGTATAGCAACAGATATAGAAACATGTTATTTCGGTACAAATAATATCCAAGATTACCCAGATATAATATGTTTACTTTGCGACAAGTGACAGGAAATTTTCGAAATTAAATAACTCGGTAGAATGTTCCAGAAGCTATTAGGAAATTTTAGCTATGCCACACCTAAGGAGAATACGATATAAAACTGACCACAGATGGAGCCTGGGACAGTGAGAGCTCTGGATCCGTCCAGAGCACACATCAGCCGTTCTGCTGGGCACTTTGCGTAAGTAGAGTTTTATTTTATTTTCATGATTTTTAGGAATGTGTCAATTAAGTATTTAGGTAATTATAAATGTTAAGCTCAAAACGTTAACACATTAAAAACGATACATTGTTAAAATCTGAGATTTATCTCCCTTTCTTGAGCAAAATTAATAGTAAATGTTGCATCTAAATTGATTAATATTGACAGGTTTTATTTTAGAGGCATTTTCATATATTCTTACTAATAATATGTAACTTGAGATCATTAACGTTTTTCAGTAATATTGAACTATTTGTGGACAGTGTCATAGGCTTTCCCTTCTAATAGAGTAATAAGATAAATAACATGAATTCTTACTAGAGTCCTGACTTCAACCCATAACACCCTATATTCCTTGGCACGTTACCTTATTTATTACAATCAATATCTGAGATAATAATCTACCGATTTATTAATAACCCTCTAATTACGACAAAAAATTGCTTAAATTTGTGTCAAATTACACAATATATAGTAATAACTTTGAGTTCTGCAAGATTTAATTTTCATTGCGGTTCGACACATTTAAATAATTGACATGGGAAATTAGTGACAAAAGAAATGATTAAGCAACACCACTACTTCAGGCCCACCAATAACCACGAATCAACAACGTCGCCGCTCACAATCCCACTCAACACCTCAGCCATGGAAACAATTTAAAAATAAAAAGCAACTAATATATATTTATTCAATTTTGAAAACTAAATTTTATTTTATTTACTCTCAATTTGGCAGACCTACGTATTTTAAATGTGAGTTAGAATACAGCTAATGTAAGACCATCAGTATATCAGCCACTCTGAGAGATAAATTTGTTTATACAACGTTTCTACTACACGTATATTTTTACCTCGTGTTTCTTAATGGTGAGGAACTAGATAGAGAAGTAGGTAATAAAAAACAGTTTACTAGCAATGTGTACATGCCCAGGTATAAATTTGTCATATAGTAGGCAATGGCCGCTTCTCACTGTAAATATTGCAACGCTGTAACTTGATCTTTCTTTTTTTTTTTCATCAATTTTATATGTTTACTACGAGCATGTGAACATTTCGGATAAAAACTGACGATCGTTCTTTACAATACGATAAAATGTCTTCGAGAAGAACAGCAGCGCATAATGAGGTTGTAAATTTTAAAATTTCAACAAAATCCTTAAATACTTCGTTATATTACGATGAGGACACTTATATCATTAGCTTCTCCTTAATTTGGCGTTACGACCCTTAGAATTTGACCATAGCCTCCTTAACGATCGATGCCCACATACCACTTGCTATAGATTTCCCCCCTAGTCTTTCACTCCTAATTTTCTGAGGTCATCTTCAACGTCATACATCCTAATCTGGGACTTCCTCTTTATCTCCAAAGAGGGTTGAACAGACAGGTGAATGGAGAAGACTGCTTAACAGTGAACTACATGGTCTTTATAGGAAACCAGATATAATAAGAACAGTTAAGTCTCGTAGACTGCGATGGGCATGACATGTGGCACGAATGGGGAATGAAAGAGGTGCATGGAAGCTTCTTGTAGGAAAAACAGAGGGAAAACGCCCAGTTGGTAGACCAAAAATGAGGTGGGAGAATAACATTAATCATGATTTAATGGAAGTAGTTTATACAGGGAATTATTGGAAAAGTTTAGCTCAGAATAGGGATATATGGAGAGCTTATGTCCGCGTGGCCATGAACCTATGGGTTCGATAGTGCAGTGAGTTAGTTTGTTATAAATGACTGGTGGATTATTCATAAAATCAAATATAAAAATAATCTAAATTCAGGAGAAAATTTAATTAAAAAGTTATTTTCTTTTTCCAAATGCCCCAGGTTGTCATTTCTACGTTTCTGGTGTTCTCTCCGAGGATGGTGCACTTCTGAGGTTGGGGCGCCTGGAGGACATGGTTACGCTGCCCCGAAGTTATGAGAGTTGATGATGATAGTAATGATGTGCCAGGAGAGGTCTTAAACTAAACTTAATCTAATTAGGCAAATATGATATTGATGATAATGATGGCCACATGGTGTTCGGGGATCATTTGAGCCTTAAAGTTTCCTGACATTTATCTTACAGATGAGAAAAAAAAAACCGAAAAGAAACCTCAACCAGGAAACTTGTCCCGACCGGGGATCGAACCCGGGCCCGCTGCGTGACAAGACACCACAGCGGTGGACATTAATTAAAAAAGTAAAAATATTTATTGAACAAGTTCGTGAACAAAACTTAAATAAGTATTGGTATAAAATGTTGAACGGTGCACTTTAATGATCAAAGCTAGCCCTGTTGGACCACACAAATAGACTTGGATTTAGTTGCTGAAACAAAGCCAGGAAGCAAATAAATTTCACGAGGTTGAGGTATTGAACATTGGTCAATAAATATCAGGAGAAGTTTCTGAAAGGAGGAGGAAACGCTGCGGAGTTTTATGTACTGACTATACATCACGTTTACACTGTAAACGTCAGACGCGCGACTGCCGTAATAACTCTTCAAGCAAAATTAATATTATGCAGTTCTGACCACTTCAAATATACCTATAACCCAAAATCTTAAATCACCAAGTTATGAAACCGATCCTATACTATACTGCCTACATTCTTCTTCTTCTTATGAGGATTAAACCTTAACTGCTGTGTCCATCTATTTCGTGGGCGTCCCCGACCTATTTTTCCTCTTCTCGGTTGATAGTTCAGACTTTCCCAAGGCAATCTGCAGACATGTTCATAACATTTTCTCCTATACTCTTCTATTTTATCTGCAAGACTGAATATTTAGTTCTTTACGAATATCTTCACTTCGTTTTTTATCCATTAAAGTATATCCTGCCATAAATCGTAAATATTTAATTTCTGCGGCTTCTATTATTTTAATTGTATGTTTATTCAGAATTCATATTTCTGAGCCATACGATATTGAAGGCAGAGCCAATACTTTATAAAAATTTAAATGTTCCTACATTAAGACGTACATTTACATAGATGTGTTCATAAACAGGTAAGTAGTACGTATAACCTGTAAGTTGCTTTCATAGAGCAGTTAGTTTACGATTGTTATGATCCCTAGGAAGTGGAGCAGTAGCAACCATGTATTAATAGAGTTCGCTCTGTCTTTCCAATATGTCTGCCAGAATCAAATCTTCCAAATGTAATACAAATAATTATTATTATGATTATTATGATTATGATTATTATTATTTTTATTATTATTATTATTATTATTATTACCTTTAATATTATTCTGCCTATACTCACATCCCTCTACAGAATATTTACCTTGTCGTGGTGGAGTGCCTTGGGTGCTTAAATGACCCCGAGAGCTATGCCTGCGATAGAATTGCTGCAGGACATTAATTAAAAAGGTCGAAAATGATAAGCTTTGTCGAAAAAGTGACGATTTTTCACCATAAAAATACAACCGTCAAGAAACGCGGACATGGATTCCACAGCGGTAAAATTTTCCGGAGGTAAAATAGTACCCAATTCGGTTTTCCGGGCGGGGACTATTTCAGGGAAACCATTCCAATGTCTCGTAGACTGCGATGGGAAGGACATGTGGCATGAATGGGGAATGAAAGAGGTGCTTGGAAGCTTCTTGTAGGAAAACCGGAGGGAAAACGCCCAGTACAAAGACCAAGAATGAGGTGGGAGAATAACATTAACCATGATTTGAGGTGAGTATATTATACAGGGGATGATTGGAAAATATCTCAGGATAGGGATGTATGGAGAGCTTATGTCCGCGCAAGCCATGAACCTACAGGTTCGATAGAGCCAGTGAATTAGTTAATAAGTATTATTATTATATATAGGCCTATTATGTATTATTATATTACATTAGTTCACCGCTGTGGTCTCGAGGTAGCCTGCTGCCTTGTCACGCAGCGGGCCCGGGTTCAATCCCCGGTCGGGACAGTTTTTCTGGGTGAGATTTTTATCGGGATTTTTCCTCACCTGTAAGACAAATGTCAGGAAAACTTTAAGGTCCCCCAAATCATATGGCCATGGTCATCACCATCATCATCCTTATCATTATCATCACCATCAACATTCACCGGTGTGGAAAGCAACGGGAAGCTACCACACCTACAATTCCCTAGTAAAGCTGTAAAGCATAGCATGAAAATGCTATGATTGCAGTGAAAAACCTGCCCTCGGGCTGAATTACTATGGATGGATATTACATTATTATTATTATGATTATTATTATTATTATTATTATTATTATTGCTATTGCTATTATTATTACTATTATTATTATTATTTTATTATTATTATTATTTTATTATTATTATTATTATTATTATTATTATTATTATTATTATTATTATTATTATTATTATTATTATTATTATTATTATTATTATTATTATTATGAGGAACACAAAAAATGAGGATTAATATAAGTATTAAGAAAACCGAATACCTCACGACAGAACTAAAGAATGAAGAGAAATTACAATGTGAAAATGTGGAAATTAAGAAAGTTGAAAAATTCAAATATTTAGGATCAATTTTAGAATCAGGTAGAAAACGTTATGATGAAATTAAGAAAAGAAATAGTGAAGGAAGGAAAGTAATTGGAATGTTAAATTCAATGACAAGGAGTAAAAATATTATAAATAAAACCAAGACATTGATATTTAAATCATTGGTGTTATGTTTTATGGTGCAGAGACCTGGATGTTATGTAGACAGCATGCAAAACAAAATATTGGTAACAGAGATGGATTTTTAGAGAAGGGCTACAAAAATCTAGATAGGAGAAAATTCGGAGTTAGAAAATTAGAGAAATAATGAATGTTAAAACATAATATTATAGAAGTAATAGAAGAACGAAGATTGAAGTTGTATGGATATCTGAAGAGGATGGAGAATAATAGAATCACAAGAATGATGTTGGATTGGAATACTGAAGGTAGGAGGTGGAAACCCAGGGAACAGTGGATGGATGAAGTGAGAAGAAATATGATCAGCAGAGACCTCAAAGAAGAAGATGCTGATTATAGAAATATGTGGCGGAGCAAAATACATTTGAGCTGAAGGGTAACTATTGTCAAGTAGTAAAAATGGTTAATAAAAATTATTATCATCATTATTGTTATTAATTCCGGCGACTCCGTGGAACAATCGGTTAGACGCTCGCCTCTCACCGCTGGGGTCCCGAGATCGAGTCTCGGTCACTCCAAGTGGGTTTCGTGATGGACGAAACGGAGCTTGGGCAGGTTTTTCGCGGGATTTCTCCCGTTTTCCACTGCGACAAATTTCATTCCACCATTTCTCTATGCTCATCTTATCCATTTCGTTTCATTTCAGTCATCCGCCCCTGTGACGGTGCGTCAGGAGTGGTCGGCAGGCACCCTTGCAGTTCACAGACCTCTATAAACATAGGGGCTTCATCTCATCTCATTCCTTGACCGGACCCTGAGTTGGACACGAGTTGAGGATATTTATTTAATATTAATTCCAAATATATACGGCGATCCCCCTACGGGTTGCGACCACCAATGTGCGAACCGCTGACCCAGATAAATTTATATAGGTTGCTTAATACTGTCGAGTTAATATACCTACGCAGTTAGAGAGCACGTCATGAAGCTACAATGGATTCAAGGAGAAACGATATAAAAATAGTTTTAATGTGCATACAAATAAGAAATACATAACACTGCACAACAAATGTCAAGCATCGCAAATAAAGATGGCGACGGTAAAGCAAACATGTCTGATGACGAATACAAACTTACGGATGCAGCAGTCGCTTGTTCACAAACTGTAATAATTGACATCTGTCACTTGTTTTTCTGGCTAAATTGTTGATGTCACGTGATTCACACCATTAAAATGTATTGTTAAACCAGTATCATTATTTCTGCTCTACATATCCATGCATTAATCTTCTTTCCATAGATAAATGCGTGTAAAGGTAAACCGTCAATAAAAAGTGCATCAATTTTCACAATTCAATTTAGCAAACGCTTAATATCTTCAGTGAGTGATATCCATAAAAATGACACTAGAAATTGCGAAAGACAACCCCTGATTCGAATACCAACACTTTGTGACGTTCAAGCGAGGTCTGCTTTAAATCCTGGTAAAAGGTAACTGTAAATAATGTGTGTGTGTGTGTTTTTTTTTTTTTGGAAATGCGCGCTATTATGCATTACAGAGATTCTTGACTTCCCAACTCATTTCAAAAAACGTTAAACTGAAAATATATAAAACTATTATTCTACCAGTTATATTAGGCCTATATGGATGCGAAACATGGACTCTTAATTTAAGGGAGGAAAAGGAGATTACGAGTATTTGAGAATAAAGTTCATAAGAAAATTTTTGGACCAAAAAGAGATGAACAGACAGGTGAATGGAGAAGACTGCATAACAGTGAATTACATGGTCTTTATAGGAAGTCAGATATAATCTTCTTCTTCTTCTTCTTCACGGTTTACTCTTATTTTCTAGCCTGTTCCGGCTCCAAATTGCTGTTCTTTCCATATTTTCTTTGGTCTTCCCCAAACTTCGTCTTCCTCGTGGTGAATAGTTGCATGCTGTTTTTGGTATTCTATTCTCAGTCATCCTTGCCAAGTGTTATTTCCAGTTTGTTCTGTATTTCTCTACTATTGTGTTTAATTCCTCTACTTTTAGTTGTCTTATTTCTGTATTATGTTTTTTGTCTGTTCTTTGATATCCCGCTATTGATCTGAGGAATCTCATTTCAGCCAGATATAATGAGAACAGTTAAGTCTCGTAGACTGCATGGGCAGGACATGTGTCACGAATGGGGAAAGAAAGACGTGCATGGAAGCTTCTTGTAGGAAAACCAGAGGGAAAGCACCCAGTTGGTAGACCAAGAATGAGGTGAGAGAATAACTAACTATGATTTGAGGGAAGTAGATCATACAGGGGATGATTGCTACTTTTTTAGTGCACCGATGGGCTTTTTTTAGCTCGTGCTGTATGGTACGTATGGTAATATGTTATATAAGTTAATTGTCCCAGAAAAATTCTCTCAATGATGCAAAAAAAAAAAAATCCCATCCAAATCGGTCAAGTAGATTTTGAATCCATCAAAGAAGACAGATTCACAGACACTTATATATATATATATAAAGATTTAATTTAATGATAAGTACAAAAAACTATACATAAATACATGTTAAAGTTAAGCGGTAGTGCAGAGGGATGAAGGTGAGGAGAGAATGTGGCTAAGGTTTACATATCATATACCCCCGGGCTGACCTCAAATGACCTAACCTGACCTAGTCTTGGATAAATCATGAGACGCAACTATTGCATACTCCTACTATTCCTTCCTCCCCCAACCACACATGCAGGACATGGTGTTCCCCATAGTGTTTCATATCTCCCCTATCGCTCGCCCACTGACTATCTATTTACTATTCTATATGTTTAATTACTAACGACTGTATCTTCATATCTACTGTATCTATAAATATATGTATCTAAGTATCTACCTAATTCCTATTGTCGCTTAATATATATTAAATAGACAATTAATGGTGTCCATGTTAGAATCTGTATGCGACTAGCTTCAGCAGATGGCGCACGCATTCGGTTTGGCCTTCACGGCACGTGGATGTAGTTTAGCTTTAAGTTATCAAGATTGTGAGATCGATTTAGGTAGTGTATCGTATTTTCGTATGTAAAAATTATTTTAAGTACGAGTCTGCTCGACGAGTAAGTGATGAATTTATTCAGACATTTCCAGCTGAAGTTTCGCCTTCAAGAACACAAAATAGCATAGTTTTGTTAATAATTAGAATATACTCGCTCAATGCAAAGAAAATATTTGTGCGCACACGACCAGTTATTTTCTCTTCTTCATTCTTCCATTATAGGATAAAACCTGTCCTGTCTTCAATTCTTGTTGCCTCATCTTAGGTCGTCATACCATCGCTTTCTAGGATGTCCATGTTGTCTTTTCCCCTGCAGTCTTGACAATTCTATTGCTGTCCATCCTGTTTACATGCGCATCCCATTCTTGTTTCCTATATATACACATTCCTTAATACTATTTCGAACAAACAGTTTTAATACAAGAAAAGCTAGACGAGATTTGAGCGAATCTTGAACATTCGCCGAATAAATCACACTCAAAATTAGAACAACAAGGCGTTTCAGTTGTTTCTGCCCACAAAGTAACAAAGTCTCTCAACATATAATGATAAAATGTTCTGATTTATATTAATTTAAGATTTTACAAGCCCAAGTCAAGGTTAAAACTAACCAGTAACCCTAAGCTATGGTTGGAATGATTACAAAATATCGCGCGGTGAAAATTGTCTTTCTATAGTAGTTTTTAATTCATAATGGAAACATATAAAAGGATAGTGACTCAAATATAGGGTATTAGAAATCATAAAAAATTAAGTTCAATACACTGGGTTGTCTTAAACGTTTAGACGGGTTTTAATGTAATGTGCGTCTGCTGGAATTTTGAAGGCGTGATTCGCTGGTAGTTTATTCCAATCGGGTGCGTAGTCATTGCAGAACAAATGGAACGAGTTCATGAAATGTGGTCGCGGTTCATATCCGACTGAATCTCATACTGTACGAATAACCATGATAAAAAAATAAAGAATTTGGAGGAATCTCACTGCTACCACACTCAGCTTATAAACCTGATCCTGAAACTTCAAATTACCATCTGTTTCAATCCAAGGTCTATTTCTTGCGTGAAATTTCCAAAACATTGCTATGAACTATGAGCAAAATAAATCATGGCCACAGCGTAAACTCTGAAAATATAACTTCTTACGAGAGCTTATAATATTCAAATATTAATAATAATCAATATTTCAAAATTCATTATAATCACAATTAACCTCTTCAATTAGTTAAAATCACGTAGGCCTTTCAGAATATGTTCTATCTTCGGGCAGTTATTTGATATTGGTGTTGGTATACCAGATCTGAAACCGTTATACAGTTTATACGCCAACGTCTGTACCAAATGACTTGCCGAAGATGAAACACGCTCTGAAAGGCCTACTTGGTTTTAACTAATTAATGAAGTGTTTTAAACAAAAAATAATTTTGAGGAAGACTCGTATATCAGGTTCCTACATTTAGAGGAAGTTCGGGTAATGTGGACCCTTCGGTTTGAATGGACCCTGTTAATATCTTATTTATTTTATGCTGTCCTCGAACAGAAAATATTTTAACTTCTTCTCCTCATGAATATTGATGTGTTCAAGGCCAGTTTCTTTTATACTTTGTGCGAAAAAGGATTTATTTTTCATATTTATGAAAATTGTCATTTTAAAAGCTTTTCAAGCTAATGATTAATTCTTAATTTCTGCTATTGAATATTACAAATGTTGAAAAAAATTCCTAAATATAATATGTAGATGTTGTTTTTAATATGCTGACGGGTTTGGTTTGATATTATGTGACATGGTGGCTGTATAAAATAATTTAACATAACAAAGGAATTCTGTTAATGTGAACCCTCCACGATGCAGTTAAAGTGGACCTGAGTCCACATTAAACGAATACTTATATTTTATCAATGACGATGCTATCTATAAAACCATGCACCTAACTAATTTTATTTAATATCCTTGTAATTTTACTAAATCCAAATACCATCGCTTTCTACAGTTGAATGTGATCAATAATAATTTTTCAAATCATTAAATAAATATTAACAATTTTTAATCACGATCGGCAATAAATATTTTCAGATTAATTTGTGTCTGTCTGCATAAATTAATAGATTAAATAAACTTATAATAGTCTAAAGGCTAGGATGGACTCTGGGGTCCACTTTACCCGAATATGGAGGTTAAAGTGGACCCTTCTTGTAATGTACAAAAGTTCATAAATTATAAAGATGTTTCTATATTTGAATAATATAACAATGCTATTTTATAGTTATAACACCAATGATAATCGCTGTAATTAAACAAAATTCAAATCCCTTAATTAAAAGAAGAAAAAACAAATTCAAAATAGGGGTCCAATTACCCGAAGTTCCTCTATTATTATCTTAATATGCTCAAGATTACAATGTTAATAAAACTAAACTCGGATCCAAGGAGACCGAACCTACTATATACTGAATACGTATTTTCGTTAACGAGATTTACAAATAAAAAAATGAATGTTAATTCCGATCTCATTTCTACACGTAGAAGCAATCCGGAAAAATCTTATCTTGTGTTTCGGTTTCTCATTTCACTCGATATTCTCACGTAACCATCTGTGAGCTAGGGCAGTCAGCTTGAAATATGCACCGTATCCTCTCTGAATATTCCTCTGGATGGAAACCTAAGATGGATGATGTTTCATCCTCCCTCGGGCCACAATCCACCCCATACCCCAACTTTATCAAACATACAGGTAATGTGATTCCACCTAAAATATTTTCCTCTTCGAAGCTCAGGTATATCTCAACGTCAGCATTTCTGGATTATTTATGGCATATCATAAACAAAACAAAAAAAAACTCGTGTCACTTAATTTTTCGCATCATTTGTAGCTAATAAATTATTCATCATTATTATTATTATTATTATTATTATTATTATTATTATTATCCTAAAGTTTCTATTTCTTCTCCTTTATTCTTCGTTTCTGCAATATGACGATGTCCTGTTTCAAATGTTAAATTAATAGAAGAATATGTTAAATGGGGATTAATTTTAAACTTGAAGAAAACAAAATAATTATCAATTGATGAACCAGAAAAAAATCCAATTTTGGAGACCGGAGAAATAATAAAATCTTGTAGTGAGATTACATATTTAAGAACAAAAATAAATAAATAGGAAGTTATGAAGAGGAAATAAACAGAAATAATAAATGAAAACTTGCAATTACTTGCCTCAACGGAATATTGTGGGATAAAAATGTAAGTAATAGAAATAAAATTAATATATATCATACAATTGTTAAAAACATCATTACTTATGGAACTGAACTTTGGTCATTAACAACAAAAACAAATAAGTATCTTTTGGCAACGGAAATGGATTTTATACGAAGGGCAGCAATATTTACAAGAAGAGAAAAAAATAGAAACTTAATTATAAGGGAGAAAATAAGATTGAAGACACTATTTTAGATTATATTAAAACTCAGCAATTAAGATGGTACGGACACGTCCAGCGAATGGAAGAGGATCGGCTACCAAAATGTGTTTTGGAATGGAAATCTGAGGGAAGACGAGGCATACGAAGACCTAAAACCTCCTGGAGTCATGTTTATGCATGAAGGAATAAATCTACAACCAGGAGATTCGAAATATCTACAACCGACAAATTTGGCTATTAGGAATCGGACGATGTCAAGACATTAATCAACCGATGATCTATCTATATATCTATCTATTATTGTTATTATTATTATTATTATTATTATTATTATTATTATTATTTTAATTATTATTATTTTAATTATTATTATTTATTTAGCAGATTTCACAACATATTCCAGCGTCCATTTAATCTATCGACATTCTCCTCCACATATATGACATTCCGATTTTCATCGTCCAATTCTTTTCCCCTCATGCTGCTCAAAAATCATCAATCCACGTCATTTTTGGTTGCCGTTTCCTTGTTTTACTAGTATCATTCTTGGGAATCTCTCTTCCTGATTTTTTAAATGACCATACCACTTTCATTTTTCTTTAGAAATCCATAATTGAAGTTTGAACAATCATGTTGTTATTAATTACCGGTATATTGTTTCAAATTTTATCTCGTCAAAAAATTCCAGTTGAACGCCTCCAAAAATTCATTTCCGCAGAATTTAAGTTACTTGTTCTAAATTAAATTCCCATGTTCCTGCACCCTATGTCATTGTACTCATTATTATTGTATAAAAAATGTTTGTTTTGTTTTATAACTTATATTCTGATCCCATAAAACACCACATTTGCCCTTATTTATCCTCTCATTCATTTTAGCATCATAACTTCCATCTACACTAATTTGTCCTCAAATATACGGTATTCGTCACGTTTTATTTTTCCTTGCCCATCTTCTAAAATGTAATATTTTTATTTATTCTCTATTACCATATAGGTCAACTTTGTTTTGTCCAAATTTATCTTTAAACCCCATTTTTCGTATCCCTCTCTCAGTTTTCTTCTCATCTTAGAAATTGTCTGTCATCAGTATCTGATCATTAGCGAGTACGTAGCAAAGAATAAACTGTATCTTCTTTTCTCGCCAAAGCCTGTCCGACGCCAGGTTGGTAAGGTTTGAAGGGAGGAGTAACAACATTAAAAAACCACGGTTCAGTTAGGACCGCTTGATAGTATTCTTGAGGGTCCCTGCCTAGGATTACAGGTAGCTACTGCTACTGTACACTTAGGCGTTGGTTCGCCAAGGATTGAAGGAAGAGACTTGATTAAAAATCTCCTGTCTTTCCAGGTTGTGAGTTGATACATAAGGCTAGCTTCCTGTACGTTTTATTTTTTATTTTTTTATTTTATTCATTGCCAGCATCTTGTCATTTCGACATTCTGATATTCTCTCTTGGCATGGCGTTATTGTAACCCACTTCTAAGGTTAGGGCGCCTCGAAGGCGGAGTTATGCTGCCCCAATGATTTATGATAGGTGATGATAATGGTAATGATGCGCCAGGAGAGGCATTAATCCTAAACTTAATGAATATGTTAATGATGATATGATGGCCAAATGATATTCGGGAACAGTTTGGGCCTTAACGTTTCCTGACATTTGTCTTACAGGCGATGAAAAGCCTAAAAAAAAAACATCACCCATGAAACGTCTCCCGACCGGGGATCGAGCCCGGGCCCGCTGCTTGACATGATAGTACGCTACCACAGCAGCGGACCGTTTTAAAAATGTACAATGCTAAAAAACAGAAGAATGAAATGCTTGACAGATTTATTAAACAACGAAAGGAGTTAAAAAGGATTATTATTATTGTTATTATAATTATCATCACCTCAACAGTGTAGAACATACAATATATCTGAAAAAGTATTAATAATTAGTGCAATTTAGAGATAATAGACATTCATAAAACAGTGCTGGTAATTGATAATTTTCGAATAATTTCAAAAGGAATTGAACATTATATTTCAGTTTTGGAGCTTAAATTTATTTTTAAAAATTACGTTATTGTTTTCAAATAAATTGGATATAATTTCCAAAACAATGACGATATTTAGGGAAAACAAAACAAAGAACTGGCTTAAGAAGTTATATCAAATACACAAGGTTTATGCTTCTTATCATTATTATTATCATGATCATCAACATTATTATTATTATTATTATTATTATTATTATTATTATTATTATTATTATTATTATTATTATTATTATTATTATTATTTTCAATTTATTTAGTGAACAGATATGAAGAGCTCAAATGCAAAACAAGTTACATCCATTTTTTAAAAATATTGAGTTATTGCTGCTAATCCCATTGTAGGAGTCCTCTACATGTGATTGTGCGGTATTCTGTGCAGAAAATGTTATATCCTTTTGTTTACAAGAAGTTAAAAACCTGTGTTTGATTCAAAAGAAGTTACATCCTAAAATCTGTTTGGTTCATTTTAAATTATATTCATTTTTGATATTTTGTTGGCAATAATGACTTTTGAAATTTTTATCTTAAATAATTGAATGTATTGTTGCAGAGGTATGTAACAGTTAATGAGATAAATGCAAACTGCATATTTCAATTTATGAATTATACTTACGTCACAATAAAGTGCAAAACAAGTTAAATATACTGATAGGTACAAATCAAGCTACATCGCTTTTTTTATAGTTAAATAATTTGACGAAGAGAGAGTATTTTTCTTCAGTAACACTGGCATTCCGGTTTCACTACTTAAGAGTGGATGCAGTCATTTGCAGCGTCTTCCTACAGCCACAACTACTTCGAGATCAGTATCTCAGTTCAAAATAAGAGATATTCATAATCTCCTTGCAAAAAGTGAGAGATGACCCCAGGCTTAAATTCTACAAACAACTAGCATCATCACCAATAGCACTTTTGGATGAGCTTGGACGTACCTCATGAGGACTGTAATTGTGCTGATCACGCAAATCTGTAGAACGTGTGTAACCAACAGATTGGTCTAAATTTAAAATGAACAACTTATGTTATTAGTTATTAAAGTGTATATTCAGTACAGCCTTTTGACAATTTGAACTATTAGTCTTGCATATTATACTACTTGTTATTACTTCTTCAAAATGTTACTTCAGTAATAATAATAATCATAGTTTGTATTGATAACAATTATATAATCATTTCACAGAAATAGTTAATAAATAAATTTTACTCACGTCACAATAAAGAGCAAAACAACTTAAAATTCACTGATCGGTGCAAATGAAGTGACATCCATTTTTTTATAGAAAAATAATTTGACGAAGAGAGAGTATTGAAGGCCAATATTTGCTCTAAAATCAACTTACCATTGAAGGAATCGTATGAAAAAATGATATTGCAAAATAAATATCAAAATAAATTGTTAGCACATTTTGCTTAATTCTGCGAAAAGTAAAAAAAAAAAAAAAAAAAAAAGGATATAACTTGTTTTGCATTTGAGCTCTTCATATTTAATAGCTGCCATTAACTATAAAATCACTAACAATATACAATATCATTAAGATATATGAAATTTCATTATTACTGATATTGTTATTATTCATTTTTTTTTCCAAATGCCCAAGATTGTCATTTCGACGTTTCTGGTGTTCTCTCCTGGCATGGCGTACATGTAACCTACTTCTGAGGTCGGGGCGCCTGGAAGGCCGATGATATGAGAGTTGATGATGTGGTAATGATGCGTCAGGAGAGGCCTTAAACTAAACGTAAGCTAATTAGCTGAATATGATATTGTTGATAATGATGGCCAGATAGTGTTCTGGGACCGTTTTGGCCTTAAAGTTTCCTAATACTTATCTTACAGGTGAGGAAAAACCCCGAAAAACCTCATCCAGGAAACTTGTCCCGACCGGGGATTTAACCCGGGCCCGCTGCGTGACAAGGCAGCACACTACCTCGATTCCACAGCGGTAGACTTATTATTACTATTATTGTTATTATTATTATTATTATTATTATTATTATTTTATCATTATTAGTATTATTATCATCATTATAGTACTCAATGAAGATTATATATGTACTTTATTTTGTTTGATAAAGTTGAGAGTAACAAAGTAATAAGCAGGAGGGATAAAGGATAGCACTGATATACCTTACAATGCCATGAGACACACATATATACAAGGTAAGACTGTAAGAGGCGAGAATTAAAACAGTGTCTCCATTATTCAGGCCATCCTTATCGAGTGACAGTTTCCACTCCCACCCTCAAAATCTTGGTGATGGGGTTTTCCTCCTGCCCTCTTTGTCTCGGCAAATGATGGCCACATAAAATGTCTCTGAGGGTTAGAAGCGAAAATTACTGCCCAGATCTCTCTTGCCAGACATTCTAGTGAAAAACTTTTAATAGAAGATTAGGTGTCTGCCAGTCAATATACATTTTCAATTAAGTACCAACTCTTTCTTCACTTTATCACAATGTAACGTACACGAATTTATATCTAGAGAATGACAGGATATTACTTGATATTATCATAATCATATGATTCATGGATTGGACTATCTGATCCATTCTGTGTCTAAATTGCACAAAGAGTAGGGTGCGAGCAGATAAATAGTTTTCATATATATTTGAAATCCACAATGGATTAAAGTAAGGAATGTATTATTTCCTCTACTCTTTAACTTTTTACCAGTGCATGCCTTCAAATCTTTTAAGCATAAAGAACGCTCTAAACTCAATGGTATTAATAAGCTGTTAGTTTTTTCTAATTATATTGTTTTATTAGATGATAGCGAGGAAATAGTAAGGATTAACATGCACACATTATTGAGTAACACTAAGAAATTAAGGCTGAAAGTAAACATCAATAAAGTTAAATATATTTAGAATACAATAGATTTACTTAGCCTGGTGGAGTTAAGGCCACGTGGCATTCTCTTCCACTCACCAGGACAAACATATGTTAATTTAAGTACAAAAAAATTACAATAATAGTATATACTAAACAAGTAATTAATTATCTGTCAAACCGAACAATAATGAAAATAATGTCTAATAATGCAATAAAATTAAATACAATTAAAATCAAACTAATGAAATAATGTATACAGAAAGGAATAACAGCTCGAATGGTCACACCTAGAAATACATTATATAATAGAAATGGATAGTTAATGAAAATTAGGGAAATTTTGAAGAAATGACTGAATTCAAATACCTAGGAACAAAAATTACAAACAGGAATGAGGTGCAGAAAGAAATTAAATATAGAATTAATTTTGGAAATGCTTATTAATACGTACTGCAGAGACAATTATAGTCCCAACACCTCTTAAAAGCATTAAACTGAAAATAATATAAACCTGTTATTCTCCCAGTTGTATTATATGGATGCGAAACATGGACTCTTGCTTTAAGGGAGGATAATAAAGATCTTAGGAATGTTTTATACCAAAGAGAGGCAGGTGAATGGAGAAGACTGCTTAAAAATGAGCTAAATTATCTTTATAGGAAATCAGATGTAATAAGAATAGTTAAGTCTCGTGACTGCAATGGGTAGGGCATCGGATGAGGATTGAAAGAGAGGCATGGAAGCTTCTTGTAAGAAAACCAAAGGAAAAGCGCCCAGTAGGCAGGCCAAGAATAAGGTGGCAGAATAACCTTCACCATGATTTGAGGGAAGCAGATTATACGGGAGATGATTGGAAAATATTAAATCAGAACAGGGATATATGGAGAGTTTATGTCCGGACGGCCATGAACCTATGGAGTCGACAGTGCCAGAGAGTTAGTTAGTTAGTTATTTCATAAAACAAACATGGGTCAACGGATCCCCGTAAATTTGGAGCTGTTTTATCGACAATGCCAGAGTGTTAGTTAGTTATTCATAAAACAAACGTAATTCAACGGATTCCCGTAAATTTGGAGTTATTTTATCGCAAGAAATCTATAATAGGGAAACCATATTTGGAATTTCTTTTACAAGCCAGCTATCCCATAATGGCTATGAATTAATGCTCGGAAGTTTCAGTGAATCATAGTTAATTTTCTTGTGTGAAGATAGGAGCTTGGTGCGCGCAACCACCGTTTTAATTTACTCCCAAACAAGCCCGTTAACCCCCACCCCCTTGCACCCTGGTTTTATAAAGTGTGCAAGCGTAACAAATTATAATTCTCAGCTATCTGTTGTGACACTTCACTGTTAAAAAACTACATACTACACATGCAAAAATCTGCAATCTCTACTACACTTAGTACAACCGTATGTTTACAATATATGTTTACCATGTTCGAAAGATAACAAATTACGTCAAAAGGAACAATATTGTTGGCTTATGTCAAAAATCTTGCACATCTATTGTTTTTCTGCTGCCTTTCGCACAAAAATGCTAATTCTTGACACTGAGCATTATTTCTATATATGGCAAATTGATATATACAATTTATAGGGGCACATGAGCTGATGCCAGGTTTAAATTTTACTCAAGTCTGCTGTTGTAACTAATCACCTCCCTGGCTCTCGTAGGAATACGTTCTGTATGAACATGTATAGTTAATAAGTTTATAAAATGTATTATGGATCCGTAGACATACGTGTGTATCGTCCACATGCTTCCACAACAATGATAATGAGATAGTAAAAGATTAAGAATAAAAGGGAGAGTGAGAGAGAAAGATAAAGATAGATCCAGAAGAAGGTAGAGAGAGAGACGAATTTTATTGGGCTGTATATATATATGTGTTTTAAAGTTTCCAGTGTTTGAATGTATATTTAGGCTTAATATTTTAATTTTATTGTAGAAGAATGTTTAATAATATATAACGATGCGAGGTTGGGAAGTGGTTTTAACAGAAGCGAGGAAAATGTTTAAAAACCGAGCGATGGCGAAGTTTTTAATTTCCGAGATTCTGTAAATCTTTTCATAGACGTGCGTTGTACATTATTTTTTGCGCGATGTTGTTTTCAAAATAATAAATAATAGTAATATCATATTTGTTGAAAATATTTGCATTCATTATAAACAACTGACTAACGTTAACAGTGTGGGCAATGTTTATTAGTTGAAGCTACAGGAGACCGTGATACCAATCAGTGATAAAATGGCGGCAAGTACGTATTTATTGTTTTATATTTCAAATAAAGTTTAGTTCATTTAAAATGCAATGATGTGTTTCGTATAATGTATATTAACATTACCTTTTGGATATTTTATATATGCTCGTACATTGTAAATAGTATGCATAGAGGGTGGTGGTTTTACTTCCCACACGTGGTAGACTAAAGTTATTTTATTACAGTATAGTTATTTAGGTTGGCAACCCCGAAATGTAGGAAGCTGAACTTTCAATCATGGTCGCCATTGCTGTAAATAGGACAAAACGCACTATCGCGCAAAAAATATAATTATTGTGTATATTTTGTTTATTTATATAATAATTTTATTGATGTAAGCATAATAATAAACCCAAACGAATGTGATAGTATGTGTGTGTGTGTGAGAGAGAGAGAGAGAGAGAGAGAGAGAGTGAGTGAATGAGAGAGAGAGAGAGATAATCAGGATGCATGAAAGAATGAGAAAAAAAGAGGACGAGGAAATTATGGAAGTTTATGGTGGGCCTGTATATGTACTTTATGCTTTCTTTATTTTATTTATTTTTCATAATTGTAGGTCTGATATTTCAGTGCTATGTAAATACATTTTGTGAAGTATTTATGTATGTGCAATTTCATTCTATGTATCTAATGGAGTTGTATGGAAGTAAAATTGGAACTCTATCAAATGAGAAAGATAGAGATAGATTATATATATATATATATATATAGAGAAACAGAAGGATATACAGAGACTTAGATCTGCTGAAATGAGATATCTTCGGAGGACTGCAGGATACACACTACTAGATCACAAAAAAAATGAAGATATCTTAGAAGAATTACACATGGAATCTTTAGAAAACAAAATTTCTGATTATAAGTCAAGATGGATACAACATGTTCATCGAATGGAAGATCACAGAATACCCAAACTAATGTTAAGATATCAACCTGCAGGAAGAAGAAGACCAGGACGTCCACTCAAAAGACTTCTGGATGGTGTTTCTCTTGAGGCCGAAACAGGTCAACAAATGGCCTAAATTCGTGAATGTACTATGATGATGATGATATATATATATAGAGAGAGAGAGAGAGAGAGAGAGAGAGAGAGAGAGAGAGAGAGAGAGAGAGAGAGAGAGAGATAGTAAAAAGAGAGGGAGATACAAAAAGGCAGAAATACGAAAATTATTACTTTTGTATATTTTAAATATCCCGGTAGAGGGGATTTTTAAATTGACCCAAATCTTCTAGCGGCACCATGGCCTTGGGATCGACTCAACCTCTAACGGAAATCTATATCCTATTTTTGTTCTAGGGGTAAAGATGGCCATCACGCAGGACTGAGAAGCAGACAGCACTATAACAATGGGATCGATTCAACATTTAACGAAAATCAGTATCAGATCATTGTTCTAGAGGAAAGATGCCATCACGCAGGGCTGAGAACCAGGCTGGCATCAAGTGCCGATTGTCTAAATTACCCCAAGGACTTCCTAAGTCCTAAAGTGGATCACTTTATATTTTTATATATTTTAAACATACTTTTAAGTTGCATAGCGCGGCTCCGTGGCGCAAGCGGTTAGACGCTCGCCTCTCACTGCTGGGGTCCCGAGACTAAGTCTCGGTTACTCCATGTGGGTTTCGTGGTGGACGAAACGGAGCTTCGCCAGGCTTTTCTCAAGGTTTCCCCCCCCCCCCGTTTTCCCCTGCCACAAACTTCATTCCACAATTTCTCCATACTCATCTCACCCAATTATTATCATTTCGTTCATCCGCCCTGTGACGGTGCGTCAGGGATGGTCGACCGGCACCTTTGTTGTTCACAGACCTCTATAAATATGGGGGCTTCATCTCATCTCATTTCCTCGACACGACCCTGAGTTCGACAAGAGTTGAGGATATTTATTTTTATATTTTATGGCAACATAAGCCTTATATGAGCAGGGTTTGTTAATATTCTCATGGAACCGATGACAGTCAACATGTTCGGCGGCAAACTGACGCCTAACTTCGCATATGTTGAGGTCTGATTTCCGCAACATAGATAAACGTGTAACTCAAATACCTGAATCATAACGATTGCCCATTTTTATACGCTTTATATTACCTTCACCTGCATCTACGTAATGGAATCTTTGAACACGATTTTCACCCACTTAAAAATATTGGATCAACTTGAAACTTTGTATACTTGTAAAGGACCAATGACAATACAATAATTTCATTTTTTTTTCTAAAATCCTGACCAGGATCTTCAGGACATCAAACAAATAAAAACCGGTATAATGGGTTGCGGACTTATCGACTTTTTAGAGCTCAGTTGGTAGAGCGGTGGACTGTAGTGGTATATAATTTCAATAATCCGTAGGTCGCTGGTTCAAATCCGGCCCGGAGGATTTTTTAGAAGAGAATTAAGCAATTAAATTTTCATGGGATTCCGGTTTATGGCATTCAATTGAACTAAGAATTAAAAACAATTTCAAATAAACTAAAACAACACGCTTTATTAGAAAACCGAACTAAAAATGAAAAATAATTTTAATTTCCAACACGCTTGGGATAAAATTAAAGTGGTCAACAAAAAAATTATCTCCAACACATCCAGATTAAACTAGTGTTATCTACAAGAAAAAAATAATTTTACCATCAAAATCGTGGGGTGCTTTTTATGGTTTTTACGTTTTCTTCTTAGAGACTTTACTTTTACCAATATCTGTTTATTATCAAATATATTAATTGATATAGAGCACCACGCTTTTGATGGCAAAATTATTTTTTTGTAGATAACTCTCGTTTTATTCTATATGTATTGGAGATGATTTTTTGTTGACCACTTTAATTTTATCCCAAGCGTGTTGGAAATTAAAATTATTTAATCCCTAATTATCAAAATACAAGATTATTTACTTGAATAAAAGTTAGCTACTAACACTTTCAGTAAAGTGGCATAATTCTTATACACCGAAGTATGTCCATGAGAATTTTATTAAACTATTTATTTTACAGTCACAAATTAGGGGGCGAGAGTGAGTGAAACAGCCTGTATGTAATGCTAAACTCTCAATAAAGAAAGAAGAAAGATTCTTCGACACTTGTAATCACAATATTATAAACTGCATTGGTAAACTTGTTGATACATAGAGCATTGTGAATACACTTTGCCCCGCACTAACCAATCATCAGGAGTGTCTGACAGGCAGCCAATAATACCAGAGTTAGATATAAATTGAGTTAGGTAGGATACAGTATTTCATTGGTTTGCAAGACGATTGGAATATGCGAGCTCCTAGATTTATGTGTTGACCTTAATCAAAGTAGTCAGAACCCCTGGTGCGTTTGTGGGCTGCATGTCACCAGGGGAATTCTAACGCCCCATGTTTGTTACATTTGTTGTGAAGCCCGTCTTTTACAGATATTGCAACGTCAAAATGACTGATAGGCACGTCGAAAAAAAATAATCTCAATAATAATTATAAAATAATAATAATAATAATAATAATAATAATAATAATAATAACATAAATATAATTTCAAAATATCAATAAGTAAAACGAAAATCCTAGCTTTTAAGGGATCAGATACCGTAAGAGCTAACATAATTCTGGAGGGGAAACCCATTGAACAAGTGAACCATTTTAAATATCTGGGTTATGAAATCTCCTATTTTAAAAATGAAGATCTATTTAGCAAACTTAATACATTTAATTATATATGTGGAACAATCAAAAGGATGTTTAAAAGCACAAGAAAAGAAACAAAACTAAAATTTTATAAAGTAGTGGCAGTCCCCTTTTATTGTATGATAGTGAATTTTGGGTTTTAACTAAAAGAGAAGATCATAGAAGCAGCTGAAATGAGATTTCCGAGAAGTGCGGCTGGTTGCAAACTTCTAGATAAAAGAAGAAGTGAAGATATTAGAAATGAGCTAAATATATTTAAACTCTTAGATAGAATAACAGAATCTAGGAAAAAAATGGAAATAACATGTTCAAAGAATGGAAGACGATCGCATTCCCAAAACTATACTTAAATACAAACCAAAAGGACGCAAGAATGTTGGTACACCGAAGAAGAGATGGATCCAACTTTTGAATGAGAATCTATGAGACCGGAACAAGCCACATGGGCTTAATCCGTGATTGATGATGATGATGATGATGAATAATAATAATAATAATAATAATAATAATAATAATACATTATATAATGGAAATGGAAAGTTAATCACAAATGAGGGAAATTTTGAAGAAGTGGCTGAATTCAAGTACCTAGGAACAATAATCACAAATAGGAATGATGTGCACAAGTAAATTAAACATAGGCTCAATTCTGGAAATGTGTGCTATTATGCATTACAGAGCCTTTTGACGTCCCAACTCCTTTCAAGAAACGTTAAATTGAAAAATATATAATATTATTATTCTACCAGTTATATTATATGGATGCCAAACATGGACTCTTACTTTAAAGGAGGAAAGAAGATTACGAGTATTTGAGAATAAAGTTCTTAGGAAAATATTTGGACCAAAGAAAGATGAACAGACAGGTGAATGGAGAAGACTACTAATAGTGAACTACATGATCTTTATATGAGCTAAGTCTCGTAGACTGAGATGGGCAGGACATGTGGCATGAATGGGAATGAAAGAGGTGCATGGAAGCTTCTTGTAGGAAAACCAGAGGAAAAACGTCCAGTTGGTAGACCAAGAATGAGGTGGGAGAGCAACATTAACCATGATTTAGGGGAACTAGATTATACAGGGAATGATCAGAAAACATTAGCTTAGGATAGGGATGTATGGAGAGCTAATGTTCGCGCGGCCATAAACCTACGGGTTCGATAGTGCCAGTGAGTTAGTAATATTATTATTATTATTATAGTATTAAATAGTATTTTCCCCCAACCGCAGGGAATTGTCATTCTAAGGAGGTAAAAAATACCTTTAATTAAGCGGCATTCCTGTGAGTGAAAGAGAAGGTCTAAAAATGTTAACCCACTCTTAAATTAAGTAAATAAATTAGTGACTGCAATTTAGTATTCTGAATTTAAAAATGTATATTTAATATAGCAATAATATGTAATCAGCTTAATTGAGTGATATAAATGGTACGAAAAATTAAGTAGGTAGTTTATTTAAGTCTAATAGGCCTAAATACGAGTGACAGACAGAATTTTTTTTAAATTTTAAAATAAATAATGTATTTATAAAATAACTTTCAATGGAAAAAAAAAAATATTCACATTAATAATGGGTACTCTCATAACATTTTTTTAATTCAATGCCACCATGTTTTCATTTCGATATTCTGGTATTCTCTCCTGGCCTGGCGTTATTGTAACCCACTTGTGAGGTTAGGGCGCCTGGAAGGCGGAGTTACGCTGCCCCGATGATACATGATAGGTGGTGATGATGGTAAAGATATGCCAAGAGAGTATTTAAATCCTAAATTTAATGAATATGTTGGTGATGACAATGATGACCAGATGATGTTCGGGGACCGTTTGGGCCTTAAAGCTTCCTGACATTTGTCTTACAGGTGAGGAAAAACCCCGAAAGAAACAGTTTAAAAAGAAACTCACTTTATATTTCCTTAGACAATACAACATAAAACCCTGTTCCATGTATGGGAAGTACAAAATGGTTTTCGTAAGGGAAGATCCTGTGCCGATGGTTATTTCACCTTAAAACTTCTTATCGAAGAGCACAAAGAATTCAATAAAGAACTACATATAGCGTTTATAGATTTTATCAAAGCATTTGATCGAGTTGACAGACAAAAACTTTTAGATATCTTAACTGATGATGGAACACCAAATCAACTGATCCAAACAATTTTTAATCTGTATAAAAATAACATCATAGCAGTACAAATAGGAACAGAATTGTCAGATTGGAAACATAAATTGCGGAGTCAGACAAGGATGCCCTCTATCACCACTTCTATTTAATGTATACATTAATGCTATCATCAGACACTGGAGATTGACAGTTCATGGTAATATTCCTCTCTCAAGACACACAATTTTAGACACACTCTTATATGCAGATGATCAGGCTCTTTTCGGCAATAATGAAGAGAAATTAGAATATTCCACTCATCATCTTAATATAATAGCCCAACGATTTAACATGGAAATATCAACAACAAAATCTAAAGTTATGGCCTTTCAAGGGAAATTCCCAGTAAGAAGTAAAATTTGTATTCAGAATTCAATATTAGAGCAAGTTAATTCATTTAAATACTTAGGACATAATCTAACTTATAATGAGGAATGTGATATATCTTTTAAAATACAAAACTATAAAAAAGCTTTAAGAATTATCAACCAAGTTTTTAAACCATCAAAAGTGCAGAGACACACAAGAATGAAAATCTATACAATTCTCGCTAGACCCATAATCTGTTATGGCAGTGAAGCTTGGACCATCAGAACTCAGGATGATTGTCATATTACAGCCACGGAGATGAAATTTCTGCGACGAACTGCAGGTTATAGCCTTCTAGACCACCAAAGAAATTCAACAATAGCCAGAGAGTTAAACATCGTACCTATATCTGAATACCTCCAAGAATATAGAAACAATTGGCTAGCCCATATTCAGCGCATGGATCGTCACAGAATACCAAAACAAATTCTTCACTACATACCTTGAGGCAGAAGATCTGTGGGTCGACCTTTTCGGAGATGGCGGGAGACCGTAACGGGCCACTGGGCCTAATACTTGAAAGGACGATGATGATGAATTATAGGTTATTATTTTTGGAGCCGAAACCGAAGAATTGATATTAGAGGATGAAAAGGGGTGTATTAGAGCATGGGAAGAATTTGATTATCTGGGAGTAAAATTAGATAAAGAGGATAAACAAGAGAGTGATATTAAGAGCAGAATAAATAAAGGTAGAGAAATAACAGGAATGATGACATATAACCAGGAAAAATAAGTTACAAATATATAATTCAATAGTGAGAAATACTATCACATATGGAGCTGAAGTTTGGAAATTCAACAAAAACTTAGAACAAAAACTTATGTCGATGGAAATGGATTTCTTGAGGAGAGCAGCAAGATGTTCAAAATTAGACAAAATAAGAAATACTGTCATAAGAGAAAAATGAATATTGGTTATTCAATAGTAGATTATATATAGTATAAGCAATTAAATTGGTATGGGCACGTACGACGAATGCAAGAAGAAATATTACCCAGGAAAACATTGGAATGGTGTCCACCTGGAAACTCGTGGATTCAGAAAATAAGAACTGGAATGAGAGCAAGAGGACAGGAGGACATGGATTGGATGGAGAGAGACAAGTGGAGAAGAAAAATAAAACTTTAGGTACAGAACGATGTGTATACATTAAAATTCTGTATACAAATAAAATTATTATCATTATTATTATTATTATTATTATTATGATTATTATTATTATCATTATTATTATTATGATTATTATTATTAATAATAATAATAATAATATTATTATGATTATTATTAACAATAATATTATTATGATTATTATTAATAATATTATTATTATTATTATTATTATTATTATTATTATTATTATTATTATTATATTTCTTTCTTACCCTTGTCAAATTTATATTGTGTAGTCTATATCTATTATTTATCAATCATAATTCTTATTGTATGTATAATTTAACCCTTGTGAAGTGGAAGAGAAGACCTTACGGTCTTAACTCCATCAGGTAAAATAAATAAATAAATAAATAAAAATTACCCAGTAAACTTTTTCCGACCGGGGATCGAACCCGGACCCGCTGCGTGACAAGGCAGCACCTCGCGACCACTACGGTGAGCACATTAATTTATAATAGTATAAGTATAGTATACGTATATAAAAGAAACCAAAACAACAGATAAAATTATAATGACATTGGAAATCGAAAAAATTGTGCTAAGTAGTAGAGTCACGCCTATTTAGTACTAATAATTACATTCTTTTCTTTCTTTATATTTGATTCATTAATGAATTAGTGTTGTTTTTATTTTCTGCGTCTTGTTCAGTAATCTGCTCAAATTTATCAAATTTTCAGGGTTTTCCATTAACTCATAGAATCCCATCTATTACGATTTCAAGATCCCTTTCCGGCAATAAATTGTTGAATCCAATCTTCCAAATAATTACAATTTCCTGATATAATATTTCGCCTTGAGAGCTCGACCACATTGGACATATTCGCATATATTAATTGTCGGTGATTTTGAGAGATTCCCATCGAACGAACTAAGCATCAATGACAAGAACATTTTACTTATGTTCATTTGTATTATTTTCCTTACACGTTAATTTGTAAAAGTACTGATTAAATTCGACAACGTTTAATCGTATCAGTTGAGACCGTTTTTTGTGAATATTATATTCTGTGAGACCTACATGAAATTAAATAAGAAAACCGAAAATCATAAAAAATTATAATTACATGAGAAAAATATGTACTATTTATTTTACAAAAAAAACTAGAGAAATGCATAAGATGTAACGAGAAGTTCAAGTAATTTTAACATAAAATAGCCATTCTTTCAATGGAAAACATTCATTAGTCGTTCAGAAAAAATAGCCAACTTATCCTTAAGTGGCGCTAGATTATCTCATAAACCGAAATTTAGTCGGGTGTAGGCTACTCTAACGTACACATTTTCTCACCACAATGTGGCCATTTTTTCATTTAACGAAATAAAATGAGTTTACAGAATATTGTGTACTAAAAAGACTTGGTAATGAGTGAACAAATATATAAAAAAACCGGAATACGATGACGAAAATTGTACAATCAGTTGTTTTCTGTTGGAACAGTCACAGGTGCTCACCTGGCATTGAATATCCCTTGGGAATAATGTTCCATTTTCCTACCAAATTATAAGAGTGAGTTATTGAAATGATACATAGAATAAAATTAATTAGGACTATTTAACTCATGCCCCAAATGGGAGTCAATGACCAATCACGTTTCAATGATTTCTGTTTTACAACCAATCAGAGTCGTGTTTCACCAAATATTTATCAGTGTTATAATTACCATATTAAAGAAAGCTCCTCCTTACAATATTGCGTTCCTTTGGCAATAAATAGTATGATCTGGTTGCAGTGATAAACAAAAGAAACAGTAGAAGCGTACCTATCGTTTCTCATTTGTAAACATCGCCGTTTACATTAAATATATAAATATTTTAAAATAACTATAGTTAAATAATGATTTGTGAGTAAACAGCTTAATTTTATTCGTTAAATAGTCCTAACAAATGCCACTCTTGATTTCCAAATTCTCTAGATAAATTCACTCCTCACTTCGTGAGTCGTGAATTTATCGATAATTTGGAAATCACTCGTGGCATTACTTATGATAATAATTCAATGGATGAATATTATCGTATGTGCTTACCTTATTTCCTCGTGGTTTCTTGTCGTGGAAATGATGACTGATGACAATCTACTGTATAGACTAATTGTTAACAGAATAGTAACTTATTTTCTGAAGCAGTAGAGAAGTTGCGTAGTTGTTCACGTGAATATTTCAAATCTTCTCTACATTCTTCTCAACATAGACCGCACTATACCATTTTTATCTGACAACTCCAAGTCGTCAACGCTATGAGAATCGGTTCACTTACACACTAACTATACATTACAATCAAAAACACACACATTGCATACGACACAAACTCACATAGTCATGATCAAATTTATAAATTACTTGGCTGTTATGTATTATCATTAAAACAAGAACTAAAATTGTTACTCGGAAGAAAACAAACAAAAAAACGCACTGATAAAGTAATTCGAACCAAGATGCCTGTAAATCTAAACTCATAGCTTGGGGCTCGAGATTTTCTGAACGGCCGGCCGGTTTTCGCTAACAAATTTAAGACTAGCGGGCGAATGATTATCATAAAATTAAGGTTTTTTTTATTACATGAAATTTGCTAGTTGATTATTTGAGGGAGGTGAATTATACAGGGGATGAATGGAAAATATTAACTCTTAAAGATTTATGCGAAAGTAGAGAGATAAAAAACAAACATTTTATTAAATGTACGGTCACATTGTTTAATAGCAGGTAATAAAATTCTAAGTAATTTGTAGTTAGAAAATTAAAAAATTAAAGGCGTATAAAAGTGTAAGTTATTAAATTATTGCATTAACCCTTAAATTGGCAAAACACTGCTTGTTTTGTGACGGCAACAATACGCGTACAGTGTTCCGATTCTGAGATTCGTTTATCTCTTGGCTCCTAATTACTTTTTTGATGCTTGCTGTATAGAGTTTTTTTGATATTTTTTCCTATCTAAATGATGTTGTTCGAAAATTATGGTGACTCATTGGGCAGTACCCCTTACGTTTTGTGATTTTAAGCCTGTCAAAGTATATTTCGGTGTGTAGCAGGCCATTGTATTTGGTGGCCTATATTGCACACCATAGGGTTCATATGGGTAGCAATATTGTTAGACATTCTATCACTGATAATAAATGTCGATTTTAAGGTTAAAACCTAAAATCGAGTCCAAAATTTATAAGATTAACCAGCGACAATGTGGAAAAACACAAATTTCTCGTGTCACTTATTTCAATATGGCGGACCGCAATGAAAACGGAATCCTGTATAACTTTTATTATTATTAGGTAAATTGTATAATTAGACACATCCACATGATTTATTTTTGTTTCTTTTCTTCTGAGTTATATTACAAATATTAAATAAATTAAACCACCTGATGAAGATGTATCCTGTAGGATACATTACCAATTTAAGGGTTAACAAATATGGCAGTTATGATGTGAAAATTGCATGTAGAATAAAGAAAGATAGAAATTTAACAAGATTTTAAATTCTGTCGTGTGGGGGGAAATACGAAAAAGAACAAAGATGCAAACCGCACCTTGGGAAGAAGAGGGCCACAAGTGTAAAAATGTCATAAATTGAGTTACGATTACTATCTGTTAGAAAAAAATGGTTACAAATGTATTTCTTTATGGCCACAAGTCATGTGCAAGAAAATGGACATGTGAAATATGCAGACGTATAGTCCAAAGTGTTCTAGTATATGAAGGTGACGTATGGAATGTAAAACAGAAATTAAGAAACAATTTCCTGGCAGTCGAAAATAATAGTTTAAGACGACAAAACACATATATACATTTTAATAACAGAAAAAGAATAATCAGTAATAACTAAATAACTTTTGTTCACACCTATACTAATAATAGTCTAATTATCATTCGGTTTTTAAGGAAGTAAGTTGAATTTACCAGACTGGCCTTCGTATCCATTGACAATAGCATGTATTAGCTCAACTTACATCCCTAGGGAAAATGTAATTGACTTAATTAATAATGTAAAAATTTTACCTACTTAAAATGTTATTGAATAATAAAATACAATTTTATTGTATCACACGTATTTCTCACATTGATAATTCAAATTTATAGTGATTGAACAGTGGTTACAATTATTAACATGAGCCATAACATTTTGTTGATTTTCACCCTAGTGTAATGTATATATATTAATTGGTTTTTCTAGTATAATTTATTATATTTATATTGTTATATTACTATATTATTATTGTTATTATTATTGTTATTGTTATTACTATTGTAAGTATTATTAGTGTTATTATTCTATAAAATGTTGTTTCTACATGAAATTTACATTGCTACATTTAATGTATCTTTAACTGTTTATAATTAAGGCCTTATTGCCTTAACTCTGCTAGAATAAATAAAGCATTATTATTATTATTATTATTATTATTATTATTATTATATTTATTATTAGTATTTTTCTTATTTATTTCAATGTTTCTCTACTTAATGTACTACAGTTTTTTTTTTATTTGTCCCAATCCATAAACATTCTATATACTTTTTTCATATATATTTTTTGACTTCGCTGGTAATAGAAAATGAACCGCAGCATTCGCCGCTTCCTCTACACCACAATTAATCATATCCGTAATTAATATGTAGTGTGAAACTGTTATTTAAAAATGTCTGCCAATAATTCAGACAACAAAAACAATTGCAGTTGTTTTATCAACATTCTCTTGTTATCAAACAATTGAACTCTTCAAGCCAAGATATAAATTCACACTAAATATAAAAATTAAACGTAATTATTAGTATACTCTTGACTTCCCAACTCCTTTCAAAAAACGTTAATCTGAAAATATATAAAACTATTATTCTATCAGTTATATTATATGCATGCGAAACATGGACTCTTACTTTAAGGGAGGAACGGAGATTACGACTATTTCAGGATAAAGTTCTTACGAAAATTGTTGGACAAAAGAGAGATGAACAGACAGGTGAATGGAGAAGACTACATAACAGTGAATTACATGGTCTTTATATATATAATGAGAACAGTTAAGTCTCGTAGACTGCGATGGGCAGGACATGTGGCACGAATGGGGAATGAAAGACGTGCATGAAAGTTTCTTGTAGGAAAACCAGAGGGAAAACGCCCAGTTGGTAGACCAAGAATGAGGTGGGAGAATAACATTAACTATGATTTGAGGGAAGTAGATTATACAGGGGATGATTGGAAAACATTGAGTCAGGATAAGGATATATGGAGAGCTTATGTCCGCGCGGCCATGAACCTACGGGTTCGATAGTGTCAGTGAGTTAGTTAGTTAATTAATTATTAGTATAGGAGTGAACAAAATTATATACGAAATTTTATAAGTAAGTAATACATTACCAGTCTCGTACTCTTTGCTAGCCCGACCAAACACATCCTCCACTAGTAATGTACTACTTGCTTCCCTTGTTGCTAGAATGGTTGAAAATTTAACATAAGTTTAAAAAAAGGCTATCTTTACAAAAAAAGTTGAATATTAGGATTATTATATTATAAAAAGTATTATTATAAAAAGTATTATTATTGTTATTATTACTATTGTTATTGTTATTGATGTTATTGTTATTATTATTATTATTATTATTATATAATTATGGATTGGGAACCACAGGGAAGGAAAAAGAAGGGTAGACCAACTATTACGTGGATTCAGGGAATCAATGAAGCTAAGAGGGAATGGGAAATAGAAGAAGATATATGGATGAACAGACAGGAATGGAAAAATGTGTAATTAACTGTGAACATGGGTACCGGAAAAATGTATATTCATTGTAAAAGCCGGAATAATAAAACATAAAATCATTATTATTATTATTATTATTATTATTATTATTATTATTATTATTATTATTATTATTATTATTATTATTATTATTAAAGTCCACCGCTATGGTCTCGAGGTAGCGTGCTGCCTTGTCACGCAGCGGGCCCGGGTTCGATCCCCGGTCGGGGCAGTTCTTCTAGGTGAGGTGTTTAGCGGGGTTTTTCCTCACCTGTAAGACAAATGTCAGGAAAACTTTAAGGCCCAAACGGTCCCCGAAATCATATGGCCATCATCATCATCATCATCCTTCACCGGTGTGGAAAGCAACGGG
Organism: Diploptera punctata; assembly: GCA_030220185.1. Classification (NCBI taxonomy): domain Eukaryota; kingdom Metazoa; phylum Arthropoda; class Insecta; order Blattodea; family Blaberidae; genus Diploptera; species Diploptera punctata. The sequence continues at coordinate 1,475,337 of JASPKZ010003429.1, read as the reverse complement.
AAGCTACCACACCTACAATTCCCTAGTAAAGCTGCAAGCATAGCTACTATCTTACATTTGTCCACTGTTGTGGCCTCGAGGTAGCGTGCTGCCCTGTCACGCAGCGGGCCCGTGTTCGATTCCCGGTCGGGACAGGCTCCTGGGTCAGGTTTTTTCGGGATTTTCCCTCACCTGTAAGACAAATGTCAGGAAGCTTAGGGCCCAACGGTCACCGAAATCATCAGGCAATCATCATCATCCTTATCATTATCATCATCAATTCATCGGTGTGAAAAGTAACGGGAAGCTACCACACCTATAATTCCCCAGTAAAGCTGCAAAGCATAACATGAAAATGATAAGATTGCAGTTAAAGACCTGCCCTCAGGTAGAACAGATAGATCTTACATTTCATCTTATATTTTATCCAACTTCAAGTTTTCTCTTACTTTAATGATAGTATTATGTATATCATATAGGCTATAAAGAGAAACCTAGCAATATGGAAGGAAAAACATTAATGTTGGAGCTCAGAATCCCGTAACACAAGAATCTGAATTTCATGAAAATTGTTTTGATGTCCTTTATGCATGAAGCGATTCAAATATTAAATTTTAAAGAGGTATTTAGAAGTTAAATGAAAAAATTGACTGCAGTAATAATAAAATACTCTAGTTGTGGCATGCAAGTAAATCATACAACTTCGTATAAAGGCTGAGGAGGGGGTAACAGATTAGCCACACAGGGATGTGTGTCATTATGGATGAGATTTTAATTGGACATCCACTGTCCAGCACGTACGTAACAACCCCTTTCCTAATATGCATATGGAATTCTTGTTGTATTCCTCTCTCTTCCACTTCAAATCTGTGTTACACGGTCGTAACAAGTATTATATATTTCACTTTCCCTCTCCAATATTTTTTTTCATAACAATCTTCAGCAGAACTTTCAAATGTCGTCCCTCTCAGTTGAGTACTCATTCTGAAGTCAAATGTATAATAATAGTTTTAAAAAACTAAAACAGCACGCTTTATTAGAAAACCTAACTCAAAAATGAAACATAATTTTAATTTCCAACACACTTGGGATAAATTTAAAGTGGTCAACAAAAGAATCATCTCCAACACATATAGAATAAATCTAGAGTTATCAACAAAAAGAAAATAATTTTACCATCAAAATCGTGGGGTGCTCTATATCAATTAATATATTTGATAATAAACAGATATCGGTAAAAGTAAAGTCTCTAAGAAGAAAACGTGAAAATCATAAAAAGCACCCCACGCTTTTGATGGTAAAATTATTTTCTTTTTGTTGATAACTCTAGTTTTATTCTATATGTGTTAGAGATGATTTTTTTGTTGACCACTTTAAATTTATCCCAAGCGTGTTGGAAATTAAAATTATTTTTCATTTTTGAGTTCGGTTTTCTAATAAAGCGTGCTGTTTTAGTTTTAGTTTTTTAAAACTATTATTTATTTTTTAGTTTTAATATTTTACAGAATAAGATAAAAATGTAAATATCTTTAAATTCCATACTAATGTAGTATGAGCTAAAAGTATTACTCTTCTAAAAAAAAATCCTCCCCAGCCGGATTCGAACCAGTGACCTATGGATTACTGAAATTATATACCACTAGTTCACTGCTCTACCAACTGAGCTCTTACAACGATTGACTAAAAAGTCGACAAGTCCGTAACCTATGATCCCAGTTTTAATGTTTTTGATTTTGTGATGATTCTGGCCAGGAATTTAGAAATAAAATATGAAATTATTGTAGTATCACGGGTCCTTAACAAGTATACAAAGTTTCAAGTCTATCATGTGTTTCTAAGGGGGTGAAAATCGTGTTCAAAGATTCCGTTACATAAATACAAAGACACTTTTTTTTATTTTCTGATGATTCTGGCCAGGATTTTAGAAAATAAATATGAAATTATTGTATTGTGACGGGTCCTTAACAAGTATACAAAGTTTCAAGTCTATCATGTGTTTCTAAGTGGGTGAAAATCGTGTTCAAAGATTCCGTTACATAAATACAAAGACACTTTTTTTTTATTTTCTGATGATTCTGGCCAGGATTTTAGAAAATAAACATGAAATTATTGTATTGTCACGGGTCCTTTACAAGTATACAAAATTTCAAGTCGATCCAATTATTTTAAGTGGGTGAAAAACGCGTTGAAAGATTCAGTTACATATATATATATATATATATATATATATATATATATAGATAGATAGATAGATAGATAGACAGATAGATACAGGTCAAGCTAATATAAAGCGTGTAATTAGGATAGACGACGCCTCTCGTCGTGCGTTAATGAAGAGCTCATCATTTCTGTTACTTTTATTCTTTCTTTTTTACTATAGTAATTTCTATGAAGTCAGTTTGACCATTAAGTATCTTCGTAACTTAGAGTGCTTAATGTTAAATTCGACTCAGCCATCTTTCGTATCGTAGAAATGTTAAAAAACAGACTTCTCTACGAAGATGATGTAATTATATATTCCAAAGCAGTGATACATATTGATTAGTACAAAAGTGTTTAAGACTGTCTAAACGCTGAAGATGGATTAGAGCTCGAAAGGTCTCCGCAGTTTAATATAATAGTTGGGGACGAAATGTTCACTCAGGTAAGTTTACATCAATATAACTTGAATGGCTCGGACTTTCTGTTCGAGAGGAGAGCAAATTATCTAGATTATTCCTGCCCTCCCATACAAGTTATAAGGAGGTACGAGGGTCTGATCAGTCAGTTGTATCTGCGTCGTGGAAGAGTAAAAGTGGCCTAAGTGTGAACACAAATAATATTCTAATTGAAACTGTCAGTGAATGTGAAGAACCGCATTATAAAATAACAGTCTTTGCAATGGACTCTTTTCGCATAGAATTATTTCCGTGTATAAAGTGAGCAAGTGAGATATTAATAAAAGAAATTTGGACATTTTTGCAAACACATGTGAAGTTAATTTCAAGAAACTCGACCTACACTTAAAGACCGTTACCCGTGTAACAATATACTCTGAATTATCATCTCTCATTGTTATATTGTTCTGATAAACATTTATATTGCAATATTAATACTGACTATTAACTCCTGCTCAAATGGGAATTAATGACTATGTTTCAATTAATTTTGTTTTACAACCAATGACAGTCGTGTTTCACCTTGATACTTATCGAATTCTGTTTACCAAAGTAACGAGAGCTCCTCCTTTTTAATACTCTGAACAGGCCAGAGCATTATTTTGCAGTGACTGACTCTCTAACAAATACGTTGAATATAACAAACTGTAACAATTGGCGAAACAGTGTATATCCTATAACAGGTTCTTCTTCTCACAGTTAAAATAAATTACTGTATTATATGGATGCGAAATATGGACTCTTATTTTAAGGGAGGAAAGGAGACTACAAGTATTTGAAAATAAAGTTCTTAGGGAAATTTTTGGACCAAAGAGAGATGACCACCCTGGTGAATGAGAAGAATTCATAACAGTGAATTACACGGTCTTTATAGGGAGTCAGGTATAATAATAACTGTTAAGTCTCGTAGACTGCGATGGGCAGGACATGTGGCACGAACGGGAATGAAAGGCATGCATGGAAGTTTCTTGTAGGAGAACCAGAGGGAAAACGCCCAGTTGGTAGACCAAGAACGAGATGGGAGATTAACATTGACTGTGATTTAAGGGAAGTAGATTATACAGGGAATGATTGGAAAACATTAGCTCAGGATAGGGATGAATGGAGAGCTTATGTCCACGCGGCCATGAACCAGCGGATTCGATAGTGCCAGTGAGTTAGATTTATACACAGTATGGTTTCAATCCCAGATGCTTCGTAGCTCTTCTTACTGTGAAGACAGAGGTATGTTATAAATGGTATACAGTGTGGTCTAACTTATTTTCAATTACCATAATTATATTTCTGTTCTTTGCTCTTTAATCAAGGATAAAGCCCATGCCCTAAATGTGTATATAGGCCGAATTATTCGCACGATTTCTTCTAACTTCCCTGCAACAATTTACCACTCACCAATCTATAAAAAAAATAATTTCTGGTAATAGCATTATGGAAAGGGTTTAAGGTACTGATAACGATCTTAACTTTATAAGCAAAGAACACGAACTCAAATAACGACTTCTGAGAGAATGGTCTCTGTGAAGATCAAAATACAGGGGCGTGACTTTAAGAACTCGCGGGAGGAAGTTTCAGCTATGACTGGCGTAAATATCCGTCATGTGACGGACATAAGAACCATGCAATGTACTCTACTTTTTGTCTTAAATACCACCGTAGTCTCGGGGTAGCGCGCTGCCTTTGCCTTGTTGCGAGCGGGCACGGGTTCGAATCCCGGTCGGGACAAGCTTCCTGGATGAGGTCTCTTGCCGAGGTTTTTCTTCACCTATAAGACAAATGTCATATAGCATTAAGACCCAAAAGGTCCCCGAACATCATATTGCCCATCATTATCATCCTTTAGGCCTACTGGTGTGGAAAGCAACGGGAAGCTACCACACCTATAATTCCCTAGTAAACCTGCAAAGCATAGCATGGAAATGCTACGATTGCAGTGAAAGACGTACCCTAGGACATAAACTACAGAATAGAATTGTCTTAAAATATGTTTTCTTTATTTCAGGATTGTTTCTTTTATATGCACAGGTTTCCTCAATCAAAATATACAATTCTTTCTTCCACATTTCCTGGTCTTGTGTGTCTGCTTCTGTCATATTTCTCTTCTTCATATTGTCTTGAATACTTTGGTTTCCTCTTCTTCATATTGTCTTGAATACCATTTATCCACGTTGGCTTTGGTCTACAACGTTTCCCTTTTTCAGGGGATATCCATTTCAATACTTCTTTATTTGTTTCTGTGTCCCTTCTTCTAATTTTATGCCCGTACCGTCTTAGTTGAATTTCTTCAATCTCTTGAAGGATATCCTTTTCTGCATTCATAATTTCTGTTATTGTATTATTTTTTATTTTGTCTAATTTTCATAGTCTTGTCGATCTTCTTAAGAAGTCCATTTCTGTGACTAATAAATTATGTACGTTTTTTCGCTTCTACGTCATGTTTCCACACCATATAATAAAATACTCTTCACAGTAATTTAGTCCTCTTGATTATATGCTTACTCCATAAAATAGAATTTAATATGCCAATAACTTTCTTTGTCTCTATTATTCTCTTTTCGATGTCCAATTCAGATGATCCATCTTTTTTGAATCACTGATCCCAAATACTTAACATATTCCAAAATATTAATAATAATTAATCAATTGAGTTGGTGTTTACTTGATGAAAATCTATATTTATTAATTAAATAAAAATAAAACGTAGTTTTATTTGATTTTCATATTTATTATATAATTCAGTGACAGCTGTTTCGGTTCACTGTACCTTCTTCAGACATGTTAACAAATTATGTATTGTGTTCCAACTGATCTAAGCAACAATACAACAATATTTATTTAAATTTTTAAATTTAACAAAGGGGATTCATTCAAATCAAGTTGAGAATTTAACAGTGTTTTACTACTTTTAAACTTATTAATTTCTACAGCCTCCAAAAGATCTAACTTCTTACCCTTATCACAAATATGTAAAATTTCAAAATTTGGATCGAAACAATGATTAAATTGGAATAGGTGGTTAGCATAGTTTGAATTTTGTACCGAAACAGCTGTCACTGAATTATATAATAAATATGAAAATCAAATAAAACTACGTTTTATTTTTATTTAATTAATTAATAATAATAATTATAAATGTTTTATTATACTAATTATTCGATTCGATTAATTATATTAGGCCTACAATCACTTTCAAAGACACGCACATACACACACACACACACACACATGTACACATATAGTTGTTTACTATATCTATGGTTCGATACCATAGGCGAAACTATAAGACATCCTGCCTGGGCGCAGAGCTATGGAACGTGTTATCATTAAGGATGGCATTTTCTCTTGGTATTTAAGTTAACATTGTTAGCAATTTGATAAGCTACCGTAAGAAGCGGCTGTACAATACGCAAGCCAGTATTAATAAACTGGGACAACCGATATATTTATTACACGCAATACGTACAGAATACTGACAATATTCTTGACATATCTGAACGTGAGGTGAATCCGACAATAAATCAATCACATTTTAAGTATATCGGGCATAGAATTATTTTTACTATGTGTATAATTTTTCTTCTAAAGTTTTTAAACATTCTATATCAAATAAGTCGGCGCTGCAAACTTTACATTACGCCACTATTTAAGGCACCCTGAAGGCGTTCATGTGAACATGTACTTATGAAGAAACTGTTTACTCCAATTCTCGTGCTGCAAATGACACGCTGAAACTGTGAGGGTAGTCGGTGCGGATTCACGGTATGACTGAAAATGTAGCCAGAGGCGCTTAACCATACAAAACCATGGAGGGTTTTCATCAAAGTGGTGTGAACAAAGGGAGAGGGAGAAGAGAAAATTAACAAGTTTCGGAAAGTTTGGTGGCGACTGGCTGTCCAATTGCCCCAAGGCTGTCAGGGGTGTAAATATTGAACACTTGTCTACTATTTTACTTTTAAAAATGTGTAAACTCCCTCTACTAGAGTTCTAGATAAAGTTTCTAGTTCGAGGATTAATTAAATTGCTAAATCAATGCCAGAACATCATCGAAATAGACATACTTACTACTTTCCTGACGTCATTAAATTGAAGAAAATAATTGTTTTAACTCATATGTCTACTCTCATCAGCCGACTTTAATATGCGTTGCTATAATATTTATTTTAAATGTATTACACTTTCTAATATGTCTATCTACCTTCGCTCTATAATACGTTTTTAATAAATGTAAGTATAATGTAAAAATATTCACAAGGAATAGGGTGCATAGGTAAACACTTTTCTGATACTTCTGAAATCAACAATGGGTTTTGAAGCAAGCAGATACACTATATCCTCAACTATTTAATTTTGTACTACAGCGTGCCATCAAAACTTTAGAGGATGAAGAATGCTTAGAACCCAATGGTATTAATAAGCTGTTAGTTTATGCTGATGATGTACTACTGGGCGATAGCGAAGAGATACTAAGGCCAATACGCACACACTATTGAGTAACACTAGGAAATTAGGACTGGAAGTAAATATCAATAAAACTAAATACATGGTCACACATAGAAATACATTTATATAATGGAAATGGACAGCTAATGACAAATGAGAACAATTTTGAGGAGGTAGCTGAATTCAAATACCTAGGAACAATAATCACAAAATAGGGACGAGATGCACAAAGAATTAAACATAGTCTCAATTCTGAAAATGCGTGTTATTATGCATTACAGAGACTCTTGACATCCCAACTTCTTTCAAAAAACGTTACACTGAAAATATATAAAACTATTATTCTACCAGTTATACTATACGGATGTGAAACATGGACTCTTACTTTAAGGGAGGAAATGAGATTACAAGTATTTGAAAATAAAGTTCTTAGGAAACTTTTTGGACCAAAGAGAGATGAACAGACAGGTGAATGGAGAAGACTACATAACAGTGAACTACATGATCGTTATAGGAAGCTAGATATAATAAGAAAAGTTAAGTCTCGTAGACTGCGATGGGCAGGACATGTGGCACGAATGGGGAATGAAATACGTGCATGGAAGCTTCTTGTAGGAAAACTAGAGGGAAAACGCCCAGTTGGTAGACCAAGAATGAGATGGGAGAATAAAATTAACTATGATTTGAGGGAAGTAGATTATACAGGGATGGTTGGAAAACATTAGATCAAGATAGGGATGTATGGATAGCTTATGTCCGCGTGGCTATGAACCTACAGGTTCGAGTGTGCTAGTGAGTCAGTTAGCTATAATAAACATATTCAGGCGGTGCAATGCATTCTAGTTTATTTTTAGAATTTAGGATTTCTTCTTCTTCTTCCTTTTCTTCACTTCAAGAGCTAGGCAAATTGCCTGTTCCGCCTCGCAGTTGTTCTGTCCATCTTTTCACTGGCCTTCCTACATTCTTTTAACCTCTTGGCTTGTAGTTAAATGCTGCTTTTGGTAACCTTGTTACATTCATTATTTCTACACGTCTAAACCATTTATCTCTATATTATTTGATTTATCATTCAATGGATACATATTTAACTCTGTTCTTATATCTTCATTCTTTATCCGATCCATTCTTGTGCAACATTTTATTTTAAGGAAGTTCATTTCTACGCTTTGTATTTTACTTTGTAATTTTTTGGTCATAACGAAGTTTCATTCCCATAAATTAATGCAGGAACTGCCAATGTTTTATAAAACTTCAATCTAGTATCTCTTCTTGTTTAGCCTCTACCATATCTAATATCTAAAGCCTCCTGAAACTGAAATAACTATTAGAAATTATTTCTCCTGTATATTATCTCTTTGAGTTTAGGTGTTTTTTTTTAAGAAACCACTATGTTTTCATGTTCATTTTGGCGTGGAGCGATTGTTTTTTTTTATCACCAAGAGCTCTTATATACAGTGCTGTTCTTTAGTGGTGATTCTGGAACTAGGTCTGACTGTTCATCACATGTTAAGTAATGGTTATACACACTCTCTCTCTCCCACTTCCAGGAAGGCTGGCTACTCACCGCTATGAAGTGAATCAGCATGAGGTTATGGACAGACCGCTCGGAGCGTGCACGTCGGCCAGGCTGGGAGTGGGACGCCTGGCATATGACTTCTTTCGAAAAGGTAGTAAAGCAGTGGTTCCTGTTTCGAAGATTTACGGCAAATAAAGTACATTGAGCCTGAAATAAGAAGCCGCGTGCAAAATCCGTCGGGCTTTTCACAACCAATTTTGAGTTCCGAATCAAATGTCCAGAGACGTTAAAGACTGTCATAAATAAATAAATAATTTCCAGTATGTACATTTATTGTTAAAATATATAATTAGAGTTAATTAAGCACGAAATGAATTTAAAGAAGAAGAATAAAATAAAGAGGAACATAATTTGTATGTTAATTACAATATATGTACATTACAATGAGAGGTTGGGAAGTGGTTTTTACAGTAGTGAGGATATGATTAAAAACCGAGCGATAGCGAGGTTTTTAATTTCCGAGATTCTGTAAAACACTTCACAAATGCGCATTGTACATTACTTTTCTTGTGCGATGGTGTTTTCAAAATAATAAACAATAGTAAAATAATAGCATCTTTGGAAATATTTGCGTTCATGATAGACAACTGACTAACGTTAGCAGTGTGCCCAATGTTAATACGGTAAATGCTGAAAATAATTTAGTTCAGACTACAGCAGGCCTATAAATGTATTGTTTTATATTGTTTCGAATAAAGTTCAGTTCATTTAAGATGCAGTGATTTGTTTCGTATAATGTATATTAACACTACCTTTTGGATATATTTTTGTATATACATAAAGGGCAGTGGTTTTACTTCCCGCACGAGGTAGGTAATATGTGATATTAATATTATAGTTATTTAGGTTGGCCACCTGAAATTTAGGAAAGTGAACTATCAATCATGGTCGTCATTGCTGTAAGTACGGCAGAACGCAAAATCATACAAACATTTATTTTTGTGTAGAAAATAAGTCATAAGTGAGTAACCCGGTCGCACTATCGAACCCATAGAGTCATAGTCGTGCGGACATAAGCTCTGCATACATCCCTACCACGAGTTTTATGTTTACCAATTATCTCCTGTATAATGTACTTCTATTAAATCATAGTTAATGTTATCTCCTATCTCAATCTTGGTCTACCTACTGGGCGCTTTTATTCTGGTTTTCCTGCAAGCATTTTCCACGACACTCTTTCCATCCTCATTCATGTCACATGTCCTTCCTTAGCAGTGTATTACATCTGGTTTCCCATAAAGATCATGTAGCTCACTGTTAAGCAGTCTTCTCTATTCCTCTATATGTTCGTCTCTCTTTGGACCAAAAATTTCCTACCAACGTTATTCTCTAATTAACCCATAAATTGACAAAACAAAAATGTCTTCTGTTAGTTATTTCAATGTGGCGGACCGTAGTGAAAACGGAATATTGTGTAATTGTTATTATTATATACATTGTATAATTAGACACATATTTAAGTGGTTTCATTTTGTTCGTTTTCTTCTGATTTATTTGAAAGATTAAATTAATTAAACCAACTGATGTATCCAAAAGGATATATTACGAATTTAAGGGTTAAAAACAGATCATTAAATCACAGAAAACGTTTAATATTCAGAATTATAATAAGAAGTATGCAGAATATGTTATCATAAGAATATGAAATGGATGTGTCGCGGAAAAAGTGGAGTTCTGAAGAAGAGGAGACAGAATTTCAAGAAAAGGCCGATGAAGAAATGACAGTATCAGAGAACATAAAAAGATAAATAAAATATATAAAGGAAATTGACAGATTGCGTCATCTTAGCCTTCGTTATCTATGCCTGTAACTGCCTATAGAGCCCTTCTGATTGCAAGTGATCTGGGTAAGTACACCGTCACCACAAATATAGTATCATACTTTAAACTACTACTACGTTGCTTTGGATAATCGTATCTAAATGTAATTAGTGACAATCAAAACAGAAACTCAAAAAGATGTTGCTATGCCCCATAGATATTGAATGTGGCTACCACGAGTGACGCTGCAGACATCGAGGCGATATTCCCATTCACGACACACACCACCCTCCAACATATGTGAAGAAATGGACTGGATGGCAACAATGATATGAAGCTGGACTTCTTGCAGGCTTTGAGGCAATGGGGTTACATAGACACGAACCTTTATGTAAACCCATAAAAATAAGTCATAGATCGTCAAGTCATGTGACCTCGGGGGCCACTTGTAGAAAACATTATCATCATCTCCGACACGTCCAATCTATCTTCCTGGAAGCCGGTCATTCAGATGCTCCCGAACATGCAAATGCCAATGAGGAGGTGCTCCATCTTGCTGGAAAAGATATTCATTGCCTTCTTGTTGTTCCAAATGTGGAAATAACCATTCAGTGAACGTATCAAGATAATTTGCACCGTTGACAGTGGCCTCTAGAAAGAAAAATGGGCCATAGACTTTACGTTTCGATACGGCACAAAAGACATTCACTTTAGGGTAGTCTCTTTCAACTTCCACAATGGTGTTTGGATTCTCACTCCCCCAAATCCTAACATTATACCTGTTAACTTTTCCACTAACGCGGAAAGTTGCCTCATCACTAAACATTATTTTTTTCTGTCGATTCTTCATTATACTCCATTAGTGCCATGAAATGCTCAGATAAATCTAATCGCTTTGCATAGTCATCAAATTTCAACTTATGCACTAATTGGAGTTTGTAGGGGTGGAACTTCAGTCGTGTACGTAGGATCTTAGATGCAATGGATTTAGGGATGCTTAACTGTTGACTAGCTCTACGGACAGACTTCTTGGGACTACGCACAAATGCCTCCCGCACTTGATACACAATTCCTGTAGCGACAGATGGTCTCCCTGAATGGCCTTGCTTTTGAAATTGAATATACAACCACGATCCACAAAATCACGGTACCCACTTCAAAATTGACATGTGTGTAGGAGCCTGATATTGATACCTTCGCCTAAAAGCACGCTGGACCAGCACCGGACTCTGCGTGGTGTGATATTCCCAAAACACACCAACTACATACTTGGGGATTCGGCCATAACTCCTTAAAACTTGTTTCGTAAATTCTTTAATAACAACACAATTTGAAAAGCTCAGCAAACATTCTCATTTAACCTGTCTGCTAAATATCGAACAATAAAACCATATCGACTACAACAAACATTATTAAATTTAGTTTAGTTTCTGTATTGTTGTCCATTATTCTCCATTATTGACATTGTTAACATGCACAAAAGTTTTTGAGTTTCTCTTTTGATTGTCGCCAATTTCCTTTAGATACGATTATCTAAAGCGATGGTAGTGGTAATTTAAAGTATGGCACTATATTTGTGGACACGGTGTATATTTAAGAGAGTGAATTTTGCTATATGTCACTGTTAAATATTGTGTAGATTATAGACTCCCTAAGTTAGTTGTTTAGAAGTCTATGTCAGCATTGGACAAGTGTCCAGTGGTCTACATACATCATGTCCCTGTATGTGTGAATCCATGACGTGGGCGTATCACGTCATAAATTACTTGGTGCTGTCACTTCAGCCTGACTTAGCCATCTGATAGCGTCTTCTACACTTGTTCGCGTCAACACAATTTCAATATTACAGCATATAACATCTGAATAACTACATTAGAGGTAAGTCAGAAGCAAAAATTATATCGGACAACCAATAATGTTTATACGCATTGACAAATAGCAACATAGAATAAAAATGTCAGTCACGCAGGAATTGCGTACACTAAGAGAATTCCTCCCTAATTCCAATTTATGGTCCGATTTTGCTGGTTTACAGATTTTTTAAAAATTAAATCCTATGTATTCAGTCTGAAAATATATAAAACTATTATTCTACCACTTATATTATATGGTGTCCCGCGCCGTAGCCGAGTGGTTAAGGCAAGAAGCCTTGGCGCAGAGCCACGGGACTTGCGCTGGTTTAAGTCCCCATGGGGGAAGAAATTTTCTCATGGAATTTCGGCCATTATGGGACAGGTACCCACCCAGCATCGTGAGGCATTTGGGTAGCTCAAATAAGTAGCGACTCCAGGTTGAGAAGACCAGCTATAACGGCTGGGAGACCCGACATGCTGACCACATGTGACCCCTACACTGGCTATATGGTCATCTAACTCTGCGATTAACACATGTGGATGTGAGACCAGCAGCCAGCTGGTAGGCCAAGGGCCTTCTAGGCCTGTCGCGCTTGTAGTTTTTTGTTAATATTATATGGATGCCAAATATGGACTCTTACTTTAAGGGAGGAATGGAGATTAAGAGTATTTGAGAATAAAGTTCTTAGGATTTTTTTTGGACCAAAGAGAGATGAACAGATAGGTGAATGGAGAAGACTACATAAGAGTGAACTACTTGGTCTTTATAGGAAGCCAGATATAATAAGAAAAGTTAGGTCCCGTAGACTGCGATGGGAAGGACAAGTGACACGAATGGGGAATGAAAAACATGCATGGAAGCTTCTTGTAGGAAAGCCAGAGGGAAAACGCTCAGTTGGTAGACCAAGAATGAAGTGGGAGAATAACATTAACTATGATTTGAGAGAAGTAGATTATACAGGCAATGATTGGTAAACATTAGCTCAGGATAGGGGTATATGGAGAGCTTATGTCCGCGCGGCCGTGAACCTACGGGTTCGATAGTGCCAGTGGGTTAGTTTATGTATTCATTTATGTTGTAAGCAAACAACCATAGCGGCCGATAGAACAATTTTCAAATTAAGGCTTTAGGTAAATAAAAACTTGTAAATTGTCGGGTTCAGCAGTTTTTAATAGCTTTCCCTATTATTTGAATGACATATCGAGTTTCGTTACGAAAAATAAAACAATTATGTTGCTAGTGCGATTTTTAAATTTTCGCTTTAGGTGAGCCCACTTCATTATGATCCGTTAACGAACTCAACCTTATTGCTATATGTCGAATTTGGTTCCGAAAAAAAGTAAAATTGCTGCAACTAGAACCCTGATCTTATGTAAACTCTGTGATGTATTGTTGGGTTGCTTTTGAAATTCGTCGGCGAAGACGAGAATCAAGTATCAACTAATTTGGTAAAAGCGGTTTCAAAAGTTGGCGAATCATGAGTCAGAGGGGCCTAGTGGGAAATTTCTGTACAGCGATTGGCCTCTCGGACTTTCTATTCGAGAAGGGTTCAGATTGGCGGCCACATGGTTCCGAACCTCGCATAGCTTTTTAAAAAATAGATGCTGCGTCTCGGTCAACCGGCCTGTCGTGACCTAGCATGAAAATGCTATGACTGCAGTGGAAGACCTGTCCTCGGGAAAATTACCATAGATGAATGGCTGGATATATATTCCATATTACGGTAAATCAGAGATTTTAAAAATATAAATTTGAAGGTCTATTACTTTTAATTTTGTATTACACTGTCTCGACTTTTGATCTATTACCTACATATGTTTGTCCTGGTTTAAATTAAGCAAAATAATAAAGGTAAAGGTATCCCATTACAGGCCTCAGGAGGCCCATGGGGTAGAGGAGGTTAGGACTCGCACTTTTCTGAACAATGGGCACTTGATGTCAGCCGGGTTGTCAGCCCTGCGTGACGTCTTTACCCCCAGAACAAGCGTCTGGTATTCATTTTAATTAGAGGCTGAGTCGACCCCAGGGCATAGTGCCGGCAGAAGGTTTGGGCCAGTTTAAAAATCTTGACTCCTCCGGGGCTCGAACCCTCGACCTTCCGGCTTGTAGCGCAGTGCCTTAACTCTACTCTACGGCGTGCCCCAAGAGAAGATAATAGTATGGTATAAATTCCACCAGGTTAAATAAATAAATAAATACTAAAAAATAAATATCTATGTATTTCAGATTGCTAACTTTTTCTGTTAAAGCAGTAAAAAAATTAGCAAATGTTATGTGTCGTACAATAAACTGTAACTGCAGATGATAAAAATATATATAAATTGAAACTATCGAGGCGACAAAAATGTCATAAAGTTCAGTCAGTTACGTAGTACAGTCTCCTCAGCTTAACAGTGTTACCAATATTTTAAAATCTAAAATGACTGAAAACAACTGCAAATAGAAAATTGTACTCATGCTAATAGGGCCAGTCTACTTGATATTTGTAATATGCGTTTAAAAACATATATTGTATGCATAACACAGTTCATAAAGCTAAATTATTTAGCCTGCATACTAGTATATACAGCACATACTAGTATATACTGCATATTTATAAAAAGAGCAAGATATTATAATATATTGTCTTCATCAATCTATGTTAGAAATAGTAGCCCGTTCTATTTCCATCGTTTTACCGGATGGTTCATAGTTATTTTGCCACGAGACATCACAGTATCTGCCATGGCATACTTTAAAATGACATTTTATGCATTCAATCCTATCCACAAGCTACACATGGCAACTCCTAACTCATCATTGAACCAGCTATATCTTGGACTATCCATCAGATGGGAGATCAACTACTTGTTTTAGAGTCACGCAAATCGTGATATTGTATATAATTTCAATCAATAGTAATTATATTTTTAATATATTCAAGATTAAAAGTGTATAAAACACTGGCTCTTCCAACTCTTTTGTATGGTAGCGAAGTATGTACGTTGAAACAGAAGGATATACAGAGACTTAGATCAGCTGAAATGAGATACCTTCGGAGGACTGCAGGATACACACTGCTAGATCACAAAAAAAATGAAGACATCTTAGAAGAGTTACACATGGAACCTTTCTGATTATAAGTCAGGATGGATGCAACATGTTCATCGAATGGAGGATCACAGAATACCCAAACAAATGTTAAGATATCAACCTGCAGGTAGAATAAGACCAGGACGTCCACTAAAAAGACTTTTGGATGGTGTTTCTCTTGGGACCGAGACAGGTCAACAAATGACTTAAATTCGTGAATGTACTATGATGATGATGATGATATATTGCGTTAATTAAAATATTCTAACAAAGGAACTGTCAAACATTGCATACAGAAATGTACCTTGAAATTTCTCCCAGAGAAGCGTGTGAAGTGCCAAGAAAATATCCTATAAAAAGTATCTACCGTTTTTAACTGCAAGGCACATAAATCGAAGCTAGAATCCAGCAATGGCAATCCACTGTACGGAGCAGATGGACGCCCTAAATAATAAGAGCGGAGTGAACTGAGGCGGGACGCAGGGTGGAAGGCAGGTAGTGAGGGTTATCCTACCTACCAATTCACGAGTTTCATTATTTCCCCGTAGTATAAATAAGAGATTTGGCGCTGGATTTTTATGCCTTGCAGTTAAAAGCGGCGGATATATATTTTGGACACGATCTTGGTACAACATAAAGCTTCTCTAGAAGAAATGTCAAGGTTGGTTTCGGCGTGCAATGGCTCAGAGTTCCCTTGTGAGAAATATTGACAGTATTATAATCAACTGAACGCTGGTATCAATATACTCGGAGCATTCAGTTTGACTTCAAACGCTTAAGTAAATAATAGATCAGCCTCTCACTGGATGACACTAAACAGCGTTTTTTTTTATTTTCTGTTAGTGGTAAGTTTTATAATTGTGTACATAAATATTAATGCATAACAAATAAACCCACTGCTCGTGACCGGTGTAATGTAAAGTCGAGGGATGAGGTAAGATGAAGCCCCTATGATTGAAGATGTTTGATATACAAGGTAGCCGGCTGACTAGGCCTGTCGGACCATCACAGGGACAAATGAAATGAAATGGATGTGATAAACATATACAGGGCTATTCAGAAAGAATGAACATACTTCAAACATTTATTTCTTCCAAACTATAAAAAATAGAAGCACAAATCCAACGTTCCTAGAAAGAGAAAAGTTTGAAGTTCCGATCATGGTCGCATTGGCGCTGTTGCTTGAAGTTGCGATCGCGGTCGCATTGGCGCTGTTAGATTGGAAGGGAGAGGAGCAGAAGACCAACTTCGCCGGTGGTCTCCCAGTTCACCAGACCTAACTCCGTGTGTTTTTTATCTGTGGTGTTACATAAAATACCGTGTTTTTATCCCCCCTATGCCTGACACACTTGCAAATCTGCAACATCGAATTGCTGAAGTCGTGAATTCGATAACTAGAGACCAGCTGATTAGTGTGTGGCAAGAAAATGCGCCACCGTTTTAATAGTTGTCGTGTAACACATGTTGCTCATATTTAATGCATAAAATAGTGAAATTTGAACTTTTATCTTTCCAGGAACATTGGAATTGTGTTTCTATTTTTGTAGTTTGGAAGAAATAAATGTTTAAAGCTTGTTCCTTCATTCTGAATAGCTCTGTATAATGTACATACAGGTTGTTACAGAATTCGATCAACAAACTTTGAGCTATTGTAGAGGAGTGCTATACAAACAATTTGAGATAAGGAAGTCATGATCTAGGAGTTCAAACTTGCATGCTTCAGACCAAAATTAAGTAACAGCCAGTACGCCACTGAAAACTTCAATGTTTTATTACTGGGCTATATTACAAATTGACAAAAACGCTCAATTTTGTCAGTAAAAAGTAGTAATTTTAATCTCAACTTAAAAAATAATTAAAAAATAAGTGTCCAGATCCTCATTGGTTTTTTACTCCTATTAACATAATAATAATAATAATAATAATAATAATAATAATAATAATAATAATAATAATAATAATAATAATAACTGTTATGCCTATGGTAGCTACTTAAGGCATAAAGGACCTTTGGAACATGGATTACGTGTGACGGTAAGATAGCGTGTGATTTATCTACGGATTAGGTTAGCCGAGCGGTATGGCTGATGACTTATAGTAGAGGGTATTCAAGACAAATAAATACTAATTAAATAACTATCTATATTTAAAAATTATAAGAACAAAATAATTACAAATAAATAAATTAGCCTAACTTATTCTAATACATATTCATGGGGGGGAGGGAAAGAGAGACAGGTTAAACCGCGGTATGTTGAAACTTCGCCCCATGACCGGGTTAATCAACCCATATTTCGTGACTAATATTACTTCATACTACTTAAATTTATTTCTAAACCTATCCATCTTGATTTTATTATAAAGGCCCCCAAAATCCTATTAAGAATAACATGTGCAGACTTACCACAGCTGCTGCTTTAACCACTGACTACATCTTCAACACTGGCCGTTCAGCCACTCTACACTTTTATGACTACTACTCTGAAGGCCTAACTGTAATCTCTCTCTCTCACCAAGCATAGTAAGTTCATAGGCCCTAGCGGTACATTTGTCCTGTCTGTCTTTTGGAATGTGAAAACCCTGACTTTCTCATCCTTAGGCTATATTCCGTTCTGGATGTTTCCAGAACCTCAACTTGTAACTGTATATGATTTGATATAGACCTAACTGTAACTAGTCAAGGTAAATCTGATTACCAATTCTGTCTAATATGAAACCTATAATATTACTATATGAAACCTATAATATTAATACTATTTAAAATAATTAATTAAAATATCTAGTCCTAAATTATCCTATTTATAACAATGATAATAATAAATTATTATTATTATTATTATTATTAATATTATTATTTATTATTATTATGTCCATGGAAATTGATTTCTTGAGTAGAGCAGCAAGATGTTCAAAATTAGAAAAACATAAGAAATACTGTCACACGAGAAAAAATTAATATTTGATATTCAATAGTAGATTATATAAGATATCCATCCATAGTAATTCTGCCCGAAGGCACGTACTTCACTGCAATCATAGCATTTTCATGCTATGCTTGCAGCTTTACTAGGTGTGGTAGCTTCCCGTTGCTTCCACAATATAAGATATAATCGATTAAATTGGCAAGGGAGAGAAGAAAGCTTTACCCAGGAAAACATTGGAATGGTGTCCACATGGAAGAAGAAGGAAAGGAAGACCTCGAAATTCGTGAATGCAAGAAATAAGAACTGGAATGAGAGCAAGAGGACTGGATGGCATGTAATGGATGGACAGAGACGAGTGGAGAAGAAAAATAAACCTTTAGGCAGACTATTTAACTCATGCCCCAAATGGGAGTCAATGACCAATCACGTTTCAATGATTTCTATTTTCAAACCAATCAGAGTCGTTTTTAACGAAATATTTATCAGTGTTATTTACCATATTAAAGAAAGCTCCTCCTTTGTAATATTCTGAACAGGTCTGACCATTATTTTGCAGTGACTGAGTCAACAGTAAAGCCGCCATATTTGAATGGTCAAAATGGCAGAAACAAGATTTGGCTGTGCTTCAAATGAAGGTATAGACGAAATAATCAAGCAATCTAAGCCCTATAACACTCAACGTAATAGGAAATATATTTGGAATCAGTTCGAAAGATTTTGTCAACTACGAAATTACGTATTAACAGCAGAAACTCCAACCAAAGACATTGCCAACATACTGAAAGACTGGAGCATTAATATGAGGAAAATAAATGGAGAAGAGTACAAAGAATACAGTTTGAAAACCATGTGGAATGTTACTGCAAAAATGATACAAGAGAAATATTTTATTGAACATCAACGAGATTTTAATCCGTTCGTCGATCAAGAATTTAATGACGCCAGACAAGCAAGAAACGCAAAAAGAAAAATACTTCAAAACATGCTAGAGAAAAGAAAGGTGAGTGCAGTGGCTTTTAAGTCTGATGAATATGAAAAAATGATTAATAAATTGTCAGGAGAAAACCCCTGAAGGATTACAAATTAAGTTCTACCTTATCGCTTCCCTAGAATTGGCATGGCGTGGGGGAGTGGCTGTAAAATGTCTAATTCACTATTTTCAAGAGGAACTAGATCATAATGGTAAGCCGACAGGAAGGATTGCATATAATCCAGTGTTTTACAAGACATGTCAAGGAGGCGATCAAAAGCTCTGTGATACAAAATGTTAATACCAAATCAGGAAAACCCGAGAAGGTGCCCAGTGAGAGTGTATAAACTTCTATTGGAAAAACGCACTGACAAAATCAAAACAGACCGTTTTTTCATTACTCCTAACCCATTCTACCAAAAGTCTGGAATTTGGTATAAGAATTATCCAGTAGGGCAAAATCATCTATCGATATGGACAAAAATGTGTGCAAGAAAATCTGGATTGGATATAAACAAGCATAAAGTGAGCAACCATTCAAGTCGTTCAACTGCTGTTTCGAACATGCTTCAAGTTGGAATTCAAGAACAAGAAGTCTTAAAAAGTACTGGTCATGTCAACGCAGCATCACTAAAACCGTATCTGCAATTAAACGAAGAACACCATTCAGATATTGTCCGCAGATTGAGAAACAACATGCCTACTACGTTGTCATCTACATTAAATATAACAAATAATGAACAGATTCCCTCAAACTTCAAATTTGACAATTGTGTTTTTAAATAATGATTTTACCGAGTTGTTTACTAAAAAAATTAATTAATAACCTATAATTTTGGTTATAATATACAGTTTGATGTGTTTCATTTTTTCTCCACTAGGGGCATTCTTACAATATAGCGATCATATTTCAAGTTTCCCACGCCAGATGGCAATATATAGCATTATATGATCTTGTTGCAGTGGATGGAGAAGCGAAACATAACGTTTCTCATTCGTTTTCAAACATCGCCGTTTACATAAAATAAATAAATATTTTAAAGTAACTATATTTAAATAATGATTTGTGAGTAAATAGCTTAATTTTATTCGTTAAATTGTCCTAACACTTCGTGAGTCGTGAATTTATCGATAATTTGGAAATCACTCGTGGCATTACTTATGATAAAGATGTGTAAACATTAAAAGTCTGTATATAAATAAAAATAATAATAATAATAATAATAACAATAACAATAATCGATATATTGTTCCTACAGATGTGGCCGGTTTTCCACTCCTCTTCTCCGCTTTATTTCAATCCAACGGGTTTTCAAATCCAATCTTCTGGTTCCCATTCCTTTCAACATATTTTTAATCCATTTTATTTATCCTATTTCTTACTTCTTAACGTGGAATTTTATCTATTTCAGTAAAACACTTTGTTCTCAAATACTCAATTTCCAGTGCCACGACTTTTTTCACATCTTCCTTCATGCACCACGTTTCATTCCTATGGCATATTATTGTTATGTAAAAGATTTAAAAAAATATTGAAGTATTCGCCTCAGATCTTCGGTGTTAACATATTATGCATTCGTGTAGCGTGTGGAACTTGCCCAGGTTCCAGTCCCCATGACTAAAACTAACTCACTGACACGATTTAATTTGTAAGCTCATGGCTGCACGGACATAAATTCTCCATACATCACTATCCTAAACTAATGTTTTCCAATCATCCCCTCAAAACATGGTTGATATTTTTATTCCACATCATTATTGGACAACCTACTGAGCGGTTTCCCTCTGGTTTTCCTAAAGGAAATTCCACATTCGCGTCAAATTTCTGCACATCGCTATGGGACTTAACATTTCTTATTACAACTGGTTCGAGTCCCCTATGAGGGAACATTTTTTCTCATTGAATTTTGGCCAGTATGGGACAGGTACCGACCCAGCATCGTGAGGAATTTGAGTAGCTACAATAAGTAGCAGCTTCAGGTTGAGCAAAACCAGCTAAACGATATAACGGCTGGGGGACTTGACAAGCCTACCATATGTCATGTCGACCCTATTCTGGTTGGATGATCGTCCACTTCTGTCATTAACACATGTGAATATGAGGCCGGCTGCCGGATAGTAGGCTAAGGCACCCTAGGTTTGTCGCGATATGGAGAAAAACCTGAGATAATAATCGACCACAACAAAATACAATCTCAGTTAAAACACTTGATATATCTTTTGGAAATTGTTTTATCATCAGCTTTTAAAGGTACTGACTGTGAGTACTGATGATGGAACATGATCCGAAAGTCCTCAAAGTATGTTGGCTGAAATTATAATTAGTTGAGGACGAAAGAGGTCTTAGTTAAACAAGTTTTAATATTTTTTTAACATTTAAGTTCATAAGGCATTATTTTACATTCACCCAGTAAAATAAGATGTATATATATATTCTCAACTCGTGTCCAACTAGGGGTCGTGACGAGGGATGAGATGAGATAAGATGAAGCCCCTATGTAGAGGTCTGTGAATGACAAAAGTGCCGGTTGACCACGCCTGACGCACCATCACAGGGGCAGATGAACGAAATAATACGAAATGGATGGGATGAGCATGGAGAAATGGTGGAATGAAATTGTGGCAAGAACAACGGGAGAAATCCCTAGAAAAACCTGCCCAGCTCCGTTTCGTTCACCACGAAACCCGCATGGGGTGACCGAGACTCGATCTCGGGACCCCAGCGGTGAGAGGCGACCGTTTAACCGCTTTCGCTACGGAGTCGCCTATAAAATAACATGTAATAAAATATTATTTCATACATGGTAATTAATTCACAAACTAATACTTAATATCCTTAAAGCAAACCGTAGGTCACATTGTTCGTAAACAAGTTGGAGCAAAAACCAAGCCCTAATGCCATGTTATATACAACTGTTTCTTTTCCATTGTAATATTGGAAAGTTCTCAATGTAGATTTTTAGTGGTCAAAGCAGCCTGTGGGATCTAAATCTATCCTTAGAGATTTGCATAGTCTATTCCCAGCGCTTAGAATATTTTAAGCGTTTTACTCTCTGAATATGACAGGAACCATTTAATCCGTTTTTTAGGTTATTTTTAGCTCTTCACTGGAATATAAAAAATGGTTTGAACGATGGTAATCCAAGTTAAAAGTCAAAGGGTTATATGTCCGACGAGTAATGAACGATATGATGCTGATTTTTACAAGAGAAGAAGCAAAGCAGTCTTCCGCTCTTTGCCAGTTACAGACAGAAAAAAAAAGAGTCAAAAGGCGAATAAGATAGAAGCTGAAGTTGTACAGAGTTCAAAGTGTTTTGCGAGTTTTGCTATGGATGGACTCGATCCTGCAGGGTTAGGAGGACAGTCACAAAATATAGGGCTAGAGAAAAAAGAGAAGAGTTTCACTAAGTTGGCTGCAATGTGACTTCTTTTTTAAGTAACTACACTAAGTGACAAAAGTAGTTGGCAATAACTTCAAAACGTTAAAAAGAAAGTAAAATATAACCTAATTTATATATTTTTATACAGCGTGTTCCAAACTATACTGACAACTCACTATAAAAAATAATAGGATTTTCATTATTTTGTCTTCATTATTGATTAATAAAGGAAACTCGAGAAAGTCTTTCTCCTTTGAATGTGGATTTGATTCTAAAATATGTGCTCACCTTTATGAACGTGCATTTAAAGTAATTTTAAAAACTTTATAGCTAAATACAATGAAAAAGTACAGATCCCTAATATATTTTATAAACTTGCACGCCGTAGCGTAGAGGTTAAGGCACTGCGCTACAAGCCGGAAGGTCTAGGGTTCAAGTCCTGGTGGGGTCAGGATTTCAAACTGACTCAAACCTTATAGCGGCACTATGGCAGTGGGGTCGACTCAGCCTCTAGCGGAAATGAGTACCAGACGCCTGTTCTGGGGGTTAAGGCGGCCGTCACGCAGAGCGGACAACCCGGCTAATATCAAGTGCCGATTGTCCAGAAAAAGTGGGAGCCTTAACCTCCTACTAATCGAAGGGCCTCATGAGGTCTGTAGTGGGATTATATTACTTTACTTACTAATATATCAAGGGAATATTTATACATTGTGCGTTAACTCAGATGGTAGCATCGTGTCTCCTGATTTGCGGGTCAAATTCGATTCTCGGCGGGGTTGGAAATTTTAATTTCAACGCATTTTTTTTAACTCGGGGAATAATGGGGTGCTGATGGGCAATCCACAATCACTAGATTGTGCACCTCATCCTTGTATTAAATTCCAATCTCCTCCGCAGTATATGCACTGAGAGCAAAAATTGATTGTAGAGTAGATCATTTGATCAATGTATCCATATATTTATTTTTCTCTACTTTACAAAGAAAATCTTTCGGGCTAATCTTCTATGGTAACTATTTTCTCAGGACATTTCGAACTGTGGAATTAATTTACATGTGTTATACTGATTTTCTTCTATTACGCAATCAAACAATCCTTACAATATCTTATGTTTTTTTTTTTTCTTTAAGGAGCCATTTAACGGTTTTCTGTGTTTTGCGCAACTGTATAGATAACACTGTGCAAAAAAAAAAAAACAAAGAAAGAAACTTTTTTTTTGTCTCAGAAAGAAAAATATGTGATTCTGATATCGGTTTTTCTCAATCACGCAAGGTTTTCGAGAGACGCATTTATAATTTCAAACACTTCAATATTTTCTACATTCGTAACTACACAATATTCGAACATTCGGACTCACCTAGAAAGTAACACATGGCGATTTTCTGCTATATCTCGCCTGTGGAGCATCCCTCTTAATGGTCCAACAATAATCGGCCAGCATATTAGGATTCCATTTGCCTTCATATCTCTTTTCCATAGCTGAAACCTCCTGAGTAAGCTCATTTGGTTTTATTTTACAAATGGACGAAAAAACGTTTATCAAAAAATATTATTTAAATCCATTAATTGAAACTGAAATAAAAAACTGTGGGTGATGGCGAAATCCGAATACATATTTGAAAATACAATAAAAAACTGCATTAAATACTACTATTGGTACTCATAAGACAAAAATCATGTTGACCAGTGTAATTTCAGGTTGTTGTTCTGTTGTTTTCGGAACCATTTAAATGTTTGTGATATTGCACAACAGTACTAGCTACACTGCTGGAGTTGTCACTGTGTGCGTTCTGAAGTCTTTATAAGGGAAGGGAAAGGCACTGTAAACTCACTTATTACACGCAGAATAATGATCATGTGTTGGGCACGAGTTGATGACATTATATTAACAGTAGTTTTGTCACTCCTCTTAGAACCATAGGATCTTCGTAAAAGCGCTCCACCGGACTTTTGTTTTGCTAAATTCTAGAATCCATACCAGCTTTTACCTTGAATTTCAATTTCTGTCATTACTATGCTACGGCATGTACGCAAATTTTAGTCCTATTTTTCCTGGGCAATCCCTGAGAATTACATTCCAGTACACCATCTGGGTTTTTCTGAGAGATTTCAATCCATTTTTATTAAATATATTTAGTTCCCCTCTATAAATGTACATTTTTAGTGTATGATGCACTAGAATTTTTATATTCTGAGAAATTGAGTGTAATTCTCTTCCAGAGTTTATTTTGCGATTTTTTCTATCCACAGTTTTTAATCACCAGATTTTCAAAATAAATCTGAGGCATCAGTTATATATATATATATATCCATCCATAGTAATTCTGCCCGAAGGCAGGTCTTTCACTGCAATCATAGCATTTTCATGCTATGCTTGCAGCTTTACTAGGGAATTGTAGGTGTGGTAGCTTCCCGTTGCTTTCCACACCGGTGAAGGATGATGATGATAATGATAAGGATGATGATGACGATGTTGGCCATATGATTTCGGGGACCGTTTGGGCCTTAAAGTTTTCCTGACATTTGTCTTACAGGTGAGGAAAAACCCCGATAAAAACCTCACCCAGAAAAACTGCCCCGACCGGGGATCGAACCCGGGCCCGCTGCGTGACAAGGCAGCACGCTACCTCGAGACCACAGCGGTGAACATATATATATATATATATATATATATATATATATATAACATAAGAAAAATAAATGCTCGGACGGGATTTGAACCCAGACCTCTGGACTGATACCCCAGTGCGCTATCGATTACGCTACCGATCAAATATAGTACAAACATTCACTTTTCATAGAACCCGGTCTCCACTGCAACCTAGTAGCTCCTATAACAAGTAAGCAAATTAAAGAGAATATTTTTACTTTATAGCAGTGAAGCTTTATCGATGTTATAATTAAATTTTTGACATTGATCAATGCAAGCTTAATATGACATAAGAAAATAAATGCTTGGACGGGATATATATTATATACATATATATACACACACACGTCCACTGCTGTGGTCTCGAGGTAGCGTGTTGCCTTGTCACACAGCGGGCCCGGGTTTGATCCGCAGTCGGGGCAGTTTTTCTGGGTTAGGTATATATCGGGGTTTTTCCTCACCTGTAAGACAAATGTCAGGTAAACTTTAAGGCCCAAACGGTGCCCGAAATCATACGGTCATCATCACCAGCATCATCCTTATCATTATCATCATCATCATCATCATCATCCTTAACCGGTGTGGAATGGAACGGGAAGCTACCACACCTACAATTCCCTAGTAAAGCTGCAAGCATAGCATGAAAATGCTATGATTGCAGTGAAGGACCTGCCTTCGGGCAGAGTTACTATAGATGGATATATATATATATATACACTTGTCATTATATGTATATAGGTTAATGCAGTATCATCTTTCAGACTTTCACAACCAAATTACAGTGCATATTTTATCTACTGTTATGTGTACATAGATATTGCTATTAAATTGTGAATATTAATAGTGTATATACCGGGCTTCCAATATAAACCCGGACCGGCCTCACGGGGTTTCACCCGTCAGGCAGCGCTCTCTCCTCGTCCGCATTTCACTCTGCCAGCCGCTCGTCCTTGAACTAGTCAGTTTACTATCGTTCGACAAGATGAGACGTCAGCTGACATTAGAGCAGCGCATTTATGTGTGTAAATGTTATTATAAATACGAATCAGCTCGTCGCGTTCGCGAGGAATTTATTCGGAACTTCCCTGGACAATTACCTCCTTCCAGATCGACAATCCACGATCTTGTGACTAAATTTGAGACCACTGGATCAGTACAAAATAAGAGACACTCGCTCCCCAGATCTAACGGTGTGTGATTTTTATTTGTGGGGTAGCCTGAAAGACAAAGTGTAAAAAACAAATCCACACACATTGGAAGAACTGAAGAACAACATAAGAAATGAAATCAGAAACTTGACAGTGCCCGAACTACAGCGTGTCAATCTAAATGTGTTTACTCGGTATAATGCCTGTTTAACTGCGGGAGGATAACATTTCCAGCATTTTCTATAAGGTAAGAAACAGTTCAAGGACGGGTGGCAGGCAGGGTGAATTGCGGGAGGAAGAGACAGCACTGAGTGCCGGGTGAAACTCCGTAAGGCCGGTCCGGTTTTATATTGGAAGCCCGTTATATATATATATATATATATATATATATATATATATATATATAGTTATAAATGTTGTAATTGTTATAAATAGGCCATTCAAAGAAAAAGTAACACTAATGTAACTTTTAGAAACGTTTTCAGTTTTTGTTCTGATCGACAGCACCTGATTTGATTAGCTAACAAAACTGAACAGTAAGGTAGTGACAGGAAGAATAGCAAGGTTTAATATTTTATTGACTTGCGATGAATAAGAAAATTGACTTACTTTTCCATTTTTCGGTACATGAAATGACTCACCTGCAAAGAAAAAGAATAATAATTACTGATCTGTTGATCTATGACGTATGTGCAAAGAAATAACTTACGGTACCGTTCACTGTATGAAACTGACTGCCTCAGAGTAATCAATAACAGGTTATAATTTTAAATCAATAAAATAAAATAAAATGACTAAACGTAAAATACAGCCTTAGACATGAAATTTGACACATTAGTAGGAGTTCAAATATTCAATTTTAAACATACGAGCGGCTGATGAGATGATACCACAGCATGCCTGAAAAAGTAATTGTAACAGTAGCAGGTTAAAGCCAATCGGCACGAGATATCACCCGGATTAACAGTTCTGCGTGACGGCCGAATTTATCCCACAACAAACGTATGATGATCATTTCAATTCGGTGCTGACTCGACCACTATGACAGAGATGAGAAAGTCAAGTAAGTGAAAAAGAAAACAGTCTCTAGGAGGAAATTTTACGCGAGTGAATTCTGCTCCATGAAACTAAAACAGAGAGAGACTTAAATTTTGATGGGAGATCGAATTCCATGTCTAAACTATACAATAATAGAAATAGATTAAAATATTTTATAATTTCACACCAATACAATATTTCGAGCTTATATGTAAGTATTAGATAACGTTTTTAGGACTAATTTGTACGTAACTGAAAGTAATATAACCATCTTAAACAAAAATATATATTCTTAAATCCGTAATAAATATAGAAGAAGGATAAACTTGGTCAGCCTCGTGATATGTGCGTGTGTTGCTTTCGTACATACACCGCTCATTTGTGATTAGCACGATGTTAGAATCATCTTTGAAAACATCATAGGACGTCACAACACAAATTACATAAATCCAGATCCAAAAAAATGTTGGCAATAGTCGTAATGTCTATCCGCTCTCAAAATGATCCTCATCAAAACAAAATCATATGACCTGCTCACTTTTCATTGGTTATGGACACCGACGTACGTTGTAGAAGCAATAAGTTCGCGAAAAAAATAGTTCCCTTCATTAAATTAAAAAGATGTCCTCTGAATATATTTTTTATTCTCCGTAAATGAAAATAATAATATTCAAAACATAGAAAATATTATAAAATATAGTCTATCTAATCAATAATTACAACTTAAAAGTATTTACCATTATCTATGAGACTTTTAGTAACAAAGTATTTCCTCTGTGTACGTTACTGGCGTTCCGCAGAGTGAGATGTACGATGGGATTGCCATCTTAAGGCTACACATCATAGCCCCCAGTTATATGAACCTCAAATGGTGGGCTGCCTCTTCCGCTCCTAAGGACCGTTGAGGACTTCTCTCTTGTTACCCCGGGAATGAGTCTCCACATTTTTCCCTGGAAAATGGGTGCCTCCTCCGCACATTTATTTCGGTCCTTTGAGGTCTTACTTTTTGCAGACGACCAAGTTCTAATATCTAGTTCAGAAGATGGTCTACAGAAATCGCTTTTTCAGTTAAATAACATTATACAGAAATATAATTTCAAAATATCAATAAGTAAAACGAAAATCCTAGCTTTTAAGGGATCAGATACCGTAAGAGCTAAAATAATTCTGGAGGGGAAACCCATTGAACAAGTGAACCATTTTAAATACCTGGGTTATGAAATCTCCTATTTTAAAAATGAAGATCTATTTAACAAACTGAATACATTTAATTATATATGTGGAACAATCAAAAGGATATTTAAAAGCACAAGAAAAGAAACAAAACTAAAATTTTATAAAGTAGTGGCAGTCCCCTTTTATTGTATGATAGTGAATTTTGGGTTTTAACTAAAAGAGAAGATCATAGAAGCAGCTGAAATGAGATTTCTGAGAAGTGTGGCTGGTTGCAAACGTCTAGATAAAAGAAGAAGTGAAGATATTAGAAATGAGCTAAATATAAATAAACTCTTAGATAGAATAAAATAATCTAGAAAAATGGAAAGAACATGTTCAAATAATGGAAGATGATCGCATTCCCAAAATTATACTTAAATACAAACCAAAAGGACGCAGGAATGTTGGTAGACCGAAGAGATGGATCCAACTTTTGAATGAGAATCTATGAGACCGGAACAAGCCAGGTATCTCGTCTCATCTCTCTACCGGACACGAGTTTAGGGTTTAATTTTACTATTAAGTCCACCTACACGATACGATAAGAAAACAATATTTAATTATTTCTTCCTAATATATATTAAGACTACTTATTCGTTACAATCCCATTGTCGAATTTCCAACCCAACATTTAATAGGAGATTTACTATTAGGTCTGAACCGAAGTAGAGTTTTAGGTACTCTACATCGAGTGCTCACAATATAAGTAATATTGTAAAAGTAAAAAGTATTCCCACTACAGGTCTCAGGAGGCCCTTGGGGTAGTGGGAGGTTAAGGCTCCCACTTTTTCTGGACAATCGGCACTTGATGTCAGCCGGGTTGTCAGCCCTGCGTGACGGCCGCCTTTACCCCAGAACAAGCGTCTGGTACTCATTTCCGTTAGAGGTTGAGTCGACCCCAGGGCCATAGTGCCGCCAGAAGGTTTTGGTCAGTTTAAAAATCCTGACCCCACTGAGACTTGAACCCTCGACCTTCTGGCTTGTAGCGCAGAGCCTTAACCACTACGCTACGGCGTGCCCCAAGTAATATTGTACTTATATTTTATAACGGTGTATCTAATTTATTACAGGTTCAAATTGCAGTTACTTCATTCCACTTTACCCTTAAATCAGCTATGTATCCTATAGGATACATCAATTGATTTAATTTATTTAATACTAGCTAATATCCGGCCTGCGCTGCTACGCCTAAATCAGCTATGTACCCTATAGGATACATCAATTGATTTAATTTATTTAATACTAGCTAATATCCGGCCTGCGCTGCTACGCCTAAATCAGCTATGTACCCTATAGGATACATCAATTGATTTAATTTATTTAATACTAGCTAATATCCGGCCTGCGCTGCTACGCCTAAATAAATTAAAATTAATGTGCTTTTATATTTAGTTGAATAAGTAGAAGGAAAAATAATTATAAATTTATATTTTTAGATACCTCGTGCTGATTGCCCGGCATTGCCCGGAAGCCTACTTATCCTGATCTTATGACATAAATGAGCTCAAATACGAAAATTAATGCGTTTTATGTTTAGTTAAACAAGTAAGGAGGAAAAATTTATATCGTAATTATTTTTAGATAGGCCTGCTCCGTGCTGTTTACCCGGCGTTGTCCGGGAATCTACTCATCACGATCTTCTTGGTATACATGAGCTGAAAGACGAAAATCAATGTACTTTTTATTATTAGTTGAATAATTAAAATGAAAAATAATTATAAATACTTATATATTGTAATTATTTTAAGATTCCCCGTGCTGATTACCCGATGTTGTTCGGGAATCTACTTATCTCGATTTTCTTGGCATAAATGAGCTAAAAACAAAATTCGTTATTGTGAGTTATCCATAAAAGAATACCCGCCAAGTGCTGCTATGCTTGCACAGGAATCAACATACTTTTCTCGATCTTCTTGGCATCAATAAAAGACAAAAATGGTTATTGTGAGTTATCAGTAAGAGATAAACATATGCTGTCGCGGGCTATTTTGTACAGCTCTTTGAGATATTCAATTCTGTGTACATTAATGTTGTGTATTTGTTATGATTTAGGCAGCGTAAGCCATTTAAGTGTAGTAATATAAAAAAATTGTTTAATTTAACAATATTATATATTTCTATTAGAAAATTGATATTATCTCATATATTAATCATAATAATTTACATTCGATAGATTTAAACTATCCCTAAGAATATCAAAAATTCCTACCTTTTCCACGTATTCCACTACAAAGGGCGATTTTTAAGGTTGTAGGAGTTGAGTGTCACGACTCTCTTATAGCCTATGTTCATCCCGGGAATCTCCTGAACATTTTGCAAAAAGCCCTATATCAATCGGATCAACATTATGGCCGCGCATAAAGTACGAACAAACAAACATCAATTTTTATATATTAGATTTTTAATAAAATAGAACAAAACGCACGAATAGAAATTACGTAAGTTTGTGTTAAATTATACAATATACCTAATGATAAGAGTTATATCTGATTTCGTTCGTTTCACTGCGTTCCGTAACATTTAAATAATTGACATGAGATGTTAGTGTTTAAGGGTTAATTCTAAAAGTAACAAGATGGCGCGATAGGCTTAGAAGGTCCTTATCCTACCATCTGGATGTTGGCCTCACATCCACAAGTGTTAATCACAGATGTTTCAATATAGGAGTGACATGTGGCTAGTCGTCATAGCTGATTTTCTCAAGGTTGAGCCGCTACTTAAAGTAGTTACCCAAATTCCTTACATTGCTGTGTGGGCACCGGTCCCATACTGACCGATATTCCATGAGAAAATGTTTTCCCCCATGGGGACTCGTCCTAGCGCAAGTCAAGTAGTTCTGTACCCAATGCATCATACCTACTACAACACCGCTCGAACTATCGGTTAATTTAAATAAATATCCTAAATTCAAAATAAGCTATTTTAATTTTGATTTTTTTTTGTGATCTAGTTGTGTGTTTCCTGCAGTACTCCGAAGGTATCTCATTTCAGATCTGCTGAAATGAGATACCTTCGGAGTACTGTAGGATACACACTACTAGATCACAAAAAAAATTAAGACATCTTAGAAGAATTACACATGGAACCTTTAGCAAACAAAATTTCTGATTATAAGTCAAGATGGATGCAACATGTTCATTGAATGAAAGATCATCATAGAATACACAAACAAATGTTAAAATATCAACCTGCAGGAAGAAGAAGACCAGGACGTCCACTCAGAAGACTTTTGGATGGTGTTTCTCTTGAGGCCGAAACAGGTCAACAAATGGCCTAAATTCATGAATGTACTATGATGATGATGAATTTTGATTTTGTAAATTCAATAATGCTAATGGAACAATTAAATTAGCCTATGTCGAAAAATAGATCAAAGAAGAAATTAAAATTAAATTATATTTACTTACTTACTTACTCACTGGCACTATCGAACCCGTAGGTTCATGGCCGCACGGACATCAGCTCTCCATACATCCCTATCCTGAGCTAATGCTTTCCAATCATTCCCTGTATAATCTACTTCCCTCAAATCATAGTTAATGTTATTCTGCCACCTCATTCTTGGTCTACCAACTGGGCGTTTTCCCTCTGGCTTTCCTACAAGAAGCTTCCATGCAAGTCTTTCATTTCCCATACGTGCAACATGTCCTGCCCAACGCAGTCTACGAGACTTAACTCTTCTTAATATATCTGGCTTCCTATAAAGACCATGTAGTTCATTGTTATGTAGTCTTCTCCATTCACCTGTCTGTTCATCTCTCTTTGGTCCAAAAATTATCCTAAGTACTTTATTCTCAAGTACTTGTAATCTCCTTTCCTCTCTTAAAGTAAGAGTCCATGTTTCGCACCCATATAATATAACTGGTAGAATTATAGTTTTATATATTTTCAGTTTAACGTTTTTTGAAAGGAGTTGGGACATCAAGAGTCTCTGCAATGCATAATAGCACGCATTTCCAGAATTGAGCCTATGTTTAATTTCTTTGTGCATCTCATTCCTATTTGTGATTATTGTACCTAGGTATTTGAATTCTGCTACTCTTCCTCAAAATTTCCCTCATTTTTCATTAGCTGCCCATTTCCATTATATACTGGATTTCTAGGTGTGACCATATATTTAGTTTTACTGATATTTACTTCCAGTCCCAATTTCTTAGTGTTACTCAATAGTGTGTGCGTGTTGGCCTTCAGCATCTCCTCGCTATCGGCCAGTAGTACTACATCATCAGTATAAACTAACAGCTTATTAATACCATTCAGTTGTAAGCCTTCCTCATTCTCTAAAGATTTAATGGCATGCTCTAGTACAAAATTAAATAGTAGAGGAGATAGTGCATCTCCTTGCTTCAACCCATTCTGGATTTCAAACGTGTCTGAAAACTGTTTGCCTACACGCACCCTACTCTTTGTGCCATTTAGACGAAATTATATGTATTTATTTATATACAGAATTTTAATGTTTACACATCTTTCTGTACCTAAAGTTTTATTTTTCTTCTCCACTCGTCTCTCTCCATCCAATCCATGTCCTCCAGTCCCCTTGCTAAATTACAGCCTAGAAAATAATATCAATCGCTGGTTTGATTAATAGAGTTGAGATATATGAGGGAACCGAAATGGATTTCTTAATATTTACAGCAGATGTGTTCCTGCAGGTTGGAAAAGTGAAAATATAAGAACCTAAATATAAATATTTAACACTGTGTTTTCAGAAGGATATTATATACGAGATGTTTTTACATTGATGCAGATCATGTGTTTTGATGTTTCTCTCCATTAATAGAATATATTCCAACATGTTCTGGGACTTCATAATCTCACCCCACTTCCGATAACGCTGCATATGTTACCATTTTTGTTTTGGCGAAGTAATCAGCAACGAATGACGAAAAAAGAACACTAGAGCAGAGGGATATATTTTAAATTCCTGGGAACTGTTATCAGTTAGTATTACGTTGCAAAACAAAAGACTAGGCGAGATTGACTGCGACAGCTGCGTTTCAAACTCATATTCTAAAGATCATGAGCTCAAACCACGATAGCGATCAAACCGACTGAGATTTCCCACTATTTTTGGCAGTTATCATAAGTAATGCCACGAGTGATTTCCAAATTATCGATAAATTCACGACTCACGAACTGAGTCGTGAATTTATCTAGAGAATTTGGAAATCAAGAATGGTATTTGTTAAGACTATTTAACGAATAAAATTAAGCTGTTTACTCACAAATCATTATTTAACTATAGTTATTTTAAAATACGTATATACTTAATGTAAACGGCGATGTTTGAAAACAAATAAGGAACGATTGGTACGCTTCATTGGCTTCTTTTGTTCATCACTGCAACCAGATCATACTATTTATTGGTAAAGGATTGCAATATTGTAAGAATGCACCCTAGTGGAGAAATGTATAACCAACATTATACTTACTTACTTACTCACTGGCACTATCGAACCCGTAGGTTCATGGCCGCACGGACATAAGCCCTCCATACATCCCTATCCCGTGCTAATGTTTTCCAATCATTCCCTGTATAATCTACTTCCCTCAAATCATAGTTAATGTTGTTCTCCCACCTCATTCTTGGTCTACCAACTGGGCGTTTTCCTTCTGGCTTTCCTACAAGAAGTTTCCATGCACGTCTTTCATTCCCCATACACGCAACATGTCCTGCCCATCGCAGTCTACGGGACTTAACTGTTCTTATTATATCTGGCTTCCTATAAAGACCATGTAGTTCATTGTTTTGTAGTCTTCTCCATTCACCTGTCTGTTCATCTCTGTTTGGTCCAAAAATTTTCCTAAGAACTTTATTCTCAAATACTCGTAATCTCCTTTCCTCCCTTAAAGTAAGAGTCCATGTTTCGCACCCATATAATATAACTGGTAGAATTATAGTTTTATATATTTTCAGCTTAACGTTTTTTGAAAGGAATTGGGACATCAAAAGTCTCTGCAATGCATAATAGCATGCATTTCCAGAATTGAGCCTATATTTAATTTCTTTGTGCATCTCATTCCTATTTGTGATTATTGTTCCTAGGTACTTGAATTCACCCACTTGCTCAAAATTTCCCTCATTTGTCATTATCTGTCCATTTCCATTATATAATGTATTTCTACGTGTGACCATATATTTAGTTTTACTGATATTTACTTCCAGTCCTAATTTCTTAGTGTTACTCAATAGTGTGTGCATCTTGGCCTTTAGTATCTCCTCGCTATCGGCCAGTAGTACTATATCATCAGCATAAACTAACAGCTTATTAATACCACTCAGTTGTAAGCCTTCCTCATTCTCTAAAGATTTAATGGCATGCTCTAGTACAAAATTAAATAGTAGAGGAGATAGTGCATCTCCTTGCTTCAACCCATTCTGGATTTCAAAAGTGTTTGAAAACTGTTTGCCTACACGCACCCTACTCATTGAGCCATTTAGACACATTCGTATATGTCTAACTAACTTTTTAGGAATTCCGAACTCCAGCAGGATACTATATAACTTCTCCCTCTTAATTGAATCATGTGCTTTTTTGAAGTCTACATATAGTTGATGTACAGTACCATTATATTCCCATTTCTTTTCTAAAATCTGTCTTATACTAAAAATCTGATCTGTTGTAGACCTGTTTCTTCTAAATGCACATTGATGATCTCCTAGAATGTCATCAATATAGGGAGTAAGTCTGCTTACTAATATATTTGTTTGAATTTTGTACGAAGTTGAAAGTAATGAGATGCCCCTATAGTTGTTGCAGTCAGTTTTATCTCCTTTCTTATAGATTGGTACGATAAGTGATTCCTTCCATTCATCTGGAAGAGCTTCTTTTTCCCAAATCATACTAAGCAACCAGCGTATCTTGTCCATCAATTTTTCTCCCCCTGATTTTATCAGTTCTGCTGGGATCTCATCTGAACCTGATGCTTTATACATCTTCAATTTTTCAATTGCCATTTCAATCTCTAATGCACTTGGCTCTGCGACTAGCATTTCTGCTGTCTGTAACTTATCCTCCTCAATGTCCTGTTCTGTATGTACATTTAATAGCTGATTAAAATAACTTTTCCATCTATTTAATATACTCTTGGAATCTGCAATCATATCCCCATTTTCATTCCGAATTATGTTTGTTCTAGCCTGAAACCCTTTCTTCTCTATTCTAATTCCCTGATATAATTCTCTAATGTTCCTATTTTTTGCATTCATTTCAAGATCATTAATCTTCTCTCTCAAATATTCCCTCTTCTTACTCTTTAGTAACTTGGTGGTTTCCCGTCTAACACTACCCAATTGCTCTAAATTTACCTCATTTGGCTCGTGTAACCATTTCATTTTTGCTAGACCAACATTATATGTATTAATTAATATCTGATGTCCTATTATGTAAATATGTCAATTATATTTTTCTGCAACGCCATTTCCTGGAAAATAATTCGCTTAAGAAAGTGCAAACAGTGGTTTCTTATTTTTGTGGTATAATCAATTGCTACAAATGTTTTTATATTATCTCCCGCATGCGCTATCTGCTGACATTCATACATATATACAATCTGGTAGCCATATTTCTTTCGGAGTAAGTCACTGCAAAATGTAATGCTATGACCTATTCAGAATGTTAAAAAGGAGGAGCTTTCTTTAATATGATGAACTTCAGTTGATAAATTCGAGGCGAAACACGACTGTGATTGGTTGTAAATAAAAAATAATTGAAAGTGATTGGTCATTAACTCCCATTTGGGGCATGAGTTAAATAGTCAAGGTAAATTCTGGGTCAGATTTTATCAGTAGGGCCCTTTTTTTATCATAATCACTAGGGAACTGGTTTTTTATAAGCTAAGAATAATACATTTTCTTCAATTATTTAAAATGACTTGTTTACAGTTTTATAAGTTTAACATAAAAAAAATCTCAATGTCTTTACTTAGACATTTACTTTATACATATTACTTTTGTTTTATGAAAGAAATAACGTTAAACCTACATATACATGGGTACTATCTGTTGTAATTCTAACACGCATTACATAAAAAGTATCGCAAACTGCGATGGGCAGGACATGTAGTACGAACGGGCAATAAAAGAGGGACATAGAAGCTTCTTCTAGGAAAACCAGAAGGAAAATGTCCAGTTGGTCGGCCAAGAATAAGGTGATAGAATGGTATTAGCCATGATTTGAGGGAGAAGATTAATTAGCCCAGGATAGAGATGTATTGAAAGCTTATCTCCGCGCGGTCATGAACTACGGGATCAATAGAACCGATGAGTTAGTTAGTTGGTACATAAAAATCACTTTCCATAATAATCACCGTATCGTGATATAATTAAAATTAAATTGGTTAACTTCTATAGAGAACAAACTACAAACACAAAAGGTAGAATGAATAAAATGGTAAAATTGGAAGTGTGGGAAGAAACAATGTGAAGTTATTATTAATATATTGGCCATCTAGATTCTTCCCGAATCTACTAACACAGGGATGTTCCTCTGTGACAAAATGAGCCAATGAGTGGCGACGTAATGTCTTCATCCATGATCCCGATGCTTTCATGAATGAGAAAGCATGACGTCAAAATTATCCAACATGCTTGCAGTGAAGGGTGAATAGTTTATGCATATTCTACAACCTAACAACAACATAGAATGACATACCGGTAGCAATAAATCTTCGACACTGGCCACGTAACATATCATTCATTACGCCACAGGTATATGGAGGATTTACGCTTTTCCTCTCACTCGGTTGAGTTTCACATCCTTGTACTAACAGGTATTTGAAGATCCGCAACCACAGTAGGTGTAAATCAGACATGGCAATAATGTTATTAATAAATATGATCTTCTTGCTGATAATAAAATTTTATTACATATTATCAATAAAGCCCAAATAATCAAAAAATAAATAAAATAGTCAACGCGTTTCGATAGTTAGGTTATCATTATCAAGACTAGTTACTGTTTCATACGTTACTACACATCTAATATATAAAAATTAATGTCTGTTTGTTGGTTTGTCTGTTTGTTGGTTTGTTTGTTTGTTCGTACTTCATGCGCGGCCATACCGCTGATCCGATTGTGATGGGACTTTTTGCAAAATGTTCAGGAGATTCCCGGAATGAACATAGGCTATAAGAGAGTCGTGATACTCAACTCCTAAACCCTTAAAAATTGCCCTTTGTAGTGGAAAACGTGAAAAAAGTAGCTCATTGCATGCTTAAATGGCTTGTGCTGTCTAAACCATAACAAATACAAAAAATCAATGTACACAGAATTGAATATCTCAAGAAGCTCTACAAAAAGTCCTCGATACGGTTAACACACAATAATCATTTTTTCTTTCATTGATGCCAAGAAGATCGAGACAAGTACGTAGATTCCTGTGCAAGTACAGCAGCATATGGCGGGTATTCTTTTACGGATAACTTACAATA
The DNA here is from genome assembly GCA_030220185.1 of Diploptera punctata. Taxonomy (NCBI): domain Eukaryota; kingdom Metazoa; phylum Arthropoda; class Insecta; order Blattodea; family Blaberidae; genus Diploptera; species Diploptera punctata. The sequence goes on along the minus strand of JASPKZ010003429.1, from coordinate 1,437,241 downwards.
ACGAATTTTGTCTTTTAGCTCATTTATGCCAAGAAGATCGAGATAAGTAGATTCCCGGGCAATACCGGGTAATCAGTACGGGGGATCTTAAAATATTATGTTATACATTTATAATTATTTTTCCTCTTACTTATTCAACTAAACATAAAGACAGTAATTTTCATTTATTTAGGTGTAGCAGCGTACGCCAGGTATTAGCTAATTATCAAAACTCAAATCATCAAATCAAAATATTAAAATAGTCGATAGCGAGGCTATCATTATCAATACTAGTTATTGATTGTATTGATTTATTCAATCAATAACTAGTCTTGACTATTTAACTCATGCCACAAATGCTAGTCAAATCACGTTTCAATTAATCTTGTTTTACAACCAATAACAGTCGTGTTTCACCTCGCTCTTTATCGATTTCTCTTTATCAGTTCCTACTTTTGTGATAAAGAAAGCTCCTCCTTTTTAATGTTCTGAACAGGTCAAAGCATTATTTTTCTCCAACAAATACATTTAATATAGCAAATAATGAAAATAATCCTTGATTAGACTGAGTTTTTTACTAAAAAATAAATGAATAACTCGTAATGTTGATTATGATATATAGTTTGATGTGTTTCATTATTTCTTCACTTGGGTGCACTCTTACAATATTGCGATCTTATTTGGCAATAAACAATATGATCAAGCAGCAGTGAATGAACATAACCTCACATTTCTGATTTGTTTTCAAACATCGCCGTTTACATTAAATATATAAATATTTTAAAATAACTATAGTTAAACAATGATTTGTGAGTAAACAGCTTAATTTTATTCGTTAAATAGTCCTAACAAATGCCACTCTTGATTTCCAAATTCTCTAGATAAATTCACTCCTCACTTCATGAGTCGTGAATTTATCGATAATTTGGAAACCACTTGTGGCATTACTTATGATAATGATAGCCTCGCTATCGAAACGAGTCTACTATTTTCATATTTTGGTTTGGAGATTTGAGTTTTATTGATAATGTTTACGTAACATAACAGTAATAATTATTGATCTCGTGAACAGCCTGACCTATGACCATAGTCCGACCTCACAATATCATTATCCCCCTCAAAACGTTTCCCTATCCTTGGTCAGTATTGTCATAAATACCTAATTCTATTTTCAATATTAACGGTTCTACTAATGGAATTACGAATGCAGCAATTAGGCCAATATTTTGTAAAACCAAAATTAATTAATTCAGAGTAAGTATATAATTAATTCTAAAAATATTTGTAGTTTTTGTTTTCTTCTTATTGCTTTGTTATGAACACTGAAAATTATGACGATTTCAAACCACGATTGAAGCGTGCACGCTAACCTTTCTTTGTGTTTAGCGTGAAGTATTTATATTGTGTCATGAATTTGTAATCCCGTACAAAACCCTCAAGCCTCAGTTAAGTGCCTGAGCAAAATTTGTTGGTCCTCTCACATCCATATTTCAATTCCGAAGTTAATGATCTTAGCTTTTGAAGTACGAGTATTTGTTAAATAAAATAGTACCTGCATATGCATTTTGCGACTGCTTGTTTACATCACTGATGCATGATGTAATTACAAGGGAACTGCCAACCTTAGCATGTCGAAACCTACCTTGATATTTCTCCCAGAGAAGCGCAGTGACGTACGAAGCCCGTGCCCTAAAAATATATTTGTCGTTTTAAAATGCAAGGCACATAAATCGAAGCCAGAATCCAGCAATGGCAACCCATTGTACGGAACACATGCACGTCCTGCATGAGTTAAGCACAGAGTGGAGTGAGGCGGGACAACGGGTAGTGATGGTTTTCCAATCTGCCAATATAGAAGTTGTATTACTTCCCCAGAGTTTAAATGAGAGTTTTGGTGCTTGATTTTAATGTGTTGCAGTTAAAAACGGCATATAAGTGTTTGGACATGACATTTGCACATCACAACGCTTCTCTGGAAGAAATTTCAAGGCAGGTGTCGGCATGCAATGGTTGACAGTTCCCTTGTTAGTCATAAAAATGTTTAGAATTGCTGCCAGGAAAACAACCAGACTAAGGAACATGGGTGGCCAAAATGTTACCTGACCATTATCGTCGTGATCATGTAGCTCTATTTAGGAGCATAAGACATTAGTAAGAGTTTTGTACCGGGCTCGATTACCGACACAATCATTCATTTCATTCCAGGATTTTGAACTCTTTGACAGCAAAGTGGCCTTTAAGCTAACGGTCCGGCCCTGTCTCTTTACGTAAGATTCTTTAATCACCTTAATTTCAGGAGGATGGTTGAGTGGACCATCGCACCACCATAAGACCTGGTGTTTGGATATGCATACGTATTTCCTCTTCTGAAAACAAGTTTCTATGGTTTACCCGAAAGATTGATTCCAGAATTATTAAAATACAAATCCATGAACTCAACAACAAAAAATAATCCAAAAGAAATGCCCCACATTACTCGGTTGCTATATCCTCATTACTAAAAGCAGGCCCACCACGAGATGAGATTGGTATTTGAGTGAGAGAAGCAACGAGTATATTATATACTCATCATAACACCTTTGGCCCGTAACGGACCCTCCCATAGTAATATTAGAGCATTCCTGAATCATACTTCAAACGATATTAATTTTACTATCCACAAATCACAAAATTTTTATATTATTTAGGATTTAATGTGTCACATTTAATCCTAAATATTTACTTAACTTAAAGAAACTTTTGGTTACAAATCATAAACATAAAAACTAAAGATTAGTTTATAGCTTCCCAATTATTTATCACCATCATATCATCGGAGTAATGTAACTCCGTCTTCCAGGTGCCTCAACCAAAGAAATGAATTAGAATTCAGCCAATGCTAGGGGAGAAAGCCAGATATGTCATTAAAGACAACCTGGTGTTATTGGACATTGGACAAAAAATAGCTTCCCAATATCTCAACCTCGTTGAAGCCACATAGTGAGACTTTCATTCCCTAAATAATGTTGGCAAAACTCTTTCCTTTCTCTTAAATAAAGTGGTTTATGAGCTTTGATTATGTCGTGCATGAAAATAATAATTATATTTTTTATAACAAAATCTGCTTACGAATGTAGGCATACTAGATTGTTTTATTTCGATTATTGAGACTTACCCTTAGCCAATTTGAGCATCAAACTAAGAAAAGACAGCAATGAGTCCACAATGCTTTTGTGTGTTATCCTCTTAAGATCAGATTACGTAACTCCATCATTTGAAATGTTGACTTGGCTTCAATTAGAACATAAGCGCAAGATACATTGCCTCTACTTTCTCAACTACACTTTATCCATCTCATTACCCTTTTACCTTCAATTCTTTTCCATTCATTATATTTAAAACACAATCGAGAAATAACTTAACTCTAGCTGCACCATCAAACACCTCAGCATTTCTCATCCCTCCTTGTTTGATTATCTCTGATATTTCCTTCCTTGTCACCTACATCAATGACTGTCCGACTCCAGAAACAATTAAGAGATAAGCTTACTGAAAATTCGTTACACAATGGACCATAGAATGGAGCTATAACTAAGAACTAGTGATATATTTATTATTTTGTATTGTATTATCAAATTAATAATTAAATTAAGTACTATTATTATTACTGTATTTTTTCACTTTCCTTATCAACTCTATTGTGTGTTACATGAACTATATAAAATTCATAATTTTTAATATCCGTATAATTTAATCTTGCTTAAGTGTAAGACAAGACTTTCGGTTTTAACTTCACCAGGTTAAATAAACTATTATTATTGTTATTATTATTATTACTAGTATTATCTTTATCGTTGTTATATTATCTCTCCAGGTTGGTGCAGGCAACACTATGGTTAAATGATCTGCATATAGTATATGGCAAAAGGATAAAAAATGATCGCCAACAGTAATTGTTCTTTCAAGAAGTCACTCACAGTTTCAGAAGGTCTATACTACAGAGGAATATTGGATGATTTAGCCAACCAATGAAGACATAACTCGCAACAATTCCTCTCCAGACATTGGAACCTTCATTTTGTTTGCAACCTTTTCATGTAATGAAAGTATCTATACTTTATAAGAATTTAAAGAGAAATGATTATAGTTTATAAATCAACTTTTATGCTTCACTGACATTCTTGTAGTTTTTCGCCAATAAAGCAGCTTCAATCCATATTTTAATTCATCCGTAAGAAATGCTATCGCGTAAAAAGAAAGAGAAAAAGGCATACAAAATGACAAAAAATTGTGTGGCATGCTACATTTCACTAACAGTTGAGTAGAGAAGACTTTCAGAATCGTTTTGTGAAACTTGTTTCTTTCGCATTCTTCCCCACAACACGAATTTCTGTCCTCTTTCTAACTCAGCATTCCCTCTTTTATCCCTTACTTTTGCAATACCACAAAACTTCTCTACATTTTTATTTATCTCTGCTTTTGTCGCCATTTTCTTCACACCATCCCAGCAACTGCCACCATTTTATCTGTCTCTCTTATGTGTACGTTTTGTAGTAGCAGTGCTGAAAGAAAGTTTAGTACGTGAGACAAATAAAGCACCCAACTCCTACCTATCATCCCCTTCCAACCCCTGCTCTTGAAGGACAATGAAGAAATTCCTTCACCGAAAAGATTTACTAGGAACATTGCAAATACCAACTTGATTTTTCTGTTTTCTAGAATTTCTTTATACATTGTTTAGATCTTCTTTTGTTAACATTAAACTGTCCAGATTTTCCTTTGTTCACTTTTTCTACAATGGAATTTTAAAATAGCTTACTCTTGAAGGTTTAAATAAAATTCGAGGCTGAAGGAATGATTTAATTCTGCTCTTAAAAATACTTGCTGCGATGTATTTCTCATACGACAGGAGATTAAATGTAAACTTACTGGAATTGTAATTAAATCTCAGACATTTGGTACAGAGGACTTGCAAAGTGCATAGACAAATTCGGAGACAAATTTATCCGATAGTATAAACAGCACACATTAAAATGTAGAACATTGCTTCAGTATTGCTCAACTCAACCAGGATATATAATGTACAAAAATGTATTTACATACTGTAACTAATTCTAATGGGAAAAAAAGAGCAGAGGAACTCCACGACAGAAATTGATCCAATAATTTAGTGCAGTGATGGGTGTGACAATATCTAGCATCGTCCACTCTGCTGAACCAGTACAGACTCCCTGGTAGCTAATGGCCTTATGACTATCGGTAAGGGGTTTTAGCCACCTAACCATTGCATATTTAGCAGCGTAGGTGTTCAGCCGTGTAGAGTAAGGCGAAATGAGATGTGACCACCCCAGGACAGGGGATCACAAACTGTACTGCCTAGCTCAAGTGAAAAGCTCAGAATGAGCCACAGTGCTCTAGATGCAGCCACAGTATTCATTTGAAAGTGTCATTTCACGGGAGCCTAGTTAAAATCTTTCGGTGAACAGCACGTTGCTGAAGCAGATATCCTATATTGCGCGCAACTGGATTGGTGATATGGTGAAACATGTTAGTAACCTGGTGATTAATTGTGGTCTGTGCTATGTTGTGGAGCTCTGCGATCCTATTGTATAGCGGGGCTAGAAAAATATTTTGTGAAAAATTTATTAGATGGATGTGTTTTGGTATGCACTGGACTAGAATAACAAGATACAGTCAGAGGTGGAAAGAAGTTTGTGTAGGCCTGCACCAACACACCAGCAATCAATAATGTAATACAATAAGGAAGGAACAGGATATGGTGGCATAGTGGATTAGGGATAGTGGAACGGAATGATCAGACTACATTAGAGAAATTCTAAAAGGAAAGGGAGCATCTCAATTTGTAGTGATCATATTGAGCTAGCCTTACCTGGTCATAGGAGGTCTTTACATAGTAGGGTTCCAATGGACTTATTTATTATTATGTAATAAACTCTTCTTCTTCTTTTATATGCATATGCCTGTTTATTTACACATACTATGTCGATTTGTAGTGCTCATATTGAGGCCTTTCTAATGGTCTTTAACTCAAGATGTCCCAATAAAAATTGTGAAAGCATTTACGGTACCACCTATTCACGACTCACCATCACACCTCAATCTCATAGAATTAATATCCTTAACAATATTAGAGCAGCGATGTAAATTATGGAGGTTCCTTATTTTGAAGTTGCCTCCATTCGCCGTTATCATTCCTTGGAATATCGAAAATGCACTTAAAAATAGGATCTAATTTTCAAATATGTTTCCCCACAATGCAAAATTAGAAATTATTAAACAAGATAAAGTTAAAGGTATCTGAAAGGTAAGGTTCAGCTTAGTTTAGTTCCATACTACAAGAGAATGTGTTATACCACACACAGGGAAGGTTAAAATATAAAATAGGTATCCGAAATCTCAGCTGTCCTCGACTTTATAATGTTTTAAAGTATCTAGAAGGTCTTTCGGAAGATGTGTACCATCTTCTGCTTGTGTATTGAAACATATGTTACGAAAGGCCTTTTTTGATATTTTACAACATTATAAAGTTGAGGACGACTGAGATAGCAGGTACCTATTTCATATTTTAATTTTTACACAGTGACCTCAATGCTGATTCGTAATGAATTTTTAAAGTATTGACAACGAAGGTTATCTTTTTTTTTAATTTTAATCTTTAGAATCTTATACAAAAGCCGAAATTACGAGATATAATAATAATAATAATAATAATAATAATAATAATAATAATAATAATAATATACGTATTTAATAATTATATCTGGCATAGTTTGAGGCCCTAAAAGGCCTTGTCTACCACTAAACCAGATATAGATCTGGCATTTTGCTTTAAGTAGAAATTACCAATAAATTATTAATATTTATTCACAATATTTATTAATTTACTTTAAGAAAATAATTATTTTATTTAAAGTATTAAAACTATTTTTACCAATTTAATTTATGAACAAGGATCATTTATTAAAATAGACAAGTACATACATAACTGCACACATTTAAACTTTTAATTTAATTCCTTGTTTCTTTTCTTTTTCTTTTGTTTAATTCTATATTTTACTGCGTTATATTAAGGGTCAGGCGTATTTTATCATTTTCTCTCTGTTTCTCTGTCTTAGTATAATATGTCGGTTTGTAGACCTAACTACCTTTATGTGCTCTACATTTACATCACTGGTTTTATCTTAAAAATATCATAATTCATGGAAGATATTGTGAAAATATTTAGCAGATCAACAAATATTCCGATATAAGCAATACCCCTTTCAGACACTGCAGGGAAGCAACCTATGGTAGATGGGTTTTTAACTCCAGATCACGAACATATTTTAATGATATCACACGGTTATCAAGGGGTTACCTGAGGAGTGATCTGTTATGATCCAGGAACACTTCCGAGACAACACAAACATACAAGATATAACCAGATCTTTACTAGTGCACTTGAACTAAACAAAAATATTGTACGAGTTGATGGTCTATTAATGGTCTATATGGAGTTAGTGTTCGGGGATTTTAATTCTTCATGTTTCATGACAGTTGCCTTAATAATGAGCAAAACCCCCGAAAAATCCCATGCAGCTAACTTGTCCTTACAACGAATTGAACTTAGGTCCACTGCGTCAGAGGTAACTACGTTACTCCTAGACCACAGCTATGTACAGTGCAGTTATAATGTATCATAAGTAATGCCACGAGTGATTTCCGAATTATCGATAAATTCACGACCCACGAAGTGATTGGTTGTAATTAAAAAATCGTTGAAATATGATTGGTCGTTGAATCCCATTTGGGGCATGAGTTAAATAGTCACAATGAACACACTTAAAACTTAAGGCTAAATTTAATAAAAAGATACTAGACGTTTAAAGGAAAAACGAAAAAGGAAACTCAAATTAACTTCTATACGGTGACAGCAATACCGGTTCTACTACAGTCAGATTCAACCCAGGAAGTTACTGTGTGTTTGAAATAGAGAACTGGGTTGCCATTTTAACAGTATTGTCTTGAGAAAAATCCTTAAATAAAAAATAAGTATGCAACACAGAAGGTACAGAGTTGTAAGTTGTAGCCGTCCAAGCCACCCCCTCTTAAAAAAACAGTTACCACTTGTCACTGAGCTCGTGCGGACCTGTACTATCCTGAGTGAAAGTGTCGACTCTCATATTTACTAAAACTAGTTTGCATGCCGTAAAAGAAAAACTATGTTTTTTTATGTATAGTATATAGACTTGGAAAACCTACTACTAACCTTCCCCCTCCTCCCCCCCTAAACAAACAAATACCTTTATTATCAGTTTGGCAACATCTACCCCCTGTACGTAGGAGAACACTGACATAGCCCGTAAGGTCTGAAGTAACTTCCTGGGTTGAATTAGAGTGTATATGGATCCGAATCTTAGACCTTCACACGAAATGTCATTAACTAATTTCAGACTACAAATGAAGTTTTTGAGATCAGTTAAGGATTGTACTAGATTAGATTTTAAAAAATATATAATTAAATGCAATACCATTAGAGGAAAGGATTCATTATTATAGAGATCAATAGATTGAACACCTAGAAAGAATGAGCTACAGTCGTATTCCTAGAAGAATTATTGATTATAAATCTGAAGGAAGGAGAACACTGGTTGGAGAATATGTGAAACCGGAATAGGCTAAAGAGCCTAATCCCTGATTAATGAAGAAAATACTAAACGTGGTGTAGACTTACATTAAAATGTCTGTATATGTCAAACAACCAAAATGAAATAAACCACACATAAGTGTATATGATACCAAATCTCAGACCAATAACATGCAAAATGTTGCAATCCAGTCAGTTGATATCTTATAAATGCAAAAACAAAGCAATTGAAAGCTTTATGACGTCTATAAAGTCTAGGAATTTGTCTGCGAGAGAATTGAGGTGAAATTGTTTTTCAAGCCGGGGTTGACGTACCATGTGTGATGCGCAACAGGTTGTTGAAAGCCCCAAAGAGAATAATATAAACTGATTGATCCATTTCCTACCCTGTTCCCCTGGGAGTTATGTTACGAGGTGCAGGTTCTAAACATCTTCCCTCACTAATTTTACGACATATGATGTCATAACCGGACAACCATAACATTACGTTATATTAGGCTATACACTGAGTTATGGCCACTTGTGTGTATATTTTTAATATCAATTTTAACAGCAAATCAAAATATATGAGTCCCTAGAATTGAAACATCCGATAATGTTATGAGTTATATCTACCAGATAAAACATAATATATTTGTCATAGTTCACACAGGATATTTTAAATTATCAATAGCACAGTGTCATAATAAAAGTAATAATAAACTTGTAATTTTATGAGGGGAAATTCCGACTTAAAATATGTGCTTTAACCGCAGTAGCAACAAATTTGGACTTATGAAAAGAGGTACTGAAAGATATTAAAAATAGACTTAATTCTGAAAACGTATGGCATTGTGCATAGCAGAGACTTCTGTCATCCCAACTTATCTAAAATAATGTTAAACTAAATATATTATAATATATATACAGTCAATATGCCCCATTCACCAATTAATGTTTTAAAATGGTCAAGCACGTTTCCACAGCCAAGCTGTCATTCTTAACACCAGATATTGACAGTCAATATCTGGTCTTAAGAATGACAGCTTGGCTGTGGAAACGTGTTGGGCATATTGACTGTATATATATTATAATATTTTATCACCAAGAAGATCGCTTGTGTATTAAATAAATATATTATTTTCATTATTCAATGCCCGAAGTTGTCATTTTCACATTTCTGGTATTCTCTCCTGCCATTGGTGTAATTTTAAACCACTTCTGATGTTGGGGCACCTGGAGGGCGGGTTACGGCTGTCCCGATGATATAATGGGTGATGATGATAGCGGTGCTCCAGAAGAGTCCTTAATCCAAAACTTATTCTAAGGCGAATATGTATTGATTATGATGGCCATATGATGTTCGGAGACCATTTGGACCTTAAATGTTCCTGACAATTGTCTTACAAGTGAAGAAAACCCCCGAAAAAACCTCACCCAGGAAACTAGTCCCGATAGGGGATCGAACCCGGTTCCGTTGCGTGACAAGGTAGCATGCTACCCTGAGACCAAGACGGTGGGCTAAATAACAATATATAAAACTGTGGTTATTTCAGGCATATGAACTCTTACTTTAAGAGGGAATTATTCGAGAGCAGTATATTTACGATTTTTTATACCAATCAAACAGAGACGAATAGACAGGCGAATGGATAAAGCCACGTAACAGTCATCATAACCATCATCCATGAAAGTATTAGGCCATGTGGCCTGTTACGGTCTCAAAGAGGAATTTTCCATCCAGTGCATTTTTGGACGTCCCAGCGATCTTTTGCCTTGGGGACAGTGACGAAGCATGGCCTTTAGTATTCTATGAGACATCATTCGTTGAAGATGGGCTTTGCAGTCGTTCTGGTAGTTTTGTATATGATGGAGAATGGATTCTATATCCAACTCTTCCATAATTTCCTCATTTCTTTTATGGTCCCACTTTGTATAGCCTGCTGTACGATGTATATATATCATCTCATTTGCTGTTATTCGGCTTTCATCTCATCTTCATATTGCCAATGCTTCACTACCATATCATAATACTGGTCTTGCAAGAATCTTATAAAGCCATAATCTTGTGTTCTTTTGTACAAAAGAGATTTCATTATACTGTTGTACACATAAGAGTAAGCCACAAAATCGTTATAGGAAAATATATGTTATAAGAACAGAGTTAAGTGTTGTGGAATGCGATGAGCAGGATATGTGACATGTACCGGGAATAAAAGAAGGTCATTGCAAATTCTTGTAATAAAACCAGAAGGAACGCGGCCAATAGGTAGGCCAATGATGAGGCGGGAAGGAACATTAATTAAATACTCAATAACACTGGTCAACATGATTTGTATCTCATGAGTACCAATAGTTGTACTTAATGCAGTTTTTTATCGTGTTTTCAAATATGTATTCGGAATTTCTCCATCACCCACAGTTTTTTTATTTCAATTTCAATTAATGGATTTAAATAATTATTTGTTTAATAAACGTTTTTTCTTCCATTTGTGCATTGTAAAATAAAACCAAATGAGTTAACTCAAATGATTTCAGCTATGGAAAAGAGATATCAAAGCAAATGGAATCCTAATATTCTGGCCGATTATTGTTGGACCATCAAGAGGGATGCTCCATAGGCGAAATATGTCATTTCTTACTTTCTAGGTGAGTCTGAATGTTCGAATATTGTGTAATTACGAATGTAGAAAATATTGAAGTGTTTGAAATTATAAATGCCTGTCACTCGAAAACCTTGCGCGATGGAGAAAACCCGATATCATATTTGAATTCAGGAGAAAACATACTATCAGAATCACATATTTTTCTAATTAAATAAAAATGAAACTTATTTTTATTTCATTTTCATATTTATTATATAATTCAGTGACAGCTGTTTCGGTAAATATGAAAATCAAATAAAACTAAGTTTTATTTTTATTTAATTAATGAATATGGATTTTCATCAAGTAAACACCATCTCAATTTATTACATATTTTTCTTTCTGAGACAAAAAGAATATTTTTTTGTTGCTCAGTGTAATCGGATAAATATTAGCTTAGGTTAGGGACATATTGAGAGCGTACAGGCTTAAGCGAGGCCGTGGATAATAATTGTTGCTAAAATACCAAGGTATTTGCCAATAGTTTGGAAAGTTTTAGATTGAAATCGTTTTAAAATCTCGATTATGAAATGAAACGAAAAGGTTATGAATATGGAGAATGCATATGATATTTTTGAAGGCAAAAACCTAATGCTTATAAGATATTAAATAGTGAATACATTCTCTCCACGGCGCGACAGACCTAGCAGGCCCTCCGTCTACCTACCGACTGCTGGCCTCACTTCCACATGTGTTAATCACAGAGGTAGACGATCATCTAACCAGTTTAGGGGTGACATATGGTCAGTATCTCATGTCCCGAGCCGTTATGGCTGGTTTTCTCAACTTGGAGCCGCTACTTAATGTGAAGGTAAAGTTAAAGGTATCCCACTACAGATCTCAGGAGGCCCTTGGGGTAAAAGTAAAGTGATCCCACTGCAGATCTCAGGAGGCCCTTGGGGTAAAAGTAAAGTGATCCCACTACAGATCTCAGGAGGCCCTTGGGGTAAAAGTAAAGTGATCCCACTACAGATCTCAGGAGGCCCTTGGGGTAAAAGTAAAGTGATCCCACTGCAGGCCTCAGGTGGCCCTTGGGGTAGTAGGAGGTTAAGGCTCCCACTTTTTCTTGACAATCGGCACTTGATGTCAGCCGGGTTGTCAGCCCTGCGTGACGGCCGCCTTAGGCTCCCACTTTTCTGGACATTTGGCACTTGATGTCAGGCGGGTTGTCAGCCTGCGTGACGGTCGTCTTTACCTCCAGAACAAGCATCTGGTACTGATTTCCGTTAGAGGCTGAGTCGACCCCAGGGTCATAGTGCCGCCAGAAGGTTTAGGTCAGTTTAAAACTCCTGACCACACCGGGACCTGAACCCTCGACCTTCCGACTTGTAGCGCAGTGACTTAACCACTACGCTACGGCGTGCACCCGCTACTTAATGTAGCTACCCAAATTCCTCACGATGCTGGGTGGACACCGGTTCAATACTTACTTACTTACTCACTGGCACTATCGAACCCGTAGGTTCATGGCCGCGCGGACATAAGCTCTCCATACATCCCTATCCTGAGCTAATGCTTTCCAATCATTCCCTGTATAATCTACTTCCCTCAAATCATACTTAATGTTATTCTCCCGCCTCATTCTTGGTCTACCAACTGGGCGTTTTCCCTCTGGCTTTCCTACAAGAAGCTTCCATGCAAGTCTTTCATTCCCTTACGTGCAGCATGTCCTGCCCAACGCAGTCTACGAGACTTAACTGTTCTTATATCTGGCTTCCTATAAAGACCATGTAGTTCATTGTTATGTAGTCTTCTCCATTCACCTGTCTGTTCAACTCTCTTTGGTCCAAAAATTTTCCTAAGCACTTTATTCTCAAATACTTGTAATCTCCTTTCCTCCCTTAAAGTAATAGTTCATGTTTCGCACCCATATAATATAACTGGTAGAATAATAGTTTTATATATTTTCAGTTTAACGTTTTTTGAAAGGAGTTGGGACATCAAGAGTCTATGCAATGCATAATAGCACGCATTTCCAGACCTGAGTCTATGTTTAATTTATTTGTGCATCTCATTCCTATTTGTGATTATTGTTCCTAGGTATTTGAATTCAGCCACTTCCTTCCTCCCTTCCTCAAAATTTCCCTCATTTTTCATTAGCTTTCCATTTCCTTATATAAAATGTATTTTCTACGACTCTAACTGGTGACCATATATTGGAAAATGTTAAAATCCCAGTCCTGTTGTATGCAGATGAATTTAATTATCTATTCCAAGAAGAAATCAAGGGATTGCAAAGAGGGGTCTTGATCTACTGGAAATATATCTGTAGGAATTGGGGATTGACTGTAAATGTTTGTAAGACAAACAAAACAATGACCTTTAAAAATGGGACGGTTTATGGTAGAGCATAGGAATGGAAATACAAAGATCAAGTACATCAAAACGTGAAACATTTTGAATATCTTGGTACGACGTTGAAAATGAACGGGAAGTGGAAAAAACATATTGATATAGCATTATTTAAAGGGAGGGGACAACTTAACAGTGTACTCGGTATTCTGGGTCGAGTGCCTGATATTCCAGTCAGCACATTAGAAAAAATGTATGGAGCGATGGAAAGGCCAGTAATGCACTATGGTAGTGAGATTTGGGGTTTCCAAAGAACGGAAATACTAAATAAGGCATATACGCATTTTCTAAAATATATTACAGGACTTAGTAAGGCCGTTTCTAACTGTGGAATTCTATATGAATTTGGGTCATTCCAAGACGACATTAACTGTAAAATTCGTGTACTCAAATACTGGTTGCGAGTAACCCAAGGTGAACAAACAATGCTTAGAGCAATTTGTTACGACCACCAAATTAAAAACATAGATGATAAATTTTGGGCAGACGAGGTTAGGAGAGAACTCCAAAAGATTGGGATGGGCTGGATATGGGAAAAAGGGACTGAAAATCGCAAGAACGTGTGGAGAAAAATAAGGAGGAGGTACTTAGATATAAACCAACAAAATACTTTCGCCGAATGTACAGGAAAACGCTCACTGTGTTTACAAAGAGACCTAAAATACGTCTGGGGAAAAGAATCGTATATACTCAACCTAGGATTTAAAGAGGGATCAGGGCTTGCTTGGTATAGGCTAGGGGCATGGAAATTTCAAAAAATTAGCGACGATCACGATATGCGAATATGTCCAATGTGCGGGAAATTTGAAGATGAGATACATATATTAGGACAATGTAATGATTTAGAATATTGGAGACGTCAGTTATTACCGGAAAGATTTCTAAATTCAAATCGGGAAAGATTGGCATGCTACGAGTTATTGGTAAATCCAGAAAATTGGATAAACTTGGGTAAATTTCTGGACAAAACGTGGAAAATAAGAACAACACTCATTCATGAATAAATATATGTTATCAAAATGCAATAACATTAATTCTTAATAATTATATATAAATTAATTAATGTATAATGCTATTGTGTTATTATTTAATTGTAATATTACTGTGTTTTCTTATGTAATTGTAATGTTATGGTTTTTTAGTGCTATTGTGTTATTATTTAATTGTAATATTACTGTGTTTTCTTTATGTAATTGTAATGTTATTGCTTTTTTTAGTGTATAATGCTATTGTGTTATTATTTAATACTAATATTATTGCGTTTTCTTTATGTAATTGTAATGTTATTGCTTTTTTTTTCTTTATTTTTCTTCGCACTAGTAGCAATTATTACTTTATTGTAACGGACTGTCAAGAGCACGTACACGTATGGCTTACTGCCTGTGAGACCCATATTTGTAAATAATATTGTAAATATCTTACTTTTGTCTAATAAAGTCCTACTACTACTAGTGGAATGCAGGCTTTCACGGCCGGTAATCATGGTAATAAAAGATTCCGGGCTATGTGGCCGTGGTCTATAACTGGCGTTTCTTCCAGACGTTTCTCCCTCAACTGCGGAGGGCATCTTCAGTGGCGAGCGCTTACAGCTGTTGTTTCCCTGTCGTAGACTCGCCACTGAAGATGCCCTCCGCAGTTGAGGGAGAAACGTCTGGAAGAAACGCCAGTTATAGACCACGGCCACATAGCCCGGAATCTTTTATTCCTACTACTACTACTACTACTACTAGTTTTATTGATATTTACTTCCAGTCCTAATTTATTAGTGTTACTCAATAGTGTGTGCGTGTTGGCCTTTAGTATCTCCTCGCTATCGGCCAATAATACTACATCGTCAGCATAAACTAACAGCTTATTAACACCATTGAGTTGTAAGCCTTCCTCATTCTCTAAAGATTTAATGGCATGCTCTAGTACAAAATTAAATAGTAGAGGAGATAGTGCATCTCCTTGCTTCAACCCATTCTGGATTTCAAAAGTGTCCGAAAACTGTGTGCCTAGACGCACCCTACTCTTTGTGCCATTTAGACACATTCGTATAAGTCTACCTAACTTTTTAGGAATTCCGAACTCCAGCAGGATACTATATAACTTCTCCCTCTTAATTGAATCATATGCTTTTTTGAAGTCTACATATAGTTGATGTACAGTACCATTATATTTCCATTTCTTTTCTAAAATCTGTCTTATACTAAAAATCTGATCTGTTGTAGACCTGTTTCTTCTAAATGCACATTGATGATCTCCTAGAATGTCATCAATATTAGTCTGCTTACTAATATATTTGTTATAATTTTGTACGAAGTTGAGAGTAATGAGATGCCCCTGTAGTTGTTGCAATCAGTTTTATCTCCTTTCTTATAAATTGGTACGATGATTGACTCCTTCCATTCATCTGGAAGTGCTTCTTTTCCCCAAATCATACTAAGCAACCAGCGTATCTTGTCCATCAATTTTTCTCCCCCTGATTTTATCAGTTCTGCTGGGATCTCATCTGAACCTGATGCTTTATACATCTTCAATTTTTCAATCGCCATTTCAACCTCTAATGCACTTGGTTCTGCGACTAGCATTTGTACTGTTTGTAAATTATCCTCCTCATTGTCCTGTTCTATATGTAAATTTAATAGCTGATTAAAGTAACTTTTCCATCTATTTAATATACTCCTGGAATCTGTAATCATATCCCCATTTTCATTCCGAATTATGTTTGTTCTAGCCTGAAACCCTTTCTTCTCTATACTAATTCCCTGATATAATTGTCTAATGTTCCTATTTTTTGCATTCATTTCACGATCATTAATCTTCTCGCTCAAATATTCCCTCTTTTTACTCTTTAGTAACTTGGTCGTTTCCAGTCTAATACTACCCAATTGGTCTAAATGTACCTCATTTGGCTCGTGTAACCATTTCATCTTTGCTAGTTTTCTTTTCTTTACAATGTCGGCACATTCCTCATCAAACCATTTCTTGTTTTGCCTCTTTTTTAAACAACCAATGCTTTCTGATGCTGACAATTTAATAGTATCCATTATAGCCTCCCATTCTTTATTTATATCAGTTTCTTCTTCGTTTGACACATTGTCATCTGAAGATTCCAGTACTTCAAATCTATTAGTAATTTTGATTTGCTATTCTTGCCGCATTTCATCATTTTTCATGTTTTTTAATTCAAATTTTACAGAAATTTAATGACAAAGTGTCTTCCCCCATGGGGACTCGAACCAGAGCGGGACATAGTAAATAAATATCTGCTTTTAAATGCTCAGGCTAATATACTATCCAAAAATTAAAAATACTGTGGGGATTAATCTTCTCTCAAAAAGTAAATTAAAATAAAACAAATTTAAACTTAAACAAGTACAGATACCATGAAACCCCTCGAGAATCCCGAAAAATCGTGCCCTAACTCCGATTCGTCCACCACGACCCCAACAGTGATCGAGACGCGAACACGGGATCCAGAGGTGGAGGGCGAGCGTATAGTTACTTACAGCATGGAGACGCCTGTTTCCTTTTCTATACATACTAACTAATACCCGGCGTCGCTCTGCTACGCCAAAATAAATGAAATATTAAGAATTATTTATATCAAAAGATATACACTGCGACAAACCAAACATGGTGGTTCAGAGTCAATTTTTAATTTCGAGTTTCAGGTAAACCCACACTTCTAACGGCAGGATTTCGATAATTTTTGGCCAAAACCTATCTTGGTTTATTTTAAAATTATAAACTGAGTTTCGTTGTTAAACATCGAAAAATGCTATTGCTAGAGCTATTTTTCATTTTTTCAGGTGAACTCCTACACCTAATGGTTTTACCGGGTCAAATTGTGAATCTAAATCATCCAGGGACTCACTCAAATGCATTCAAAAAATTTCATCAAAATCGGTCCAGTCGTTTAGGAGGAGTTGAGTGACATACACACGTACATAAGAATGTATGCATTTACATATATAAACCAAAATGACAAATCTATTACCACTACTAGAATCAGTTCCATGCTGTACTTGTTAAACACCCTGCATACTGTCCGAAGAATTATTTTAATCCAAAGTGGCAGGCATCACATGCAGACCTTTCCCTAGGGAACTGACGCTGTTCTCTGTGTCTTACGGACTTAAGACAGGTCTTCCGGTTGCTGTCTTTCTCACTTGTAAAACCAAGACCCTCTGTTCCCTTGCATAACCTACTTTATTAAATTAGTGTCTACAAAATAAATTGAAACAACTCATTTTGCAACGTAAAAGCGTCACAGAATTTACTTCTAACATAAAATGCATATATATATATATATATATATATATATATATATATATATATATGATATGAAAAGAAAAAAGGATGCTTGAGTCGGGATTTGAACTCGAGTCTCTAAAGTCTGTACCTTTAGCGCTCTCACCAACTGAGCTACCCAAGAATTCCAAGACAAACATACAATTTTCTTATACATGTAGTATTCTCAATTCACACAAGAGGTAGCGGAAAGATCTTTCCGCTACCTCTTGTGTGAATTGAGAATACTACATGATTGTATGTTTGTCTTGGAATTCTTGGGTAGCTCAGTTGGTGAGAGCGCTAAAGGTACAGACTTTAGAGACTCGAGTTCAAATCCCGACTCAAGCATTCTTTTTTCTTTTCATATCATATTTGCCTTCATTGCCAAATGTCAAAAATATATTTATAATATATATATATCCATAGTAATTTTGCCCGAGGGCAGGTCTTTCACTGCAATCATAGCATTTTCATGCTATGCTTGCAGCTTTACTAGGGAATTGTAGGTGTGGTAGCTTCCCGTTGCTTTCCACACCGGTAAAGGATGATGATGATGATGATGATGATGATGATAAGGATGGTGATGGTAGCCATATGATTTTGGGGATCGTTTGGGTCTTAAAGTTTTCCTGACATTTGTCTTACAGGTGAGGAAAAACCCAATAAAAACCTCACCCAGAAAAACTGCCCCGACCGGGGATCAAATCCGGGCCCGCTGCGTGACAAGGCAGTACGCTACCTCGAGACCACAGTGGTGGACATATATATATATATATATATATATATATATATATATATATATCCTTTTGAGTCTTAGAATATTTAGCTGTTACTATTAGTTAGTGTATTTCTATTGTATATGTAGGCCTACTTGTAAGGTTGATTTTATTCTATTATATAGTGTTCTGCCCTACGGCAAGTCCTTCACTGCAATCATAGCATTTTCATGCTATGCTTTGCAGCTTCACTAGGGAACTATAGGTGTGGTAGCTTCCCGTTGCTTTCCACACCGGGGTGATGATGAAGATAACAATGATAATGAGACCAGATGATGTTCGGGGACCGTTTGGGCCTCAAAACTTCCTGACATTTGTCTTACAGTTGAGGAGAAACCCCGAAAAAATCTCACCAAGGAAGCTTATCCCGACCGGGAATCGAACCTGGGCCCGCTGCGTGTCAAGGCAGCACGCTACCTCGAGACCACAGCCGTGGACATGAGATGATGATGATGATGATGATGATCAAAAAATCTTCCGAGTCTATTCGGGCTTTATGATTCTCTAGCATGTGCCTAACCGGTCAATACTAGCCCAAAATCTTCAGCCAAAAAATTATCCCCTGCAGGGAACGAACTTGGTCCAGTTGTGTCTGAGGTAACGACGTTACACATTGAACAGAGAGATGCACGACATTATTTTTATCAGGTCATTGGGCGGGTCCTAGATGTAAATCTGATACTAAAATTCGAGTACACCTCTTTGTCGTGAAATTCTCTCTCTCTCTCTCTCTCTCTCTCTCTCTCTCTCTCTTTCTCTCTCTCTCTCTTTCTCTCTCTCTCTCTCTCTCTCTCTCTCTGTAAACAAAAAAATTGATTCTATATGAACAAGTTGGATTAAGAATAGCTGACATAAAATGAGGAAGAACAAAAAATGAAAGAGAATTCTTCCAAATGCTTGCTTTGCACTTGTGTTCGCCATTAAGAGATTTGGTTTGGGTATGTTATTCAATGGAAAGTTCGTTATAGACGATAGTAGGACCGAAAAATCCTCTGGACCAGTCAAACTGTCAGAGTGTATGAAAGAAAAGAAAATATCTTACACAGCAAACACTGCTCCTTCACTATCGACAACGCAACCTTCGAGAATAAAAGAACACGAGAAAGAGATGGAACATACAAAAATAAACCCCTTCAAATTTCTTGTATACTTTTTTTTTCTTCCTTCCTATCTCCACTTCTTTTCCCCCATTCTCTGATCTCTGGTTGATGGAAAGTAAATTAAAAATTGTACGACATTCAATTTTCATTTTCTTTTATTTGTTGCGATTTTCAGATATTTTACGTTCTTTTCTTTAAAAGACAATGAATCTATTAATTGTACAGAATCTTTTGTCACAGATTCTATAAAGTCAGGAAATGTATGTATTATAGAAAATAAAGGGGAAAATTTAAAATTTAATATAGAAACAGATATTTCTGTTATTTGAAGATCTTCAATAATTACAGGACAAAACATATTGTAGTAGGCCCATATTACAATATAGGGTTGGGAAGTGGTTTTTACAGAAGCGAGGAAATGATTAAAGCAGAGCGATAGCGAGATTTTTAATTTCCGAAAATCTGTAAAAATACTTCATAAACGTGCGTTGTACATTGTTATTTGCACGATGGTGCTTTCAAAATAATAAATAATAGTTAAATAATATATTTGTTAGAAATATTTGCGTTCATTATAAACAACTGATTAACGTTAACAGTCTGACCAATGTTTATAATGTAAATGCCAAAAATAATTTAGTTGAGACTACAGCAGGTCGTGACATCAATAAGGGATGAAATGGCGACAATTAAGAATTTATTATTTTATATTGTTTCAAATAAAGTACAGTTCATTTAAAATGCAGTAATTTGTTTTGTAGGGTCTATAATGTATATTAACACAACCTTTCGGATATATTTTTGTATATAGCCTACATTGTACATAGTATACATAAAGGGCAGTGGTTTTACATCCCGCACTATTTAAGTAATCTGTAATATTACAGTTTAGTTATTTATAGGTTGGCAACCCCGAAATTTAGGAAGTTTAACTTTCAAATCATGGTCGCCATTGCTGTAAGTACGACAGAACGCTCTATCGGGCAAAACAACTATATTTTTTTCAATGTCACCACGTTGTCATTTCGACATTCTGGTATTCTTTCCTAGCATGGCGTTACTGTAACCCACCTCTGAGGTTGGGGCGCCTGGAAGGAGGAGTTACGCTGCCCCGATGATATATGATGATGATGATAGTAATGATGCGCCAGGAGATGTATTAATCCTAAACTTAATGAATATTAAGGATGATGATAACGATGACCAGATGATGTTCGGGTAGCGCTTGGGCCTTAAAGTTTCCTGACATTAGCATTACAGGCGAGGGAAAACCCCGAATAAAAACCATCACCCAGGAAACTTGTCCCGATCGAGGATCGAACCCGGGCCCGCTGCGTGACAAGGCAGCACGCTACTTCGAGAACACAGCGGTGGACTACATAGTAAATATATACATAAACATTTATTTTTACTTCAATTTATATTCTATCTACTTTTCTCCGCTTATTTTAAGACTGAATGACGGCAAAATTGTCATTTTCTGTGCTGAACATTTGAGACGACAGTTTCTTACGTATCTGTAAACGAAACTTCAAAAATACGTTATATACTATTGTGGATATTGACATACGAAAGTCGAGTTGTCTGTCTTAGTCAGAGCTACAGCGTGTGCGATGATTAGAATCCCCCGGGTGAAGAAATTTTCTGATGGAATTTCGGGCAGTGTATGGAACCAACAACATGAAGAATTTAGATAGATGCAATAAATAGCATTTCCAAGTTGAGAAAATCGGCTATGCCATCTGGGATGTGCAACATGTCATTCCCATACTGCTTGGAACATTGTCCACCTAAGTGATTTACATACATATGTGAATTTGAGGCTAACAACCGGAAAGTACTTACTACTGCAGCCCAGCCGCTGAGTTTCCGGCCCTGACGTTTAGGTTGTACGAGGGGTAAAGGGAGAAACTCGCCCTCTACTGCCAATGAGAAAATAGTTGAAATGGGAGTGGACATCTGCCATAATCAATCACTGCTCATGACGCCGCTAGTAAGGTTCGAAATTGCTGCGATGTTATTGGCTGTATTTCTGCTAAGCGCCATGATTTGATTTTCGACGTAGTACATAAAGTGAATATCCATATCGGCAACAGTGTCGTGAAAACGTCAGGGCCGCAGACTCAGCGGCTGGACTGTAGTACATTTACTAATAGTATATATATATATATATATATATTATACTACTTATACTTACTAATAGTATATATATTATACTATTAGTAAGTGTACTACAGTCCAGCCGCTGAGTCTGCGGCCCTGAGGTTTTCACGACACTGTTGCCGATATGGATATTCAGTTGATGGGGCCACTTTATGCACCACATCGAAAATCAAATCATGGCGGTTAGCAGAAATACAGCCAATACCATCGCAGTAATTTCGAACCTTACTAGCGGCGTCATGAGCAATGATTGATTATGGAAGATGCCCACTCCCATTTCAACCATATTCTTATTGGCAGTAGATGGCGAGTTTCTCCCTTTACCCCTCGCACAACGTAAACGTCAGGGCCGGAAACTCAGCGGCTGGGCTGCAGTAGTAAGTACTTCCCGGTTGTTAGGCTCAAATTCACATATGTATGTAAATCACTTAGGTGGACAATGTTCCAAGCAGTATGGGAATGACATGTTGCACCTCCCAGATGTCAAAGCTAGTAAGTGACGCCATAGTGTTTTAAAGTGTACTTTATTTAACGACACTCTTTAACAGGTCAGGTCTTTAGTGCCGCAATTAAAAGTTGGGCGTGAAAGAACAAAAAATTGATCAGAGACTTCTTATTTCAGAGTTAAGGTTATTTTACAAGCCTTCAATCGACAATGTGGGACTTTCATGTTTTCTTCTCTTTTGTATGAAGCCATATTTAGATTTTATCCTCTTATAGTTATGAAAGCGGGTAACCTATCAAGTAAACAATACTAAGGGTTTAGTTGCGTTCCAGAAATACGGTCATGTTCTATATAGAACGTTCTGAAGATAAAGTCCCGCCATTGTGTGGGTGTCTAGTGTGAATTTCAAAGACATTGCTTCCTGCCTGGTCATTTCCTTGTGAACGGCATAAGTCCTTAAGTTACTAAGCGGTTCGAGGATAGAGGATAAAGGAACAAAAGTTTATAACCAAACAAATTATGTAATAAATGGGTTTTATTATATTATTGTTATTTTAAAATATACTGAATTGAAAGACAACTGACAGTTTAGAATGTGTGATTAAACAGTGCCTCATTAAATGGTTGGAACCTTCACAACAATTATTCGAACAAACGAAGAGCCTCAATTTCTCTTCCCCTAGCCTCGCCAAAGGGCATCAACTCAGTCTATTCAGATAGCTCGTAATCCACGTGTATTTATACCATAACAGCATCAAAATGAACTACTGGTAAAGCAGAGCATGGCGACTAACTAGCGTGCATCTTTATCAACGGGTAATATTCATAAACGACATATTTAGGAGTAGGCATATATTTCTTTACACCTTCTTTGAGACTTTTTAGTAAGATAAGTCGTCACAACAGGTTACTGGCCTGATGTGAGCAAGTCCAGTGGTGGGGTTGCCACCTTAGGCCTCTGGACAGGCGCGATTATGATACAGCATTTACTCTGTATCTTGATGGAACGGTTATATTCTGAGATTCTCAAAGAATTACAAAGAGAATCAGTCATTGAATATGTACAAAAATACAGAAACAACTGGAAATTTCATGTAAGAAGAATGAGCAGAATAAGAATACAACGTCAAATCTTAAATTACCAGCCACCAGGCAAGAGATCTTTGGGCAGACCCTTCAAACGTTGGATTGAGACCGTAACAGACCACTAGGTCTATCTCATGAAAGGAAGAAGAAGAAGAAGCATATATTTCTTAACGAACATATTGCTACCTGTATGATTTATCGTTTCCAAAAAATATGTCTATTAGGTCCTGTAACACCTTGTAGGGTGTTAAAACTAATGTTTATTTAAAAAAATACTTACTTGGTCAAGGATAGACAAAAAACAATAAATTACACGAGTACAATCGAATTCGTTATTTGAAAAACATAGTCCTAAAAGACACCACCATTTCACCGCCTTCTAATGTTGGAGGTAGAAGGTAAATTAACTAGGGTGTTTTTTTTTTTTTGCAATAAAGGTCATATTCCCTAAATCTATTTTATTGCATAAATATGATGACAGAACAGAGTTATTTGTTGTGAAAGAGAAACTCTTCATACCTTATATAATCCTTTATTTATAACATTGAACGTTGTTAGTTTATACTTTAACTTCAAGTCCTTAAGCGTAAAATGTGACGTATTAATGGTACAAGTAAATCTAGAACAAAAAAATATATTTAATTATGATATTTGATTATATCTGTAAAATTTGAAACTATTGGAGACACAACATTTTGCAAATAAGATCAAACCGAACATTAATAGGAACAACCATTTGTATGCTTACATTAAATTAGTAATTTTTTTAGGATAAAGCAAACACATAACATTACTTTTTAGAACTAACCTCAATTAAAAATTGAGTTGTGCTATTCTGCTTTTATTGAATTTTATGACAATATGCTCGTTTTAGAATTTGAAACAAAAGATATGTTAATATAATGCAATATGTTTTATAAGCTTTATTTTGTTTTAATAAACAATATGCGTTATATACTACAATGCATTATGACAATTTTCATTGGATTCTAAATCAATAATATACAGCACAGTCCAGCAACTCAACTTCATTAGGAATTTAAAGACGTTGCTTAATGTTTATTGTACATTTTACTAGCTAATACCCGGCGTACGCTGCTACGCCTAAATAAATTATGTGTTTTTACGTTTACTTGAATAGGTATAAGGAATAATAATTACAAATTTATATAATTATGTTTTAGATACCGCTTGCTGATTACCCGGCATTGCCCGGGAATCTACGTATCTCGATGTATTTGGCAATAATGAGTTGAAAGACAAAATTCGTTATTTTGAGTTATCCGAGCTGCTGCTCTGCTTGCCCGGGAATCTACTTAATGCCGATCTTCTTGGCATCAATGAAAGACAAAAATGGTTATTGTGACTTATCCCTAAAAGGTAAACATATGCTGTCGCGAGCTTTGAGATATTCAATTCTGTGTGCATTAATTTGGTGTAATTGTTTATGGTTCAGGCAGCGTAAGACCATTTAAGCGTACAAAAAAAAACACTTTTATTTTACTTTTCACTACAAAGGGCGATTTTTAAGGTTGAAGGGCTTGAGCATTAAAATTCTCTTCTAGCCTATAACCTTCCGGAGAAAATCCTGAACATTTTGCAAGAAACCCCATCATAACAGAATGAACGGTACGGCAGTGCACGCTTGTCCGGCAATCTACTTACCCCATTCTTCTAGGCGTCAATGAAAGACAAAAATGGCTATTGTGAGTTATCCCTAAAAGATAAACATATGCTGTCGCGGACTTTTTTGTAGAGTTTATTGAGATATTAATTTCTGTGTAAATTAATTTTGTGTATTTGTTGTGGTTTAGGCAGCGTAAGCCATTTAGGCGTCAAAAAAGGATTTTTTCACGTTTGTTTACTACAAAGGGTGATTTTAAAGGGTGTAGGAGTTGAGTATCACAACTCTCTTATAGCCTATGTTCATCCCGGAAATCTCCTGAACATTTTGCAAAAAACCCATCACAATCGGATCAACGGTATGGCCGCGCATAAAGTACGAACAAACAAAAACACAAATGAACAAACAAATAAACTAACATTAATTTTTATATACTCGTATTAGATATTGTATTTCGAAATTTTATTATAGGCCTAACTATTTTATAAACAACAATGTTGAATAGATAAATAGCTGAAAACATTGTCATGGCGTTTTTGATCTTGCGATATTTAATGTAACGAACTCACTGGCACTATCGAACCCGGGGGTTCATGGGCGATGACATAAGCTTGCCATATGTTGCTCTCCTGAGATGATGATTTCCAATCATCCCCTATATAATTTACCCCTCTTTAAACATGGTTAATGTTATTCTCTGATCTCATTCTTGGTCTATCTACTGAGAGTTTATCCTTTGGTTTTCCTCCAAAAAGTTTGCATGCCACTCTTTAATTTCCAATTCATGCCACATGACCTGCCCATCGCAAATGGAGATATTAAGTTAATTATTCATCTATTTCACACTAACTCACTCACACTATGGGTTATGGAATTCATTATGCAACATTCATCAATGCTCTCCATTGTGTCCTATCATCAATCAACTGTATCGAGTTCACATCTCCTACATCCAGTTCGATATATTCTGCCTAAGCTTAAGCTTTCCTAATTGATTTCTCAAAAGGTTTTCCAATAAAAATTTTGAAAGCATTTATACAGTAACCATTTAAGTCAGATCTTAGAATTAATAGCCTAACCATAAGAATAATAGACTAATAATGTAAATAAACTAAAACAATTCACCTTAGTAATAATTCCGCTAAAAGAATCAGCTGTCAATCTGAGATGCAAAACTATTATAAGTAATCCACTCTTGATTTCAAATTTATCTAGAGGATTTGGAAATCAAGAGTGGCATTTGTTAAGACTACTTAACGAATAAAATTAAGCTGTTTACTCACAAATTATTAATTAAATATAGTTATTTTAAAACATTTATATATTTGATGTAAACGGCGATGTTTGAAAACAAATGAGACATTTTTTATGTTTCATTTGTTAATCGCTGCAACTTGATCATACTATTTATTGCCAAATAAGACCGCAATATTGTAAGAATGCACTCTAGTGAAGAAAAAATTAAACACATCAAACTGTATATTATAACCAACATTATAGGTTAGTAATTCATTTTTGTTCGGAAACAACTCAGTAAAATCAGTATTTAAAAATACAATTATTAAACACACATTTATCAAATGTGTAAGTAGAAGGAATTATTTGCTATATTCAACCTATTTGTTCGAGTGTCAGTCACTGCAAAATAATGCTCTGACCTATTCAGAATATTAAAACGGAGGAGCTTTCTTTACTTTGGTAATCAAATTTCGATAATTATCGTGGTGAAACACGACTGTGATTGGTTGTAAAAGAAAATTCATTGAAACGTGATTGGTCATTGACTCCCATTTGGGGCATGAGGTAAATAGTCAAATTAAAACCACGGATAACAGTATAAGTGATAAAACAATGTATTAAACATACCTAAATTGACTCCGACACGTGTTTCGCGCTTGAAGAGGACATCATCATGATAATCACATTAGTGTAAAACATTACTAAACACTATTAAAATGTTTTACTTTGATGTGATCACCCTGATGATGTCCTGTTCAAGGGCGAAACACGTGTCGGGATTCATTTGGATATGTTTATTGTCTTCTTTTATAACTTTTATTGGTAGGTGTGGTTATAATTGAACATAGTTACATCCCAGATTGTTTGATCATTCTTTTAGTGGAATTACTACTTACATAAATTGTTTTATTTTATATCATTATCATAGTACATTCACGAATTTAGGCCATTTGTTGACATGTTTCGGCCTCAAGAGAAACACCATCCAAAAGTCTTCTGAGTGAACGTCCTGATCTTCTTCTTCCTGCAGGTTGATAGCTTAACATTCGTTTGTGTATCCTATGATCTTTCATTCAATGAATATGTTGAATCCATCTTGACTTATAATCAGAAATTTTGTTTTCTAAAGGTTCCATGTGTAATTAATTATTCTAAGGTGTCTTCATTTTTTGTGATCTAGTAATGTGTATCCTTCAGTTCTCCGAAGGTATCTCATTTCAGCTTATAATTAATAATTATACGTAAGTCCATTAATTATGAATAACAAATTAAATTATGGAGAACCTCATTGCAAAGCTTCCTTCATTCTCCTCCACTTTTGGTCTGTCAAAATATATCAATCGTATTACGAGACGTTATTGAATGTTTTGAATAAAGAACTTATTTGCTGTTAACCTCGCCACAAATCAGAAGGTCTATCCCTTGTCGCATTATTCATAAATTCGCAGCTACCCTCCATATATGAAGGTGTAACCTCGATACACAAAATTAGGATGTCTAATTTCATGGCGAGAGGAATCACTTTACAATGATTCATCTCTTACAACGATTCGTTCAAAAAACTCAGTCTTATTTCAGTAATTTAGGGTCTTATAAAACGGCCGTAAAAACGATACCAACAAGGGAACTATAAACCATTGCATGCCGAAACCTACCTTGATTTTTTTTTGCAGAAAAGCGTTGTGATGTACAAAAGCCGTGACCAAAACGTATCTGCCGTTTTTAATTGTAAGGCACTCAAATGCAGCGCCAAATCTCTCATTTAAAATACAGGGAAGTAACACAATTCCTGTATTGGCAGACTGGATAACCCTCACTACCCGCCATCCGCGTCGCGTTCCGCCTCACTCCACTCCGGTCTTAATTCATGCAGGGATGTACATCTGCTCCAAACAGTGGGTTGCCATTGCTGGATTCTGGATTCAAAGTCTGTGCCTTGAAGTTAAAAATGCGCTTTTTTTTTTTTTTTTTTTTTTGGATACGGCCTTGGTACATCATAACGCTTCTTTGGAAGAAATTTCCAGATAGGTTTCGGCATGTAATGGTTGACAGTTCCCTTGTTAGTAATGCAACACATACTACAGCTTTCACCATCATTTAAATATAACATGGAAAACTTAATTATCGATTTTAAAAATAAACAAGCAATTGTAGGATTTACCCAATATAAATTATATTCTTGCGCGATATTGCGTTTTGTCGTACTTACCAGCAATGGCAATAATTATTGAAAGTTCAACTTCCTACATTTCGGGGTTGCAACATAAATAACTATGTAATATTACATTGACACCCACGTGCGGGAAGTAAATCCACAGTCCTCTATGTATACTACGTACAATGTGTACACAGAAAATATCCAAAAGGTAGTGTCAATATGCATTATACGAAACAAATGACTGCATTTTAAATGAACTGAACTTTATTTGAAACAATATAAACGTACTTGCGGCCATGTTATCAATAATTGTTCTCAAGGCCTCCTGTTCTTTCAACTAATAAACATTACCCACACTGTTAACGTTAGTCAATTGTTTATAATGAACGCAAATATTTCCAACAAAGATCTTATTATTTTACTATTATTTATTATTTTGAAAATACCATCGCGCAAAAAATAATGTACAACGAACGTTTGTTAAGTGTTTTACAGAAACTCGGAAATTAAAAACCTTTTTGCTCGATTCTGTAAAAACCACTTTCCAACCTCGCATCGTAATATACTATTATTTAAATACAGATTTTCAATGTTTACATATCAGTTTTATTTTCTTCTCCACTCGTCTTTATCTAATTGTCGGACAAACTGCAGCGTGTCCATAATATGTGTATCAGATTCATATTTAATGTTCGAAAATACGATCACATTTCTCCATTATTCCACGAATTGTCATGGCTACATCTAAAAGAGTGAAGAAAATCGCACTGTCTAATTCTCCTATTTAAGATCCTACATACCTCGATTTCCAATTATTTATCATCCCGTTTCCAGTATCTATCCTCAAACCATAACTTAAACACAAGATCACAATATAGTATCTTACTTAACATACCGCAACATAAGACATCACATCACTCCATGTCATATACCATCTCCACTTCTCGCAACTGGAATTCCCTATCACAAGAAATAAGGGGCTGCCGGACATTGGCATCTTTTTAAAAAAAATCTAAATTTATATTTGCTCTAAACTCGACTTCATTATTATCCAGTGTAAGATATATATATATTAATTGGTGTTTCATATTTATATTATATTTATATTATATTTATATTATTATTATTATTATTATTATCGTATCATTATTGTTATTACCCTATAAAATGTTGTTTGTACATGACATTTACATTGCTACATTTATTGTATCTTTCACTGTTTATAATTAGTATAGTGTATATCTATATTTGTCGAATATTTATTTGTATTTGTGCTGGTTGAGTGGAAGAGAGGGCCTTATGGCCTTAACTCTGCCAGAATAAATAAAGTATTATTATTATTATTATTATTATTATTATTATTATTATTATTATTATTATTATTATTATTATTATATTATTATCTATTCACTCCATGTCCATTGTTCTCATTCCAGTTCTTATTTCTTGCATCCATTAGTTTTGAGTACTTCCTTTCCTTCTTCTTCCAGGTGGACACCATTCCAATTTTTTCTGGGTAACCTTTCATCTTGTATTCGTCTTACGTGCCCATACCAATTTAATTGCTTATATCTTATATAATCTACTATTGAATATCTAATGTTCATTTTCTTTTCGTATGACAGTATTTCTTATTTTTTTCTAATTTTGAACATCTTGCTGCTCTCCTTATAAATTATATGGACTTCGTATCATTCATTAATGCAAAACTGAAAGTAATTGAGTCGGTGATTGTGGACTACTGGTTAACAAGCTCGCCTCATGCTCCGCGGCTCCCGTGTCGTAAATTTATGGCACATAAAAGAACTTCAGGCATGTATTAAAATTGAAATAAAATGTATAGATCATTTTAGGTCCAAATTTGAATTGCGATGCTAATGGTTTGAGATATTAACGAGCGTTGCTATATAAAACATAACGGTCAGTGAGGACGACACTGTGTAGAGATGTGTTCTGTGAAAAGGGATTTTAATTGTTAAGTTATTCTGTGCTCTGGTACTTAAGTCTTGATTTCAGGGCTATAAATTAAAACTAGTGACTAAATGCATGTCTCTGTCCGTCGCCGTGGCGTAGTCGGTAGAGTCCCTACCTTCCACTCCGGCGACCCGGATTCGATTCCCGGCGGGGTGGGGATTTTAAAAAATATCCACTTTGGGTCTGGGTGTGTGTGCTGTCTCAAATGCTCAAATGAGTGCACATTTCCTAGTAAAAAATCATGTCTCTATAGATATTTAATTCACTCAGACTAATAATCTAAAATAAAGCAGAGTACAGAAATGTGATGCCCGTGCTTTACACGTAAGTATATACAGAACATACATGTTAAAATACTGCTTATGAAATTCATATTTTCTCAAAATGTAGGGTTATTAAAAAAGAAGGAACATTCTTCAAACATTTATTTCTTCCAAACTACAAAAAATAAAAACACAATTCTAACGTTCCTGGAAAAAGAAAAGTTCAAATTTCACTATTTTATGCACTCAATATGAGCACCATGTGTTACACGACAAATATCAAAACGATAGCTCATTTCTTGCCACACACGAATCAGCTATCAAATTCACAGTTTCAACAATTCGATGTCGCAAATTTTCAAGAGTGTCAGGCATTAGAGATGATAAACACGGTCTTTTACGTATCCCCACAGATAAAAATCACACAGGATTAGGTCGGGTGAACTGGGAGGCCACCGGCGATGAAGTTGATCTTCTGCTCCTCCTCTTCCAATCCAACATCCTGTTGTTACGTCATTTCTAATACAAACAATCAACGTGACGAACAACAGCACCAATGCGGCCGTGATAGGAACTACAAACGTTTCTCTTTCCAGAAACGTTGGAATTGTGTTTATATTGTTTGTAGTTTTAAAGAAATAAAATGTTTGAAGTCT
The DNA here is from genome assembly GCA_030220185.1 of Diploptera punctata. Taxonomy (NCBI): domain Eukaryota; kingdom Metazoa; phylum Arthropoda; class Insecta; order Blattodea; family Blaberidae; genus Diploptera; species Diploptera punctata. Next base: position 1,405,895 of record JASPKZ010003429.1, on the reverse strand, counting down.
GTTCCTCCTTTTTGAATAGCCCTGTATATCCATAGCAGTAGGATAAATAATGTACAGGTTATTTATTAATGCCACGTGGTTATATTATGCAAATATAGTAAAGTAATCGCACTACAGGCCTCGGGAGGCCCTTGGGGTAGTCGGAGGTTAAGGCTCCCACTTTTTCTGGACGATCGGCACTTGATGTCAGCCGGGTTGTCAGTCCTGCGTGACGGCCGCCTTTACCACCAGAACAAGTGTCTGGTACTCATTTCTGTTAGAGGCGGGATCGACCCCAGGGCCATAATGCCGCCAGAAGGTTTGGGTCAGTTTAAAAATCCTGACCCCACCGGTACTTGAACTCTCGACCTTCCGGCTTGTAGTGCAGTGCCTTAACCAATACGCTACGGCGTGTCCCCATGTAAATATAATTTTAATATTAATATGGGTCTATTATGTTGACCTCGGTAGCTTAGTGACTACGTTCCTTGTCTTTAGTCCCGAGGGTCCCGAATTCAAATCCGGCTAGTTCGATGATTTTTAGGATGGAAAAATCCAAGGAACAATCCTCCGGGAGGGATTTTAACCTTGGGTCTCGTGTATGAAGATTTTCGATTTCTTAAAAGAACCTCCATTCTGAAAAAGTATAATAGGTCGCCCCGAATCATTTTTAAACATAAATAACCCGTAAATAGCACTCTGAATGTAAATGGTGGGAAAATCCAATCATATTTACTTTTCGACTATAATAATAATAACTAAACAAGAAATAAAAAATACAAAACCTTCAGTCTAAATCGATCCCGAAATTTGAACTTGAGTTGTTCAATGGATGTAGCTTGGAGTTGCCTTCCTAGAAGTATTAAAATCTGAATTGTTTTCACATTTCCATTTGAAAAATAGTGATTCGATCATTGGCAACCCAATAGCTTTTCAGGAGACCTTCACTTGAGCGTTTCAAAAATCAAAGAGAGATACACAAAGGCAAGCCATTTGATAATAATGAAATCGATATCCCCTACATTATGATACAAAAGAGAGAGACAGTTCAATTCCATTGGCAAAACAATTGAAAACAAAATATTGTGATTTTTTTTTTTTGGAAAATGATGAGCTTTTGTTTCCCTTGTATTACAAAGCTAGAGGTAAATTGTCAACATTTTTGTAGATGCGGACCTTGTTTCAAATTAACGAGTGGATTCTAGAATCCTGAACATCGATTGGATTTTTTTTAAATTTTAACCTTTCTTTGTTTGGACTTATTTACAGACGGTTTTAAGATCAAGATCATATCCAATCTTGGGATCACTATTTGTAACCATTATTCTACGTGTTTCGATTGTGTTTTGAAACAAGGCAAACAAGGATGATTATGAAGGCCAGATGTTCAGGGAATATTTGTGCCTTACATGTTTCTTAGACTTGTGTAAGGAAATCCCAAAGAAAAATATTCATTCATCAAACTTATACCGACCGGGGATCAAATTCGGGCCCTCTTCGACTGAGGAAACGATATTAGCCATAGACCACTGCGGTAGAATATTTCATTTAAATTTACATTCTTTAACGTCTAAAATCATATCAAGACTAGGAGCTTCAGTTAAAACCAATAGGTTATGCGTTATGTTTCTGCTTGTTCAACGTAGAACTGTACTGGTTTGTTTTCAATGGATCTGTGAACGATGATCATCAAGCATGAGTCCTGGCAATGGAATTCCATCATAGCATTTGTCTTGACGACTGAGCAAAACCTATAAAAAGTCTCAGGTTGGTCGAGCCGGGATTTTAACCTGAGACCTCATGAATACGAATCTTCAGCGGGTTTCACGTCACAAAATTTGAATGGGGCTGACGTAGAACGAGAGAAAATTTATGGAGCAGGTTGCCACGATACTACAGAACTAGCAGCGACTTGTTATTAAAATAGTAGCGTCTCTATCTTACGTATTTCAATCACATGCCTATTCAAAAGATTACTTCCAGTCACAAAGACAATCACACTAGATTTTTTATTGGAAAGAGCTGAAAGCTAACATGAATAACACAGTGTAGTATGTTGTAAGCTTCAAGATTAAAATAATTATGTTAAAAGAATGCCTTGAGATAATATCCCTCAGCTCTTATTAAAGTACAAACCAATAGGACATAGAAGTGTTGGATGCCCATTCACTAGATCGGACGATTAATTAAATCGCACTTGATGTGAAAACAGGTCAGAAAAGCCTAATTTCATGAAGTAGAATAAGAAGAAGTTGATTTTTGTTCCTATTTTCTTCTTTCTCTTTTTTCTTCTACATCATTATATTATCATTTTTAATATCCTAGCAAGAGTATAAGGCGTCCACCACAAAATGTCTCCAATGAAGCCTATTCTGTACTATCTCGCATTTCTTTGCAAGTTATTTCTATCCTTGCAATTTCGTCCTGTATGCTTATTCTCCAGGTTTTATTGTGATATCCTGTTGCTCCTTGTTCCAGAGAATTCAATCAAACTCCGTTTATTCAACTGCTTCATTAATTTCTGTATGGATATCTTATTCAATTCCATTTTCGTTCACTAATTAATTCCTTCTTAGTCTATTCTTTCCCAGAGTTCTTTATTTGATATTATTTCTGACATTTAATTAAATATGCTAATTAGTCCAATTTTTGTAGGCTAATATAAGAATCCACAAGAGACGAGTTAGAAATGAGAGTCTCAAATTTTACCATTTGAAACAACTGGTTCGATAACTCGAATTTGATTTTGTCCAAGGCAAGATTTTCATTTTACTATTTTTCCATGTTTCCAGTGATACATCAATGCATTATATTTTTGTTTTTAGACTGTGCCCGATACAAAGCAACTGCTCATTTGGGTATATTCAAAATGTACAGTGTGTCTAAAAGTGATCGTACAGTGGTTAACTTGATCAATTAATACATTTGTTTTTCTCTAATTGACAAAGTGATTCCTTCGACCCACTCTTCCGTGGTAACCATTTTCGCTTAGGAAACAACTAACTGTCGAATCTCTTTCGATATGTCTAATATTGATTAGCATTTATTATTCAATCAAATATTAATTATAGGTTCTTCATCTGTTATTATTTTCTTTTGGAGCCCATTAATTGTTTTGTGTATTTTACACAATTATACTAACAATTTTAGGTTCTTCTTCTGTTTTTCCTTTTCTTATCGCAACCATTTAACATATTTGTACATTCTATACTGTATTGGTTGCACTGCACCCCCAGAGAAGGAAAGTTCCAAGAAGGAATGTGACTGAGCCAAACGCCACGAGAGACTGGCTGTATTGTACACTTCGAAAACATAGTTTGGAAAAGCGCTGTAAGCATAATTAAAAATCAATATAACATATAACACTAATATAACATTAATATAAATTTTAAAAGTGTGTGACGTCATATTACTGCATTAGTCATGGTTACACAATAAACCCTGCTCGATAGTAAGAATCTGTACGAACTAATGTAATGTATTATGTGTAGTACAATGGTACAAGAATCACGAAGTCATCACTAACCGATGTATTCGAGGATTCAACCTGCATTTAAACTCAGTAGCTCCCTGCCCGCACTACATTTTTTTTTTTTTTTTTTTTTGCCACTGGGAGTACGTTGTGAAGTTTTTAAAGGGAGAGGATATTGTACCTTCGTTTCTTAACCGAAGAATAATGGTTAAACTTTTTTTTATTTCTCATGCCTCATACAGCATGAGAATGTAACTTTTTTCGTATATTAATGTTCAAATTGTCCACCGCTGTGGTCTCGAGGTAGCGTGCTGCCTTGTCACGCAGCGGGCCCGGGTTCGATCCCCGGTCGGGGCAGTTTTTCAGGGTGAGGTTTTTATCGGGGTTTTTCCTCACCTGTAAGACAAATGTCAGGAAAACTTTAAGGCCCAAACGGTCCCCGAAATCATATGGCCATCATCATCATCCTCCTTCACCGGTGTGGAAAGCAACGGGAAACTACCACACCTACAATTCCCTAGTAAAGCTGCAAGCATAGCATGAAAATGCTATGATTGCAGTGAAGGACCTGCCTTCGGGCAGAATTACTATGGATGGAATGTTCAAATTATCATTAATTATATGAAGAATATATTTTACAGTAATTATGTTTATCGATAGATAAAATTTTGTTCTCTTAGTTAAAAATGTTAAATTGTACTATATCTTTTTACAGTCATGTACAGTACTTATACTTTCATTATAGGGCAAGTAAAAAATCCCTCCGGGGTGTCGTGGGCAAAACAGACATGGCGAAAACACTTACATCAGAGGAAAGAGTATATTGCCAAGTTTTCAAACGTACTCGTTGGCAAAGCGTAACTTGTAAATTTTACCGCTAAAGGGCAGTCATATCAGTTGATGATACATGGAGGTCAGAGTGCAAAAAAGGCGTTTTGTTTGCTGTTGCATTGGACATGCTTCTCAATATGACTCTGCTCTTATTCCATGACCTCCAAGGTCACCTGACCTAACCCCATTTGGTTTTTTCTCATGGGGTTATATTAAAGATCACGTGTTCGTCCGCATATGCCCCTCAATTTAGCAAAGCTGCGACAAAGGATTGAGCATGCAGTCGCTGGTATTGACATGATATGTTGGTACGTGTATGGCAGGAGCTGGATTATAGGATCGATGTGTGCAGGGTTACCAATGCTGGGCATATGACACCTGTAAGGTACGTATTAAAACTTTCGAATATAATATTTCTTTGAAACAAGTAGTTTTACCATGTTCGTTATTGTTACTGTTCTACAGAACCAGAAAACCCCGGAGGGGCTTTTGACTTGTTCTGTATATTCAAAATGTAGTCAGATATATCAACACAACTACCATAAACATCAAACCTCAATGTAAAAATCTCACTTTCAACCCTTGTAACGTATCGGTACTCTATATAACTATTAATTTAATTATAATCTCTAACTTAATTGCGATTATGTAATTGTCAATTTAAGGCAGATGCACAATCTAGTGATATAAAGCTTAGCTCAGGTGGAATTAGATTTCCAATGAGTAAGTTGAGAATATATCAAGCCATATGGTGATGACGTGAGAACAGAATCCTCCCTTCATTCTCGAGAAACCAGGGTAAGTTTTGGGATTCTGCCATCAAAGACTGACTTTTCTGTGCCAAATGACTTGGAGTCTTTGTCTCAGTTCCCGGAACATCAAATTTTACAACCCATAATATATTTTATATCATATAATACTAAACTTTTATTCTTCAATATTTCTAACTTTTAATCTTGTAATTTAATTAAAGGAGACATCAAATTGAATTTTGTAATTTCTCTCTTAGTAGTAACAATAGTACACACTGGTACTATACAATCCGGAGGTTCATTGCTACGCGTACATAATCTCTCCATACATCAGGACACTGAGTTAATGTTTTCTGATAATTCCCTGTATAATTTACCGACCTCAAATCATAGTTAGTTGTTCTCCCACCTCATTCTTTGCTAAGTACTAGGTGCTTTCACTCTGGTTTTCCTACAATGAGTTTACATGCTTCTCTTCCATTCCCCATTAGTGCCACATGTCTTGCCCATTGCAGTCTATGAGAATTAAATTGTTCTATTGTTTTCCCATAAACATCAAATGAGTAACTTATGTAGTCTTCATTCGTACGTCTGTATGTTCTATCAGCTTTCACTTCTAGGCTTGGAACTGTTCATGATTGTAGAGCATCTGTAGCAGTAATGATAATTCGAACAAATGTATTTATGTGTAAGGCTGTACTATTATCTACAACTAGAAAGAGAAAATTCATTTAATTTTGGGGAATTACATATGAGTCAAATTAAACCTTTATGAAGTCTGCTGCTGTTTCGGCCTTAGTATATTCTTCAACTCATATTACAGCAGGGATATATTTATTAATTGGATTTAGTTTATCATTTGGAGATTGATTAAATACCTTTCTTCTTTTAGTAGGGAATAATAAAAGAATAGTATTGATAACAGTAGTAATAGTAGTACGGTAGTATTTTAGTATTTATTAAGTCTGGTGTAGTCAAGGCTTTGTGGTCATGTCTTCCATTCAACCAGGGAAATCAGACTGTTTAAAACATTAAAATGCAATAATAATAATAATAATAATAATAATAATAATAATAATAATAATAATAATAATAATAATAATAATGATAATGAAAATAAAAATAATGATAATAATTGAATACAACAGTCACAATAGTAGTAACAGTCGTAGCAATATTTTATTTACATTCAATAACTACTCTGTAATGAAATTATACAAGACAAATGGCAGTTCTTATTATTACTTATGGTTCCGAAACATGGACAGTGACGACACAACAATCTGCCAGGATACAAGCTGCTGAAATGAAATTCCTCTGACCAATTGCAGGATATCAAAGAATAGACAAAAAAACATTACACAGAATAAAACAACAACTAAAAGTAGAGGAATTAAATACAACAATAGTGAAATACAGATCAAACTGGAAAGAACACTTAGAAAGGTTGAATGAGAATAGAATACCAAAAGCAGCATACAACTATTCACAATGAGGAAGAAGAAGTTTGGGAAGACCAAAGAAAAGATGGAAACTGCAGCAATTTGGAGCCGGAACAGGCTAGTAAATAAGCCTAAACCGTGACGAAGAAGAAGAAATTCAATAACTCAGGACAAGTCTAAAAACGCCAACAAATTTTGCTTATGGGCACTTTTTCTCAGTATGAAGTATACTTTACGTACTGTAAATTTATGACGCGAGACGTATGGTTATTACTTTCCCTCTTCTGTTCACATTACATCTGGATTGCTTCTACTAGTACGACATTATGTTGCGATTTATTCGTGCCATGTCAGCTAATTGTGAACGTAATATTGAAATTAATGTAATTATGCTAGCTCTTCTCGTGCACTCTTACTTACTTACTTACTCACTGGCACTATCGAACCCGTAGGTTCATGGCCGCACGGACATAAGCTCTCCATACATCCCTATCCTGAGCTAATGCTTTCCAATCATTCCCTGTATAATCTACTTCCCTCAAATCATAGTTAATGTTGTTCTCCCACCTCATTCTTGGTCTACCAACTGGGCGTTTTCCTTCTGGCTTTCCTACAAGAAGTTTCCATGCACGTCTTTCATTCCCCATACGCGCAACATGTCCTGCCCATCGCAGTCTACGGGACTTAACTGTTCTTATTATATCTGGCTTCCTATAAAGACCATGTAGTTCATTGTTATGTAGTCTTCTCCATTCACCTGTCTGTTCATCTCTCTTTGGTCCAAAAATTTTCCTAAGAACTTTATTCTCAAATACTCGTAATCTCCTTTCCTCCCTTAAAGTAAGAGTCCATGTTTCGCACCCATATAATATAACTGGTAGAATAATAGTTTTATATATTTTCAGCTTAACGTTTTTTGAAAGGAGTTGGGACATCAAAAGTCTCTGCAATGCATAATAGCATGCATTTCCAGAATTGAGCCTATGTTTAATTTCTTTGTGCATCTCATTCCTATTTGTGATTATTGTTCCTAGGTATTTGAATTCAGCCAATTCATCAAAATTTCCCTCATTTGTCATTAGCTGTCCATTTCCATTATATAATGTATTTCTACGTGTGACCATATATTTAGTTTTACTGATATTTACTTCCAGTCCTAATTTCTTAGTGTTACTCAATAGTGTGTGCGTGTTGGCCTTTAGTATCTCCTCGCTATCGGCCAGTAGTACCACATCATCAGCATAAACTAACAGCTTATTAATACCATTCAGTTGTAAGCCTTCCTTATTCTCTAAAGATTTAATGGCATGCTCTAGTACAAAATTAAATAGTAGAGGAGATAGTGCATCTCCTTGCTTCAACCCATTCTGGATTTCAAAAGTGTCTGAAAACTGTTTGCCTACACGCACCCTACTATTTGAGCCATTTAGACATATTCGTATAAGTCTAACTTTTTGGGAATTCCGAACTCCAGCAGGATACTATGCACTCTCACTAAAGATAAATAAATTTGCCTTCTATCATTTGTTAGCTTTTTTTTAATTTGCAATATAATTGTAATGTTATCTATTGTTTTGATTTTTTTTGTAGACGATTTTTTATACGGACTGTCAAAGTATGTACGGCTTAGTGCCCGTATCAGCAATTCGTAACTATAGAGCATGTTTTCTTACTTTACCGCTCAAGGTTATGTACTTCTCATCCTCACAACTATTTGGAGAGGTTGTTACTTTCAGTAGCCGTTGCCTAAAGCAAATGACACCACTTGTTTTCAGTCGCTATTGCCGGTGCGAACAGAATTTCATTCCACAAGTCATTATGGTATCAATATTAGCCCAGATCCGGTTTGACAGTTGAATCATAGCTGACATAGTTGCAAATGTATATATTTCTCTCTCTTTCAATGCATGACCCTGAGAGGTGGTAAAGTAAAATCAAATTCCCTATAACTCTGTATTATATGTATTTTTTTTTACTTTAATAAATTGCTACTCGCGTTTTTTCTCTAAAGAAGTCATTTGTACCCCTGAAAAATAATCGATCTCGTAGAGTCTAAATTCGCGAACGTCTGCACCAGAGGCGAATATGATCACTAGACCATCAGGACCGGAAACTACTGGTATTACCGAAATTAAAACGCCTCTATGCTGTTACGACTTCCATATTAGCAACTCATTGGTCCAGGATTGAATTCACGGATTTAACATACATCAACTTTGTGTGTCAATCTGTAACTGGATACACTCAGCCTCATTAAAACAACTCAATAGATATTTAACATGACTATTTAACTCGTACTCCAAATTACCAATCACATTTCAATGAATTTTGATTTACAATCAATCACAGTCATTTTTCATTTCGATTTTATCAATTTAATTTTATCATATTAAAATCAAGTTCTTCCTTTTTAACATTCTGAATAGGTCAGAGCATTATTTTGCAGTGACTGAATCTCTAAAAATTCAGCAATTTATATATTAAAATGTAAGAATCCTAGAATGCAAGTGGTTCCCAGGTTGTATATGTAGTGCACGAATGTAACCAGATACTGTTTGCGAGATATAATAGAAAAATATTTGTAGCATTTGATTATACCACAAAAAAATAAACGACTGTTTGCACTTTCTTAAACGTATTATTTCCCAGGTATTTACGTTCCAGAAAAATATAATTGACATATTTACATCATAGGACATCAGAAATTAATTAATAACCTATAATGTTGGTTATAAACAGTTTGATCTGTTTCATTTTTTTCTGCACTAAGGTGTATTCTTACAATATTGGATCTTTTGGTAATAAATAATATGATCTGGTTGCAGTGATGAATAAATGAAACATAATAAAAGTTTCTCATTTGTTTTCAAACATCGCCGTTTACATTAAATATATAAATATCGTCCACCTCTGTGGTCTCGAGGTAGCGTGCTGCCTTGTCACGCACGGGCCCGGGTTCGATCCCCGATCGGGGCAGTTTTTCTCGATGAGGTTTTTATCGGGGGTTTTCCTCACCTGTAAGACAAATGTCAGGAAACATTTAAGGCCCAAACGGTCCCCGAAATCATATGGCCATCATCATCATCCTTCACCGGTGTGGAAAGCAACGGAAAGCTACCACACCTACAATTCCCTAGTAAAGCTGTAAATCATAGCATGAAAATGCTATGATTGCAGTGAAAGACCTGTCCTCGGGCAGAATTACCATGGATGGATATAAATATCTTAAAATAACTATATTAAATAATGATTTGTGAGTAAACAGCTTAATTTTATTCGTTAAATAGTCCTAACAAATGCTACTCTTGATTTCAAAATTCTCTAGATAAATTCACTCGTCACTTCGTGGCTCCGTGACATCGTGAATTTATCGTTAATTTGGAAATCACTCGTGGCATTAATTATGATAAAATAACGTTACACGATTAAGAAAACTGAAATTAATGTTTATGGATATGCAGCTCTAATCACACGAGCACTTGCTGTATATTGATTGACAGATACAGCAATTAATACAGCAGGTTTTGTCTCTCTTGTATGTTTTGTAACCGCAAGATTGCTTTCTTCTTTCTTTGCAGGAGAACAAATGGATCTGTCGAGGAGTGGAACGTTATTTGGAGACTGTGGCACGTATTCAGATGGTCACGGTTGAAATTCCGCAAAAGGGGTACGTTTAGCCACGCTCTTCACAACAAGTTTAGGAAACTGGTATAATCCAATACTGCGGTTCCCAAAATGAGGGTGGAGACCCTAAGGAGGTCGTTCGATCCTATCTGGATATTACAATAAAGAATTACTGCTATCTAACTAAGTCTCTGGCATAATCGAACCCTTAGGTTCATGACCGCGTACATATAACCTCTTCGCACATCCCTATTATGAGCTAATGGTATCCAATCACCTCCTGTATAATCTACTTCCCTCAAATCATGGTTAATGTTATTCTCCCATCTCATTCTTAATCTACTAACCGGGCGTTTTCCTTCTGGTTTCCCTATAAGAAGCTTCCATACCCATCTTACATTCCCCACTCATACCACATATTCTGCCCATCATATTTTAGAAGACTGTTCATATTATATCTGGTTCTCTAAAAAGCTCATGAAGCTCAAGTCTTTCCCATTCGCTGTCTATTCATCTCTCTTTGGTAAAAACAATTTCGTAAGAACTTGTTTTTAAAAATAATACAGTACCTGAAAATGCTTAAATGTAATATGATATTCGTAATGAGTGGCTCTTTTTCTTTTGTTATACTCCATCCATAGTAATTCTCCTCGAAGACAGGTTTTTCACTGCAATCATAGCATTTTCATGCTATGCTTTGCAGCTTTACTAGGAAATTATAGGTGTGGTAGCTTCCCGTTGTTTCCCAAACCGCTGAAGGTTGATGATGATGATGATAATGGCGTATGATTTTCGGGGACCGTTGGGACCTAAGCTTCCTGACATTTGTCTTACAGGTGAGGAAAACCCCGAAAAAACCTCAACCAGGAGCTTGTCCCAACCGGGAACCGAACCCGGGCCCGCTACGTGACAAGGCAGCACGCTACCTCGAAACCACTGCGGTGGACTTTGTTATAATATTATGACGATAATAATATTAATCACAATAACGCGTTGAATATAATACATTATTTAATAAATTGTCACATTGTTGTAGTGCGTCCGCGAACTTGCAAATTAAGTCCGTAATTATTATTAAGCAGCAAGTGCATGGAGGGTTCGCGATAATGTTATTCTAGAAAGGTGGGTCGTGATTGCAAGTCGTTTTGAAACCGCTGCGCTGGTCTAACATTAAGACAGACAAGAAAGTTCAACTGTTTATGATGGTGTGAGGAGGATAGGAATAAGGTGAAGGTTCTTGCCAAGAATCGCGTCCGGTACAAAGCTCTTAGAAGACATGCCCTATGCTACTATATAAAGTTACAAAATGTGTTGAAGATATTAACCTTGCAGAAGGGAAGACACCTTATGGCTTTAACCCTAAATATCCAAATCTTAATATTTGGTGCGTTCTGTCGTACTTAAAGGAATGGCGCTCATGATTGAAAGTCTAATTTCCTAAATTTCGGGGTTGCCAACCTATAAATAACTATAGTGTAATATTACAAATTACCTACCTAGGCCGGGAAGTAAAACCACTGCCCTTTATGTATACTACGTACAATGTATATATAAACAAATCTAAAAGATGGTGTTAATATACATTATACGAAACAAATCACAAGCATTTTAAATGAACTGAACTTTATTTGAAACAATATTGAAAATAGAGTTAACAAAATACAGTAGGTCTGCCGTATTCATCCCTTCTCTACTACAAACTTTAGACTTTTTAGCTTTATGTCCAATATTCTTATTTTTGAGGAAGCTAACTAGAGTAGTAAAATCATTCTTTAAACTTATCATTGTCTTCAACACTGAATATTCTGGCCACAAATTCGCTGGAGATTTTAATGTTTCATTCTTGAGCACGAAATAAGCTACCATACTTTTTTCACTTACAGTATAATTCTTCTCCTCCAGCCACTTTCTAAATGGAATGTGTGGATTTTTTCGTATGTTCATTTAGATTTATCTGGCACTAAAGAAACACACCTTAAATTCACACGCTTCTTCAATTCCGTCATTTTGATTACCATCATTCATACTTGCCGCCATTTTAGACCTGATTGGTGTCACGGCCTGCTGCAGTCTCAACTAAATTATTTTCGGTATTTAGCGTATACACACTGGCCAGACTGCTAACGTCAGTCAATTGTTTATAATGAACGTAAATATTTCCAACAAAAATGCTATTATTTTATTATTACTTATTATTTTGAAAACACAATCGTGCAAACAATAATACACAACACACATTTGTGAAGTGTTTTACAAAATCTCGGAAATTAAAAACCTGGCTATCGCTCGGTTTTTAATAATTTCTTCGCCTCTGTAAAAACCACTTCCTAACATTGCATTGTAGTGTACTATTAAACCATTTTATAATTCTATACCTGCTGCATCGCGCAGCGTTTGTTTGAAGATAAGCCTTAAAAAGTGTAATCCTTCTACACCGATGGTTCTATAGCATAGAATAAGGATTGTAATATTAAAATTGAAGTACTCAGGGTTGCCATCTGAATGCAACAGTTAATACGACTAAAGAGAAAAATATATGTCTGAACCAGGATTCGTACTGAAGAGTTCTAGCGCGATAAGCTGGAGATCCTGGTTTCAAAATCCAGGTTCGCATACATTTTTTCTTTAGTTCTATTAATTATTGTAGGTGGATGACAAGTACTACACTATTCGAAACATGATGGCAGAAGCCTTGCGAGATTATGGATATACAGTTTATGAGGAAGTTCATGGTGTGGCCACTAATGATAGTAATAGACGAATAGATATTATTGTATTTAGACTATCTTCTAAATTCGTATGTTATTAGATTCCACCATTCGTTTTGAGACTCAACCTGAGGAAGTTGACTCTGAAATGAAAGCCATATAAGAGCCAACACTTGACTCTTACAAAGATAAATATCAATTAGATAGTATAACTGTCACAGGATTGATGATAAGGGCAAGAGGTACTATACCAGAATTCTTACCGAAATTTTGGAATTTCTTAGATTTGTACATAGTGTATCGTTCTAAAATTGCCATCGCTTCCATTAGAGGATCAATTTCAAGAAACCATCTTTACAAAATTTCTACTTTATAGAATACACTTCAATTACAATTTGAAATGATTAAAGTATTTACAAAATGTATTTCATCAATTTCCAAATTTAATTGTCTGTATAATTTTGTCCTCGTGGAAATCCTCTAATGAGGAAAGTTTTATATAATAATACATTTCAATATTACATTTATGATTAACTAATACAGTACAGAAAAAAAATCCCATCACATCTTCTTGGTGAAGCAGTCCTTACATTAATGTGAATAATGTTCACTATAAATTATACATGAGGTTTTAAAATAAGAAAAATTCATGTCTGTCCATTGATGCTTGGTTACTCTAAGGAAGGGTGCCGGAGCGCAAAGCTGGAGATTCTGGATTTAAATCCCGGGTCAGGCACAATTGTCTTCTATTTAGTTGTATAATAAGGTATGTTACTCACGAGGAAACTGTTAACCATTGCAACCTACATTGATATTACTACGAGAGCAGAGTTGTGATGTACCAAGGCTGTGTAAAAAATCTGCCGTTTTTAACTTCAAGGCACTAAACTCCAGCGCCAAAGCTCTCATATAAACCCTAGGGAACTAATATAACACCTGAATTAGTAGATTGGAAAACCCTCACTACCTACCTTCAGCGCCGCGTCGTGCCTCACTTCACTCCTCTCTTATCATGCATGGAATCCATTACCTCCGTACAGTAGGTTTCCATTGATGGATTCTGGTTTCGATTTCTGAGCTTTGTAGTTAAGAACAACACATGATTTTTTGGACACGGCCTTCGAACATAACACGCTTCTCTGGGAGAAATTTCAAGGTTGGTTTCGACATGCAATGTTGACAGTTCCCTTGCCAGAACAGGCTTGTTGAGGCACATAATAAGAATAGGCAAGGTCATCACAACGCTTCTCTGGGAGAAATTTCAAGGTTGGTTTCGACATGCAATGGTTGACAGTTCCCTTGCCAGAACAGGCTTGTTGAGGCACATAATAAGAATAGGCAAGGTCATCACAACGCTTCTCTGGGAGAAATTTCAAGGTTGGTTTCGACATGCAATGGTTGACAGTTCCCTTGCCAGAACAGGCTTGTTGAGGCACATAATAAGAATAGGCAAGGTCATCACAACGCTTCTCTGGGAGAAATTTCAAGGTTGGTTTCGACATGCAATGGTTGACAGTTCCCTTGCCAGAACAGGCTTGTTAAGGAACATAATAAGAATAGGCAAGGTCATAGACTAGCAAAAAGTTTATACAAATGAAAATCTGCAGATAGTAGAGCAGACGGGAAACCCTAAATTGAGATGGGAAGGTGATATAATGGACTATTGAAAAAAAATGAAAGCGACAAAGCTGATTTATGGCTAAAAATAGAAGAGTTTGGAAAAATATTGTTGAGGAAATCCAAACATTCCACCTTTGAAGTTACGGTGACTTATGGTGATGATAAGAAGGATTAAGATTGAAGAGTTTTGTTCTTATAATGGTCGTTTTAATATCAGCCCTTTAACTAACTACCTAACTAACTCACTGGTAGAATGGATCTCATAGGTTCATGGCTGCGCGGACATAAGCTCTCCTTACATCCCTATCCTCAGCTAATGTTTTCCAGTCATTTCCTGTATTTCCCTCAAATCATAGTTGATGTTATTCTCTCACCTCATTCTTAGTCCACCAACTGGGCGTTTTCCCTCTTGTTCCTCATTCGTACCACATGTCCTGCCCATCGCAGTCTATGAGACTTAACTCTTCTCATATCTGGCTTCGTATTAAGACCATGTAGTTCACTGTTAAGTAGTCTTCTCCATTCACCTGTCTGTTCATATCTCGTTGGTCCAAAAATGTTCCTAAGAAGTTTATTCTCAAATACTCGTAATCTCCTTTCTTCCCTTAAAGTAAGAGTCCATGTTTCACATCCATATAATATAATTGGTAGAATAATGGTTTTATATTTTTTTCATAAATTAATATTATCAAATTAATCTTAGTAATATTATTTCGCCTGACTGCATTTTCTTTACATTCAGAAGATACCGGTTTCATAAATATATTTATATCACTAACTGGAACCACCTCTCTCTCTCTCTCTCTCTCTCTATATATATATATATATATATAAAACCCACCCATTCAAATTCACTTACGCTATAGCTTATGAAAATTACGGTTCAATCTCTCATTTACAAAGGGTCTCCAGTGGTACCTTTCTCAGCCATGTGAATCCAATTCATATCACTGATATCCGATTCCCTAAGATCCATCGATTATACTCCCACTATACTTGTGCTTTCTTTACTATTTACTTAGAATCACTGATCTGAGTAACAATCTAATGTGTCGTTCAAAGTCCCTGCATCCTAATTTTAATCAACCCTCAACTTTCTGGCTACAAATTTCTTTGAGAGATATATATCCTACAAAAAAATCGAATAATAAAAAGAAATGAAAAATATAAACACACATAACAGATAAAGCTTTAAGTATCATTCCATCAAACATAACATGATATTTTACCTACTTTTTATCGATTCCTGTGCTTTAAGAATGTAGAGCTTGAAATAATTTTGAAATTAAAAAAAAAAAATCTATATTATATCCAAGATAAATGAGCATCGATAACGTAGAATCAAAATTGTTTTATTTTCCCTGTTACACGTTATAAATAGGGTCTCAGTTTTGAAATGTGTTACCAAATGGCACGTTATGTGATATTTAATTTTTTTTATATGCTAAAATTAATCTGTATTTCAGAATATGGCTGCACATTTTGTGAGATTTTTTAAAATTTAAATTTGTGCCAGATCTTGCTTTTATGAAGCATAAGTGATGAAAAAAATGAGTAAAATAATATATATTTTTTTTTGTGTTGAAATGGGCGATAAATATTGAATCTATAGATCTTCAAATTCCGATTTATTCATTCTCTGGCTTCTGGTTCCGCGATTCACGAGTTCAAACTTGGACAGACTCGATGGATTTTATGAGGACGTAAAAATCTTTTGGAAGGGGAAGAAAAGACATGGGTCCCGTTTTGTATATAAGCGGTATACCTGGCACACGTTAACTCTGCATTCGACTTAATTCACACGATAGGTGGCGGGCAGCTCTACCATCCACAGTACAGATATTGACCTCTTGAGCCACAATAGAACATACAAAACTTTAAATAAATCATATTCCGACAGTGTCCACCGCAGTGGTCTCGAGGTAGCGTGCTGCCTTGTCACGCAGCAGGGGCCCGGGTTCGATCCCCGGTCGGAGCAGTTTTTCAGGGTGAGGTTTTTATCGGGGTTTTTCCTCACCTGTAAGACAAATGTCAGGAAAACTTTAAGGCCCAAACGGTCCCCGAAATCATATGGTCATCATCATCATCATCCTCCTTATCATTATCATCATCCTCCTTATAATTATCATCATCATCATTCACCGGTGTGGAAAGCAACGTGAAGCTACCACACCTACAATTCCCTAGTAAATATGCAAGCACAGCATGAAAATGCTATGATTGCAGTGAAGGACCTGCCTTCGGGCAGAATTACTATGGATGGATATTCCGACAAAAAATTGATTTATATGGCCTTAAAATTAAAAATATATGATTGCAGAAATTAACTTACTTTTCACCACACACAAAACAGAAAATAATTACTAATGTTTTCTAGAAATCATATTTGCTATAGAAACTTTTCTGCACAAGCCCAGAATGTTTGTCTGTTTCCATGCACAACTATCTCTCCAACAATAACTATCCAGGAGTGCAGAGTTGTCGCACGGCAGGTCTACGTAAAACATACAGTGTGTCTCTAAAGTCACTATCCATGAAAACACTTCTTTTTTTTTTTTTTTTTTTGCATACACTGTTATGCCTGGTGCAACATGTTTAGCACGGAAGAAGGATTGTCATTGTTTGGGCACGAATTGTCATATGAAGACACCAGAGCCAAATTTACACATAAATTCCGTAAACCAGCCCCAACAAAGACACACATTCGTCTGGTTGTAAACAAATTTAAACATACCGGCACGTCCATAAGACACGTCATGGACGACTACGCGTGTCAGCAGAAACAGTGCAGCAGGTTCAAATTGCCAGTGATAATCCGAACGCAACAATTCGGCGCCTCAGTAGGGAGTCGATTGTCCCCCGCAACACAGAGTGAAAAATTCTACGAAAACACTCATCACATCTGTTTGATTTCTTCTTCTTCTTCTTCTTTCACTTCACGGGCTAGGCAAATTGTCTGTTCCGCCTCACAGTTGTTCTGTTCATCTTTTCACTGGCCTTCCTACATTCCTTGAACCTCTTGGCTTGTAGTTGAATGCTGCTCTTGGTAATCTTGTTACATTCATTCTTTCCACATGTGTAAACCATTTCTCTCTATATTCTCTGATTTTCTCATACAAATGGATATACATTTAACTCTGTTCTTATATCTTCAATCTTTATCCGATCCAATCTTGTGCAGCCTTTTGTTCTTCTAAGGAAGTTCATTTCTCCGCTTTGTATTCTACTTTGCAATGTTTTGATCATTACCCAAGTTTCGCTCCCATAAAGTAATGCAGATGTTTTATAAAACTTCAATCTAGTATATCTTCTTGTTTTATTCTTCAATGTTTTATGTATAGTTCCGCATATCATTTGAAATTTCGACAGTTTCATATGTATGTCTCTTTCAGTTTTTGTGTTTATAGTAAAATTACAACCCAAATAATTAAAAATTTGTTACTTGTTCCAGAGATTTGTTGACTATTACGATTTTTGATCTTATCTGCTTGATTTACGGAATCGTATTACAGAAGCAGCAGGTTTTTTAGAGTTTAAATACTAAGGTCTACATTTTATTTCATAGAAGGAAGATGGAGAACCTAGATGGCGATCATGTAGAATATGCGTAAAACTTCACAATAACATTGATTATTCAATCATTGCCTTCCTTCATTGAAATGGATAGTGACTTTAGAGACACCCTGTAATGTCTATCCTGGCATAAGACTTCTGACATAAATTGTTAGTTATTTTATGCCCAGAATTGAATTCCGACACTTATGACTAGAGCTGTTAAAGTGGGTGGTTAAAAATTCTACTAATATCTGTCTGTCTCTCTCTCTCTCTCTCTCTCTCTCTCTCTCTCTCTCTCTCTCTCTCTCTCTCTATATATATATATATATATATATATATATATATATATATCAAAAGCACAGACATATAGAGAAATATAAATAAATATAATTTTGTATGTGTTTGTTTCGGAAAATAAAATGAAACAACTGAAGTTTAGAATAGTTTACCTGAATTGAAATGTTGGCGGATATCCAGTTCTAGCAGAGAAGAGGTGTTAATGTTAGGTTGTTTCCACTCTCCTATATAACCACTTGACTGAATTGCTTGGTTGCATATGTGTAAAAGGGCCAAAGGGCAGAATAATTCTGTAATTCTCTTGGCGAATCCAAGTTTTAAGCTTGATACAGTAGTTTAGGTAGCGCAGAGTTGTGAATACCTCTCGTGCAAAAACAGAGGGTGACTGAAACGTTTTCAGCATATGAAACAACCTTTAACAACGTCTAACGCTGTTCTGGAATCATAAAATACATTCTCTCCTTTTTATAACATTACAGTGTGCTACAAAGTTGAAATTCTATTGCTCTTATCCAGTTGTGTTGAAAACGTGGTCTATATGGCGTTTTCAACTTAACATATAATGCAAGTTTTATGCATGGTTGACAAAAATATCTCGATATCGTTTAGATAAGCTGTTCTCAAAGGTTGAACAGGATAGTAGACTTTAATAACTAACTAACTAACTATCGGCACTATCGAACCCATAGGTTCATGGCCGTGCGGACATAAGCTTTTCATACATCCCTATCCTAAGCTAATGTTTTCCAATCAGACTTTAATAGCACCAGGAATTCAATATGCATTACATTTGTAATCATGGTAAGTGACACGAATGGGAAACAGAAAAAGAGCAGAGAAGCATCTTGTTGGATAACCAGGTGGAAAGCGCCTTATCGGTAGGCCAAGACCCTTTCGGAAGATGAGTTCTGCCTATATCTATATTATGGTAGTGAATTCAGAATGTGAATGAAGATACATAAATCTATACACATTGCTAAATAATTTATATATCCTTTGAGAGCCTGGGCTAAGAGTTCTGGTTCAAAACCAGTTGTTGTCGATGAATTTTCAGGAGCAAAAAAACACATAAAAGAACGACAAACCTTGAAATGAGAGTCGCCCTTTCACTCCCAAAATTTAATAACAACACTAATCACCTTAGCTATTAAAAAGTTGTTAAATAAAAACACCGACTTTAATTGAGACTTAAAACTAACACAAAGTATGGCTTGCTATTCTCCATATTTTAAGTTCAGTGCTATAGAATATAGAGAAAAACTCAACTCTTGCCTTTTTGTTTTTCCATTTCAATAAATACACTGTTGGATATTTAAATCTGAAGAAGCCAATCTTCTTTGTTTCGCAGACGGTTTTTATTTTCTTTTGTTAGCTAGCATTTTTCAGAGCTATACGTAATAACGTTTTCAATAATTGTTTTATATAATTATTTTTTGTTTCTGTTGTTATATTGATATTCCATAAAATAGCATATACATTTATAATTGGAGAATTTCTTGTTGTATTTCATATATATATAGTGATACCACAACAGGCCTCAGGAGGCTTTTGGGGTAGTAGGAGGCTAAGGCTCCCACTTTTTCTAGACAATCGGCACTTGATGTCAGCCGGGTTGTCAGCCCTGCGTGACGGCCGCCTTTACCCCAGAACAAGCGTCTGGTACTCATTTCCGTTAGAGGCTGAGTCGACCCCAGGGCCATAGTGCCGCCAGAGGGTTTGGGTCAGTTTAAAAATCCTGACCCCAACGGGACTTGAACCCTCGACCCTCCGGCTTGTAGCTCAGTGCCTTAACCACTACGCTACGGCGTGCCATATATATATATATATATATATATATATATATATATATGAAAGTTTTCTTGGGTTTTCCGCGTCTTGGATTCAAGTTCGGCCTCTGGCAACTGATTCCAACGTTTCGGCATGATCCCACATGTCATTATCAAGGAATGATAAGTTCGAGTCACAGGTTTAGGTCTTATATAATAAAATACATAGAGTTTTCGCTGTGGTCCGTTTCCGAAGACATAAACCTGTGACTCGAACTTATCATTCCTTGATAATGGCATGTGGGATCATGCTGAAACGTTGGAATCAGTTGCCAGAGGCCGAAATTGAATCCAAGACGCGGAAAAACCAAGACAAATTCATATCCATACTTATATCCGCGAAAATCTGCAATATAACATATATATATATATATATAGATATATATATATATATGACATGAAAAGAAAAATAAATGCCTGAGTCGGGATTTGAACCCGAGTTTCTAAACTCTGTACATTTAGCGCTCTAACCATCTGAGCTACTCAGGAATCCAAATACAAAAATGTATTCTCTTATATATATATATATAACCATGTGAGCTACTCAGGAATCCAAACATAAATATTTTCTTATATATATATATATATATATATACTACATAAGAAAAATAAATGTTTGTATTTGGATTCCTGAGTAGCTCAGATGGTTAGAGCGCTAAATGAACAGGGTTTAGAAACTCCTGAGCAAATTGAGAATATTATATATATATAATGTTTGTGTTTCGATTCCTGACTAGCTCAGATGTTTGAGCGCTAAACGTAAATATATATGAATGTATGTTATAGACTTACAAACTGTTCAACGAATCTTCGATGTTTCACAAAAAAACAAACTCGGCATATCCTATTAAAATAAACTCAGGTATGTATTATCCAAAAAACCAGCGAAATCCAACCGTTAGAAGTGGGGGTTTACCTGAAATTTGAAATTAAAAATTTACTCTAGCAACCGTCATGTTTGGTTCGTCGTAGTGTATACCATATAATTAATCAACCCTCAATATTCAATTTATTTAGGCGTAGGAGCGCACGCCGGGTATTAACTAGTAATTTATATAATTTATATTTTATGCATTGCCATTAAAATATATTAATATTTAAATGTTACATACATTTATTATTTAACTAATTTTAAATTATTACTTTTGTCTCCAATTACTAAATTATTAGTGTTATTATTATTATTATTATCATTATCATTATCATCATTTTCATTATTATTATTATTATTATTATCATTATCATTATCATTTTCATTATTATTATTATTATTATTATTATTATTATATAATGATTTATTTACTGATTTCCTTAAAATTTAATGTTAACATTACAGGGGATATATACGTAACCTTTTCAAATAAATAAATAAAATAAATTTTTTGTGATATTTTGTGCAAGTTCTAACTTTTATGAAATGCGAAAAAAAAAAGATTCGTTAGGAATTAAAGTGATTTAAAGCATGTGAAACTACAACCCCCCCCCAATTTGGCAGCGGGCCTATGATAGTTGTTCTGCTCGTAGGGATAAAGACGTCGGAAAACGCTCGATTTACTGCAGTCCACAAACACACACACACACACACATATATATACATATATATATATATATATCCAAGCTCAAAACACACATTCATAGAATATATATATATTTATATGAAACATCTTATTGTGTAGACAACCCCCTCCCTTACCAGTAATCCGACAAACTAGCTCTCTAAAACCTTGCATGCCAAAATCATAATTATTTTTAAGGGAGAATACAACGATCTACCTATAATGCGCATTACCGTAAGTAATGTCACGACTGATTTCCAAATCATCGATAAATTCTCGAGTTACGAAGTGAGAAGTGAATTTATCTGGAGGATTTGGAAAACAAGAGTGGCATTTGTTAGCAATATTTAACGAATAACATTGAGTTCTTTACTCAAAAATCATTATTTAAATATAAAGCCAGCCGCTGATTCTCCAGCCCTGACGTTTACGGTTGTACGAGGGGTAAAGAGAGAAATTCGCCCTCTACTGGCAATAAGGAAATAGTTGAATTGAGAGTGAACGTCTACCACAACCAATCACTGCTCTTGACGCCGCTAGTAAAGTCTGAAATTGCTGCGATATCGTCGGCTGTGTTTGTGCTAACCGCATGGCTTCAGTTGTTGCAGTACACAGTTTGTATGTTTGTAGTTTTAGTCTTGTGATTAACTGTTAACAATACTGCTCCACTCTATTGTTGTTTTAATATGGCGAGTGTTGTGGCACATACATGGGAAATTACGCAGCAGGCAAGGAAACCTGATGGGATTCTTGAAAGTAAAATTGAACAACTGACAATTACGTTAAATGCAGACAGCAGCGACAGCAGTGATGAGGCAGAAGTTGATATATACGAAGATTGTGGCATCTTTCCTCTTGATCAACAATGATAAAGGTAAGGTTTTTATTTTAACGATACATGAGAAGGGTTTTTACAAATAAAAATTACGCTCTGTATGCATTTAACATATTTTTGAAGTGATCAATGAAATTATTAGTTTCGTGAATTTATTAGAATTGTGAACATTTTCGAGAATAGTGTGTTTCGTAGCGATAAATGAGAAATCTCACATTTATTTTTGTTTTTAATTTCGCATAATAAAATGAGCATTTATTTATAATATTTCTGATATTTACGTTCTGGATAAACAGAAATTGCAATGATTTGATATTCCACGTGGTACATAAGGCGGTCCCTCCCACTGAATATCCACATCGCCAACACTGTCGTGAAAACGGCAGAGCCGGAGACTCATCGGCTGAACTACAGTTACCAGCATTTTAAAATATTTATGTAGTTATTGAAATCAGCGATGTTTGAAAACAAATCAGAAATGTTTCGTTACATTTCATTTGTTCATTCACTGCAATTTGATCATATTATTTATTGCCAAACAGAATCGCAATACTGTAAGAATGCACCTAGTGGAGAAAAAATTGAACACATCAAACTGTAATTATATCTAACATTATAGATACAGATAATTATCTAATGTGTAGTACGAAGGAATCTATACTAATAAAATTCATATCAAATTCCGTAAAGGTGAATAGTCATGAGATAAAAACTTAAAATATGTACTTTTTGGCAGGTTCCGTCGTCCTCAACCGTGTTGAAATATTATATTTAAAATATTATCTGGAGGCCTTTCGGAAGTTAACTTACATCATCAGCAGGGTGCATATCTGCTACTAGTTGTTGTTGATTAAGACGTTGTAGACTCGATGTGTTTTAGTAGCAACTAGTCTTTAGTATTCAAATGATACGCATAATCTAACCATATCTGTCAATGTCTCCATCTTTGACTCCCCCCCCCCGGAGTCGATCGTCTTACAAGTCCTCTGTTCTCCATTTTATCATTGTGATATTTCTAATGCTTCTTCTTGTCTTTAATAAATTAAGAGGTGTCATCTGTATTGCAATTTTCTCTAATTTATATGATATGCACTATAAAATAACAATGTTCTCCGATAGTTCTTAATACATTTTTTCAGGACAGAGACCTCTATTTTGTAAACACTTCAGTGCATGATTATAAATATTATATAAAATACAGAATAACATATTTTCGTAATCTTATAAAAGTGACATCTTATAAGATTGTTTAGACTTTGGCGCAACATAGACCGCGTTATAATTATTTTTAACAATACATGACCATATTTCATAGAATTAATTATCTACTTCCCATTTTAGGTTTCTTAGCCTATTACGTATACATACGTTCCGAGTATATCATCTTCTCTGACCAAATACTCACCTTTGGTTTATAATCAATTATTTTGTTTATGTATCCGTAACGCGAAAGGTCTAGAAGGAACTTGACCTACCATCCGCATGTTGACCTCATGTCCACATGTGTAATTACGAAGACTAATAAAACAAGTCTGCATTTTGAAACTTTTTCTCAGATGATTTATTTAAAATAGGTGTTTTAACATCAATTTTTTATACTGATTCCAGAAATGATTTCCATTTTTGCCTATCACGTCAGGTTTTTGCACAAAATAAGAATTTATATTTTCACAGTTTAGCTGCTACAAGCACAAATATATTCAAACTTAATTTCACACAAAATATTTTTTTGTAAAAAAAGACATCTTAAAAATATGTAAAGAACTGTCCTAATAATTTTGGTAACTACCTTGTAACAGAACAGAAAGTAAATGGTGTTCCATTAATTTTGAAATCTTCTCTTCTTTGACTTCCGGCTTTCAATTTTTCTAGTGTGATGGACGGAAATTTCTTACTAAGGTACTTGAAGCAAGACCCATCCTTTGGTAGAGTCCTTACAAACTGCTTCATCAAGCCCAAGTTGATGTGTAGTGGTGGAAGCAGGACTTTCTGAGGGTCTACAAGTGGTTCATGTAGGATGTTTTTAGTTCCAGGCACATTTCTCCGCTCTGGCCAAACTTTCACACCCCATTGTTTTGCTTTTCCCTACTGTCCCATTCACATACAAAGCATGGTATTTTTTTGTGAAACCAGCTCGTTGCCCTAATAGTATCCCTGTAACATTGAAGTCACCGCAGATTAGCCACCTTTATTCCTCATACTGGATACTTGTTAATAACAACTTCATGTTCTCGAATGTCTCCTTCATCTGAACTGAATGGGCAAGAGGAATTGACCCATACACATTCCCATTATGCAGTAACACGCCCTTGAGAGTTCTCTTTGATGAATCTATAAAAAAAGTGTCCACTGAGCAGAATCATACTCTCTGTCATAGAAGTGCATTAAGTTTATGTTATTGCAGTAAACCAAGCAATCATTCTGTAAGAATAAAGGAACTAGTTATTTTTCTCTGTGTCTTTACCATGAGTAATATGTTCCTGGTTCCAGAAGATTCTTATATTTAAGCCGTGAGACAAGTAGTTCTGGAGATTCCTTTGGCAATTTCAGATCACGAACTAGATCATTAAGGTCACTTTGAGAGAACCGTTGTGGAGTAAAGCCATATTCAGGCTAGTACACATATTCAGTGATTGCACCAAATTCGCTTTCAACGTCATCGTCTGTCAGGTTCTCTAAAACAGCTGGAGAAAGAGGAACAGGCAACTCTTCTCCATTTGGAACTGGTCTAATGGCTGAAGGAATGCTTGGATGTAAAATTTGTTTCTTATTTTTTTAAACCTCTGAACATTAAGCAAACAGAATTAACAGTCATTAAGGTGGTCTTTAGGCTCCTTCCACACCATAGGAATCGCAAACGGCATGCACGTTTTCTTCCCTTTTGTCCACAATCTTAACCTCTCACCGCAAAAGTGGGACATTCTCTTTGGCGCTCCTCCTTATCCTGGTCACAAAGTTTCACTTTAAAATAAGCATAGTAAGCTTTTTTCATAAAGTCTGTAATATCCGTTCTTTGCTTAAGCATTATATAATTTCCACAAATACAGCAGAAAACGTTAGTATTGTTCACATACTTGCGTGTTGACATTGCCATACATGCTGTCACACTAGAGATATAAAATGAGAACAAAATTCATAATGCAAGTTCCTGCGATGAACAACACTTCAAAGGTCACCCAATAACAACCTCAGCAGCAGTTGGGCCTACCTAAAGATTAAACAATACTCATTACCGTCTGGCACATATTATGCTATCACCAATAAATATATGAAAACAGATTAGGTCCGTCCATTGTGAAAAAACTGTACGTGATAGAAGAAAACTAAGAACACTTCTGAAATCAGCATAAAAAAGTGAACTAATACAACGTATTAGTTTTCAGTCATCTGATATCATGCAGACTAGTGTAATCCTTCAGTGGATATAGGGATAGCACGTCGGGTTCTTCAGTCGTTGTATCTGGTCTTTTCAATCTTAACTGCTACAAATTATACTTTAAAATCCTCACGATCGTGGATAGGTGAAGGTCCCATTTTAGCGGAAATTACATGAGAAAATTCCTTCCTCCACGGAAACTCGAAAAGCCCATGCCCCGCACTTGTGTGTCATGCCTTAGACCGCTGGGATTTTTTAAAATACAAACAATAAATAATAAATGTAAAAATTCGGATGGAAGATGTATAAAGAATTTAGACTCATCGCATTCCGAAGAAAGCTTTCCAATAAGCTCCAGGAGGAAAGAGAACAGTTGGACATCATATGCATCGAAAGAAGGAAAGTTATAATGTGGACAGGGCGGGCATGCTGACTTAAATGATGAAGATGATGTTTATCAATCTATTACATCATCAATATTTTCTATTACTCTCTGTAACATTTAGTTCAGTTATTAAACTCTTGATTTATTTCTTATTGCATACCTTAATTTATCCAATAGTGTTACTCTCACTCATATTGTACTTCACTCATATTCGTTTCACCTTTTGTACTCTCGTTCGTTTTTATTTCGTTGCCCAATTTTCACAACCATAAGTATGAACGGAATATAGTATTATATAATGTGTATATTTTCTTGTACCATTATTCATAATCCAATAAACTGCAGATATATATATATATATATTATAGCTTATGTGATTAAATGTTAGGATTCATGAAATTAATGATAATATTAACCTTAATAATCGGTCCTATAATATAATTTAATTAAATGATTAAGTCCTATTGGAGTAATTAAAATTAGTTTATTCCAGAAATTAGCCATCGTATGCGCAATTACACAGGGTCATTAATATATATGGCTGCCATAGCATGGGGTCAGGTTTCCGGGGAACAGGTCGAATACCAATCTGTAAAATTACCTGTTCAACGTCGGTCAAAACGAATCGATTATTAACATTGCGTCAGTTTAGCTAATACTTTTTGCAGCGAACGCTATATAAAGGGTGCTTTAATCCAATTTTACTTCCGTTAAAACCGTACGTATTCGTGAATATTTTTGTCCGAAACTGTGTCTGTGATTTCAAATTATTTCACTTATCTTGATAGATCTTCTTCTAGACGGCACTGATTTATAACAATTTAATGAACTCTATACCACTATTTTTAAAGTAACTTTATAAAGAAAAGGTCTTTCTTTCATATTTTAAAACGCAATCTGATATTAGAAATCGATATTATCCGACACAGAAAAACTTCCATATTTGATCTGCACATATATGGCTGCAGTTCTAAATACTCACTTTTATGTTACTATAAGGTACAAAATACATAATGCAGTATCTGTTGTTTATAAAATGTTAATATGAAAACTTAAAATTAATGATGGGGTATGACGTCAATGTCAAGGGGAGTCCGGTAGTACTAGTATCGAGATTGGCAGATGAAACGCTATCAACATCTTAGGAGGTATATTCCGTAAATGTGAGTCATATTTTTAAATGACTACAAATCTCTATATCTACAAGGTGAAAATTACTTAAACCGACAAACTCTGAGAGGTTGTAGGGGACACCAACAACAAATATTTTTCCCTAATGTCATGTTTTCCTGTGAGGATTATTTAAACCGGTAGAGGGCGTATTACGATCTTCAGTTGTCATGACTACAACTGCTGTTGATGGTAGGAATTGTTTTGTCCGCCAGCGTAGAAGTGAATTGTATCTGTTTACTAATGGATCGATAAACCTGGAGGGAGTACACTGATGTGTGTAGGCCGGTGTTGTTGGGGACTGTTTAATTGGGACATATCTCCTACCTAGACCATTAAATGGCAGGCACTATTACAATTTTCTCGCCTGGAAGATGTATCGCTCCCTACAAACAACGCATGTGGTTCCAACATGACGGGGCGCCGGCACATTTCAGTCCTGTGCGTCGATTCTTGAACCAACGGTTTTCAGAAAAGTTGATTGGCAGAGGTGGTCCTGTACCATGGCCTGCTCGACCCCCAGATATGGCCCGTTTCGATTTTTTTGTGTGTGGTGAGAGATGCGCAATCTTGTTTATACAACTCCTGTTGCATCAGAAAAGGATCTGGTTGCCCGGATAGTAGCAGCAGTATGAGATATTAACGATACTCCTGGGGTTTTTGTCCGTGTTAGACAAAACACAATCCGCCAGTGTAACCTTTGTTTACATGTCAATGGAAGCATTTTTGAACCTCTACTTTAATTTAAGTAATTGTGTTTGTGTCAAGTGTTGTCTCTTGGTAATAAATAATACAAAAGTGTTTGTTGGTTTAATTAATTTGCCGCCAGAGAAATCTTCCTCTACCGGTTTAAATAATCGTCATAGGAAAAATTGACATTAGGGAAAAATATTTTGTTTTGGTGTTCTCTACAACCTCCCAGAGTTTGTCGGTTTAAATAATTTTCACCCTGTACATTTAAACATAAAACACATATACATTATTAATTTAAATTAACCTAAACAATAGCTGCAAACAACTAAAAATTCAATTTAACTTTAAAATTTACATTAAGGAACAATGATATAGTTGAACGCTCTACTGAACTATTTGAAACGATGATTATCCTCAACTAGTCATAAAGATATTGGAACCTTATATTTCATTTTTTGATCTTGATTAGGACTGATGGGTACTTTCCCATTATTAACACTGTTGGTACAAAATTTTGCACATAAAGAATTCCTATTACGCAGATTTGTGGCTTGTAGAGGGCAATTAGTATATAAAGTTTTGTGTCCGTTATGGGGCAATGAGAAAGAATAATGATTGTAAATCCCTACAATCCACAGTAGACAAATCAACATTTACAACGGACAATACCTCAAATAATCTGATGCCAAGAATATTCTATTAATAGTATGACGTAATAGCAGGTACTTTCATACAGCTCTTGTAAGGTGTAATACAGATAATTCATCAGCAAATGTGGTTGCATCATCATATTTTTTATTTGTAATCCGATAAAATGTTACCTGGATATTTGAGGAAAGGTGTAATACTAAACGTAGTAGACAACTCCTTGGCCTACAGATTTAATTTTACGTTAATTGTAGAATTACAACAATACATATCCAGACCTAGTATGTAACTTCTAAAATCCCCAAGAATAGTGTAATGATAATTCTGCGCTACCCTGTACATTAAAGATAAAAGTAATAAATTATTATATTTACTCCTAATTTATAAAATCAAATAATGGCTGAATTTGTTTAAATGTAAATATAATTAATTTAGGAAACAATGCCAGGTGGATTAGAGAAAAATCACACGCAGAGATCACACGAGAAGAGGTTAAAAGTCACGGAACAAAATTTAGCTGTTAAAGCGAACTAAAAAACCACAACAAAAAGGAATAAAAAAAGTTGTTACCAGGGATGTGTAAAGTTTAAATCCGGAGAGTAGAAGTATTTTCTGTAACAGTGCACAGTGGATTCAGTTGGGAAGCGCACAGTAATTTCGCTTGCGAACACTAATGCGGTGCACGTTGAAGCACTATGCTTTCTCCCTCTCTCTCACTCTCTAGGGCAATTTGAGAGAGTTTCTCTAATGATATCATTTGTGAGGTAATCGCAGTGAGCTTTTCTAATGTTTTCTACTCGCCGTAACCACCAGAACACGGTTCTAGCAACTTGAGAAAACTGCAAACCACTTGTGCAATTTGGTTTAGAAATAATTGAAGAACTTGTGGCCGTACGATCTGCTTCTAACAGACATTTTCATAACACGCTTCCATAAAACCATTCTCAATCTTACATATTTAACATTTTCCTTTCTATCATTTACTATTACTCCACCAAGTAGTCTGTGCTTGCGGAAAATATGTTAACTAACATGCTGTCTTTCTCTTTCCCTTCCTTACTATGTTGCCACTTCCAACCCTCTGTATATGTTCTATGTCTGGCAGTTAGAGAGCTGACAAATACTATGGATTATAATGGTCCGTTCTTCTACGCGCTCATTGGCAAAATGACTAATTTGACAACCCTGCTATCACTGGGATTACGTGTATGAATGGGCTGTCACTTCTCATTACATGTTGCCACTTGTGATTTATTGTGAAGCTAGTAACGGAGAGACGACAAATACTGTGATTTTAAATGATCCGACCGCTTGAGCGTTCCGTGCTTAAATGACTGATATGACAACCATGTTAAGAACTTTCACAGGTGCTTAGGTATTCTCCGCCCACCCTTAAAATTGAACCATTTCAGTACGTGATCGGATGTAGTCTTCTCCTACATCCCTTCCACAGATTCAATAGTTCAGCGACACTAGCGCTAATACTCTTCCCCTCCACCCGTGCGAAGTTAACTTGGTTGTGTAATAGAATTCCGCATCATAAGTGGAATCCCTACCTTACATTTCGACAGCTCAGCTTTGATTACTGACTGGATAAGGTAACTTAAACCCTCATTATGAATCTGAGTGTCCCTTATCTGACCTTGTTTTCTATCATTTCAGTAAACTCAAGTGGGGATATTCCGGCCTCTGTGTTTATTGTTTGGTTTGAATTCCTACTACCTACAATGTCTCATTTGCATTAAGTATAAACACGTGATTTTAAGAGTAAACTAGAATACCTTGTGGAAATATATGTGGTATATCTACAGTTTATTGTTAAATCGTCAACAAATAATAATTATAGTAGAGCTCGTCTCAAATCCGGCCAGAATCGGATGTGGAAATTTGCCCTTGCCATATTTTGGGTGGTCTGAATTTTCATTTGAATGTATGTTAAGTTGGAACTCTAATTTTAAATTCATATTAGTAGATTTTTTTGTTTTAATTAATTTATTTATTTAATCATGTCCATATTTATTTTTTTAGATATTTTAAATCAAATTAATTGGACTCAATCTTGGAGAATATTAAGAAATGCATAGAATGTAATAGCGCCATATTCTACAATTAATATTTTTAATTTAGCGGTGGTAGCGATTTCCTGTTTCAGCGTTAGACGGCCTATTGTCAGTTTCTATGTACATGGATATATAAAAGAGACTGTCAAGACCACAATTTAAAAAGATGTATGATTTATAATTGTCTTGTGAATAAAACATGTGAATGTTGATATGGACTAAGGCTCAAATATGCAGAAAAAATAAATAGGCGATATCAGGACTCTGATTGAAAGTATACAATAAGGCAAAGAAAAAATAAAAAATATATACACAGTTGTCCAAAAGAGGCTCAATATTTAAATGTTACATGCAATGAGCAAATTGAATGTTTATTTCACAGGCAAATTTCTCAATTCTCGTGGACTAGGCAAAATGCTGTAAATTTTATTAAACATTACTTTTTTATATATTTTGTAAGGCATTGCAAAATCACACATTTTGCAAACTGATCAATATGCTGCTACACGAGTTTAATGGACATTGTTTTTGTTATGTGATCTGCGTAGAATATTTTATATCGAATCAAATACAAAGGTCAATTTACAATAAAACAATTAAAAGAACGCCTTTTTGTATGTTGGGATTGCCTTCATCAAAGATAGACAGAAGGCGTCTACAAATGGAGTATACAAAACATAAGTTTTTTTTTTAATTTTGATAATATTTAGAAATTAATTTTTACATTACCGACATTCAATTGTTTTTAAGTAATGTATTGTCTTAACTGCTTAAATAAGCAGAGGGCTGCTGGGTACACATTTAAAGTTCATAAAATAAATGGAGAAATTTTAGAATAACTTCATGTGGAATCTTTAGAAAACAAAATTTTAGAATATAAAACAAGATAGGTACAATATGCTCTTCGAGTCGAAGATGATAAGCTACGAAAGCAAATAGTTACCTATAATACCAAATGAAGAAAAATGCCAGGCGCCCACTGAAAAGATTGATTGATGGGAATTCAATTGAGTTCGAACAGGTCAACATAATGGTTTAACTTAGTGAAAGGAAGACGGCAGGACACGGATGGAATAGCATTATTTGAGAATACCGTTCTTATAGGACAATTTTTGGACCAAAGAGTCCAACAAACAGGCGAATTGAGAAGACTACATAACAGTGAACTATGTGATTTTTATGGGAAACCAGAGGTAATAAGAAGAGTTAAATATCGTAGACTGCTTTGGTCAGGATATGTACAGCCTTTGAAAAAAATGATGGCGCAACTCTTGATGGTGAAAAGTTAAAGTTTAGAAGAGCTATTCACACCAGTAAGTTATTACGTGTGCTGTCTCCTTTGAAGTCAAATCCGGCGGCGTAAGCCTTTCTTCATGCAGTATTAGTATTGTTCGCTTCGGTAGAGGAGCCGGTAAGATGCTCTCTTGCGACGACGCAGGTCCAGGTTCGATTCTGGTCAGGACTTTTTTTTAACAACGTCGTTAATTTTCATAATGGCTACACGTTACCATAAATCTCTGTGTGTGTGTGTGTGTATATATATATATATATATATATATATATATATATATATATATACATATATTTGTGAAATTAATATTAATTAATTAAAGAAACAGCTCTCTCTCTCTCTCTCTCTCTCTCTCTCTCTCTCTCTCTCTCTCTCTCTCTCTCTCTCTCTCTCTCTCTCTCTCTCTCTCTAACACACACACACACACATATATATAGAAAATGATGAATAACGATTGTAACGTTTCATTACTTTGTTTACAAAACACAAGGCATAACAAGATTGTTTATTTCCACTGCGCTAATGCAAAACGCATCTGATTAATTTAAATGGAGTCAAGTAAATATCTAATTTCATTATACAGGTAAGTCCTGGAGTATCGGTTCGCTTCATACAGACAGTTTCTACCAGGTAAGGTTGTGGTCTAGTGGAGGGAGCTTTTGTTTCCCATGCATAAGGTTGCTTGTTCGATCCCGCTGTAAAGCTTTCTTTCTCTCTCTCTCTCTCTCTCTCTTCTTTCTCTCTCTCTCTCTCTCTCTCTCTCTCTCTCTCTCGCTCTCTCTCTCTCTCTCTCTATCGTTCTTATTTCAATTAATGTTCTCTGTGTTGTTTTACTTTGTTTTAATTACAGCATTAACCGCACTACTTATTTAGGCGAAATTATTTTCCACTGCACGACACGCAATGAAATAGAATGGATTTTAGTTTCTCAAATAGTTGTCTAATCGTGAACCAAATAACTGATCTCTGATCATGCGCAGTGGCATCGTTCTGGGACTTGAAATTATAAATTATTTGAAAGGCTGTACAAAAACTTTGAATCACTCCAACCCGAGCATAAGTAGGGCCTATTATAATGAAATATGTATTTCAGAAATAACAGCATTCAAATTTTTGTGTATTTTAAACACACTCTGTATATTACATATTCCGCTAATTAACGCAGCAGAATTTTTAAATTCCAGAAGCGAATAATCTACAAAGTTCACAGATTTCATTAGACAAATGGACAGTTTACAGTCGTCTGGGAAGCCATGTTCATTACTGACTAATGCTTCCCTTTGTCAAACTGCTTCCGCAGAAGAAGTAGATAAAAATACAACGTCGCTACCAAATACAAAGTTAGAAAAATGCTGAAGCCTTTATGTCATTTTCTGTGTATAAAATAAGTATTCTCATGTTCCTAACGAATTAATTAGGAAAAATGATTTAATTTTTTTTAAATTTTAATCTTTCATAGATCTAAACCTAATTATAATTTCATAAAATTTAACCAATTAACTAATTAACTAAAATGTCAACTTACGCACTATACACATCCGAGCATTTCCTAACCTACATACGCAATTACAAAACAATATATTTTTAACAATGTTGTTATTATTATTATTATTATTATTATTATTATTATTATTATTATTATTATTATTATTATTATTATTATTATTATTATTATTACTACTACTACTAGCTAGTACCTGGCGTGCGCTGCTACTCCTAAATAAATGTTAATGTGTTTTTACCACCAGCAGTGCGCTGTTATACTTGCCCGGGAATCTGCTTATGCCGATATTATTGTCATCAATGAAAGACAAAAATGGTTATTGTGAGTTATCCGTAGAAGATAAACACATGCTGTCGCAGTCTTTTTTGTAGAGATTTTGAGATTTTCAATTCTGACTACATAAATTTGGTACATTTGTTATGATTTAGGCAGCGTAAGCCATTTAACAGTCAAAATAGGGACTTTATTTCAAGTTTTTCACTACAAAGGGTGATTTTTAGGGGTGAAGGGGTTGAATATCACAACTCTCTTGCAGCCTATGTTCATCCCGGGAATCTCCTGAACATTTTGCAATAAACCCCAACAATATCGGATCAACAAGATGCCGCGCATAGAATACGAACAAACAAACATTGATTTTTATATATTAGATTATTATTATTATTATTATTATTATTATTATTATTATTATTATTATTATTATTATTATTATTATTATTATTATTATTATTATTATAACTATCATTATTATAAACTTGTCCTTACTTAAAATATTATAGTAAGAAATAAAACATCTTTATAAATTATTACCCAAAACGCTTCCAAAAGCTTCCCTTTATTCCATTTGTGGGGATAATCACAGATTTATGCCAATTGTTATTGAAAGAATTTCAACAAATAAATTTATCAATTGAATTTCTAAATTAAGAGAGTTATCAGATGACTGAAAGCAAGTAATGGTCTCTTAAACCAATTTTTCTAGACAAAATATTCAGAACTTTAGATCTTATTAATTTTGTCAATGTCTACAGTTTGTATACTTATTTTTAAGTGACTATGATATTCCCCGTAAAAAAGTATAAAATAGTATATTTTCTTATCTATCCCTCTGTAGGTACTTTTACGTGTTTGATGCCGCCTCTCCGTGTGCCTGTTGTCGCTCTAGTGACCGCTATTATTATATTTTATTTTTCCAACCACACTCGATACACAGCAATCAATTTTTAAAAAAATTAAAGATGGAGTTAGTTTTCCAGAAAAATCGGACCAATAGAAGTTGATTAACCTGATATGAGCATTTAAAAATCGCTCTAAGTGCCGCAATGTTTTACTTCTCGCAGCGAAACAAGAAAACGAGGAAGACATTCTCCACAAATAAGCGAAATCTGATCATTAGATTGGGTTTACCTAAGAGCCGAAATTTAAAAATCGCTCTAGCGGCCGCCATGTTATTATTTTTTTTTGCAACGAAACGGCATGTAATATTTTAATAAGAAATGAAAGATTTGCTGAGGAATTCAGTTAGTTTACACAGCTTCTGCGTGACGGACATTTTCTCTACCCTCTGACTCCTAATTTCTCATATATTCGTCCAAAATAGGCTATTCATACATCTCAAACTTGGTCAATCCACCGTTCTTCTTCCTCTTGGTTTGTCTGTCAATAAATTCTTAACATTTCTATTACCATCCACCCTATATAGGTACTGTACAATCCTCAACCACATTATCCTTTTAATTTTCTTCTTCTTCTTCTTCTTCTTCTTCTTCACTTCACGGGCTAGGCAAATTGCCTGTTCCGACTCACAGTTGTTCTATCTTTTCACTGGTCTTTCTATATAACTTAAATATCTTGGGTTGTAGTTAAATGCTATTTTTGGTAATTTTGTTACGTTAATTCTTTCTACATGTCAAAACCAACTTTATATTCCTTGATTTTTATCAGTCAGTGGGTACAAATTTATATATATATACACACACATTAATAGGTATATATATATATATATATATATATATTTAACTCTATTCTTATATCTTCATTCTTTATCCGATCCAATCTTGTGCAGCCATTTGTTCTTCTAAGGAAGTTCATTTATACGCTTTCTATTTTACTTTGTAATTTTTTGATCATTACCAATGTTTCAGTCCCATAAAGTAATGCAGGAACTGCCAATGTTTTATAAAACTTCATTTTAGTACCTCTTCTTGTTTTGTTCATTAATGTTTTATGTATAGTTCCCCATATAATTTGAAATTTCGACAGTTTAAAATTTATGTCACTTTCAGTTTTTGTGTCGATAGTAAAATTATTAAAAGGATAGTCATTTTACTATCCTTTTAATTTGAATTATTAAATTACTAGCTAATACACGGCGTGCGCTGCTACTCCTAAATTAATGAAAATTAATGTGTTTTTATGTTTAGTTAAATAAGTAGAAGGAAAAATGTATATCGTAATTATTTTTAGATGCCCCTTGCTGTTTACGCGACGTTGTCCGGGAATCTATTCATTCGATCTTCTTGGTATAAATGAGCTGAAAGACGAAAATTAATGTACTTATTATTAGTTGAATAAGTAAATTTTTTTTATGTTTAGTTAAATAAGTAGAAGGAAAAATGTATATCGTAATTATTTTTAGATGCCCCTTGCTGTTTACGCGACGTTGTCCGGGAATCTATTCATTCAGATCTTCTTGGTATAAATGAGCTGAAAGACGAAAATTAATGTACTTATTATTAGTTGAATAAGTAAATTTTTTTTATGTTTAGTTAAATAAGTAGAAGGAAAAATGTATATCGTAATTATTTTTAGATGTCCCTTGCTGTTTACGCGACGTTGTCCGGGAATCTATTCATTCCGATCTTCTTGGTATAAATGAGCTGAAAGACGAAAATTAATGTACTTATTATTAGTTGAATAAGTAAATGTTTTTTATGTTTAGTTAAATAAGTAGAAGGAAAAATGTATATCGTAATTATTTTTAGATGCCCCTTGCTGTTTACGCGACGTTGTCCGGGAATCTATTCATTCCGATCTTCTTGGTATAAATGAGCTGAAAGACGAAAATTAATGTACTTATTATTAGTTGAATAAGTAATTTTTTTTATGTTTAGTTAAATAAGTAGAAGGAAAAATGTATATCGTAATTATTTTTAGATGTCCCTTGCTGTTTACGCGACGTTGTCCGGGAATCTATTCATTCCGATCTTCTTGGTATAAATGAGCTGAAAGACGAAAATTAATGTACTTATTATTAGTTGAATAAGTAAATGTTTTTTTATGTTTAGTTAAATAAGTAGAAGGAAAAATGTATATCGTAATTATTTTTAGATGCCCCTTGCTGTTTACGCGACGTTGTCCGGCAATCTATTCATTCCGATCTTCTTGGTATAAATGAGCTGAAAGACGAAATTAATGTACTTATTATTAGTTGAATAAGTAATTTTTTTTTATGTTTAGTTAAATAAGTAGAAGGAAAAATGTATATCGTAATTATTTTTAGATGTCCCTTGCTGTTTACGCGACGTTGTCCGGGAATCTATTCATTCCGATCTTCTTGGTATAAATGAGCTGAAAGACGAAAATTAATGTACTTATTATTAGTTGAATAAGTAAATTTTTTTTATGTTTAGTTAAATAAGTAGAAGGAAAAATGTATATCGTAATTATTTTTAGATGTCCCTTGCTGTTTACGCGACGTTGTCCGGGAATCTATTCATTCCGATCTTCTTGGTATAAATGAGCTGAAAGACGAAAATTAATGTACTTATTATTAGTTGAATAAGTAAATTTTTTTTATGTTTAGTTAAATAAGTAGAAGGAAAAATGTATATCGTAATTATTTTTAGATGCCCCTTGCTGTTTACGCGACGTTGTCCGGGAATCTATTCATTCCGATCTTCTTGGTATAAATGAGCTGAAAGACGAAAATTAATGTACTTATTATTAGTTGAATAAGTAAATGTTTTTTATGTTTAGTTAAATAAGTAGAAGGAAAAATGTATATCGTAATTATTTTTAGATGTCCCTTGCTGTTTACGCGACGTTGTCCGGGAATCTATTCATTCCGATCTTCTTGGTATAAATGAGCTGAAAGACGAAAATTAATGTACTTATTATTAGTTGAATAAGTAAATTTTTTTATGTTTAGTTAAATAAGTAGAAGGAAAAATGTATATCGTAATTATTTTTAGATGTCCCTTGCTGTTTACGCGACGTTGTCCGGGAATCTATTCATTCCGATCTTCTTGGTATAAATGAGCTGAAAGACGAAAATTAATGTACTTATTATTAGTTGAATAAGTAAATGTTTTTTATGTTTAGTTAAATAAGTAGAAGGAAAAATGTATATCGTAATTATTTTTAGATGCCCCTTGCTGTTTACGCGACGTTGTCCGGCAATCTATTCATTCCGATCTTCTTGGTATAAATGAGCTGAAAGACGAAAATTAATGTACTTATTATTAGTTGAATAAGTAATTTTTTTTTATGTTTAGTTAAATAAGTAGAAGGAAAAATGTATATCGTAATTATTTTTAGATGCCCCTTGCTGTTTACGCGACGTTGTCCGGGAATCTATTCATTCCGATCTTCTTGGTATAAATGAGCTGAAAGACGAAAATTAATGTACTTATTATTAGTTGAATAAGTAAATTTTTTTTATGTTTAGTTAAATAAGTAGAAGGAAAAATGTATATCGTAATTATTTTTAGATGCCCCTTGCTGTTTACGCGACGTTGTCCGGCAATCTATTCATTCCGATCTTCTTGGTATAAATGAGCTGAAAGACGAAAATTATTGTACTTATTATTAGTTGAATAAGTAAAATGAAAAATAATTATAAATGTAAATCGTAATTATTTTTATATACTCCGTGCTGATTACCCGATGTTGCCCGGGAATCTACTTATTTCGATCTTCTTGGCATAAATGAGCTAAAAAACAAAATACGTAATTGTGAGTTATCCGTAAAAGAATACCCGCCATGTGCTGCTACGCTTGCACAAGAATCGACGTACTTGTCTCGATCTTCTTGGCATCAATGAAAGAAAAAATGGTTATTGTGAGTTACATATGCTGTCGCGGACTTTTTTTTGTAGAGATTTTTGAGATATTCAATTCTGTGTACATTAATTTTGTGTGTTTGTTATGGTTTAGGCAGCGTAAGCCATTTAAGCGTCCAAAGAAATACTTTTTTCACGTTTTCCACAAAGGGCAATTCTTAAAGGTGTAGGAGTTGAGTATCACAACTCTCTTATTACATATGTTTATCCCGAGAAACTCCTGAACATTTTGCAAAAAGTTCCATCACAATCGGATCAACGGTATGGCCGCGCATAAGGTACGAACAAAAACAAACAAACGTTCATTTTTATATATAAGATTGTAGACACGTATTATGCCTGGAGAAGTAAATAAGCTATAAATTTCTACACTTGTACATGACTTCCACTCTCAAGTTTCAATTTTTTTTTTCTACAAGCTTAAATTATCCTATATAAAACACTTCTTTCTCATGTTGCTAGAGTTTGTCAGCCTATGTCCATGCTTATAAATCAATAACTCCGAACGCAATTTTACGTCACGCTTATAACTGAAACAATCAAACCTGACATCTAACCCCAAGAGGTTATTTAGCTACTGTACGTACAGTTCTTGAGAAAACAGCCGACAAGAC
Source organism: Diploptera punctata (assembly GCA_030220185.1). Lineage (NCBI taxonomy): Eukaryota > Metazoa > Arthropoda > Insecta > Blattodea > Blaberidae > Diploptera > Diploptera punctata. The sequence continues at coordinate 1,366,594 of JASPKZ010003429.1, read as the reverse complement.
ACGAAAGAATGTAAGCAACATTAACGTTTAACTTAAATGAATCAGACCAAAGCGTTAAAGTTCTGAAACGTTAATAACGGACATAGAATAAGTAAATTTATCCCATTGTGTTCAAGCTTTGTTTAGTTAGATGAGGCGGTAGCGTTTAGAACACATATTCGGAAGGTTCTGTTTTTAAACCCGCGTACCGACCATCCTAATTTAGAGTATTTCCTAGTTTTCTTCAGTCATCAATCCAAATACTGAGTTCGAATTTTATTACATAATTAATTACGCCCAGTTGGTAGATCAAGAATGAGGTGGGAGAATAATATTGTCCATGATTTGAGGGAAGTAGATTATATAGGAGATGATTGGAATACATTAGCTCAGGATACGGATGTATGGAGAGCTTATGTCTGTGCAGTGATGAACCTACGGGTTCAATAGAGCCAGTGAGTTAGTTAGTTAGTTAATTTTCTCAAATGTCCTATTTAATACATTCATTTATAAAAAAAAAGACGCGATATGACCTTAGATGCTACAGCATCTGTAGATAAAAATAAAATAAGATAATAACTAGCAATTGTTTTTGTCTTTCAAGTACAAAAATGTCTTAGAATTTAAATAAGGAAGAATAGCAGTATCAGATCGATAGTTTTGTTCTCACTTAGTCAGTTCTTCAACTGATGCAGAGGTCGAAGTAAAATTGAATTTGACGCAGTGCCTAGGGAAAGAAAGTTAATTTGAAAAGAAGTGTGGTAATTCGATCTCAGGATATTCGGGTTACATGGTCTGCTCATGTGTTTCTCTAAGAGAACACATTGAGACACATTTCACTTGCTGTTAGACATAACATTAAAATATTTCTGGCAGCGGGTATCTTATTGCTGTTCCTTTTTAGATTTTCTTTAATTCATTTCACTAATAAAATTAATATTATTAATTAATAGTATATTACGATGCGAGGTTGGGAAGTGGCTTTTAATTTCCGAGATTCTGTAAAACACTTCACAAACGTGCGTTCGTTGTACATTATTTTCTGCGTGATGGTGTCTTCAAAATAATAAATAGTATTAAAATAATAACATCTTTGTTGGAAATATTTGCGTTCATTATATACAATTGACTAACGTTAACAGTCTGGGCAATGTTTATTAGCTGAAATAACAGGACAGCTTTAAATAATTATTAATAAAATGGCCGCAAGTACGTATTTATTGACGATTTTATTATTAATTTAACACTTCTCATTGAAGGATAAATTATATTTTGAAGAGAAAAATTTTCGCCTAGACCGAGACTCGAACCCGGGACCCTTGGCTTTCCGGGCCAAGTGCTCTACCAACTGAGCTACCGAGGCGAGTTGCGATCTAGACGCAAATTTTTCTCTTATATACGTTGTAATTCCCTGGTGCCAAATGATTGAAACCATAGCTTCTATCTTTGCAAATGGCGGCTTCTTGGTTAAGAAGACATTTATTGGGAATTTAACACTACTTTATAGCCAGTAGGGTTTCTATTGACGATTTTATTATTAATTTAACACTTCTCATTGAAGGATAAATTATATTTTGAAGAGAGTCTCGGTCTAGGCGAAAATTTTTCTCTTCAAAATATAACGTATTTATTGTTTTATATTGTTTCAAATAACGTTCACTCAATTTAAAATGCAGTAGTTTGTATCGTATAATGTATATCCAACACTACCTTTTGGATTTGTTCGTATATACATTGTAAGTAGTGTAGGCTACATAAAGGGCAGTTGATTTACTTCCCGCACGTGGGTGTAAATGTAATACTGCAGTATAGTTATTTAGGTTGGCAATCCCGAAATGTAGGAAGTTGAACTTTGAATCATAGTCGCCATTGCTGTAAGTACGACAAAACGCACTATAGCGCAAAAACATAGTAGCCTATTTTTGTATTTTCTATCATTCTTCCTTTTTCCTTAATGTAATCTCTTTTGCATATATTATGGAGGACCTCCCCGGATGAGTGATCAGCTCAACAAAAACGTACGAAACAAGTCACACCACTCAGTCATACCTTCATATAAAGCAGGACGAATATAATGGAGTAATTATTATGACCAAATTCTGTTCAGGATCATTTGGACCTTACGTTTCTCGACATTTATCTCACAGGTGAGTGAACCTCCAAAACCCCAATAGAACCAGCGGTTTACATGTATAAGATTAAAAGATATACATTTATTATTATTATTATTATTATTATTATTATTATTATTATTATTATTATTATTAGAAGCAGCAGCAGTAGCAGAAGTAGCAGTAGCAGTAACAGTAGTAGTACCTAGTAGTGTTATTTTTACCTGATAAAGATAGTGAGGTCTATTTCACCAGGGAAAAATTATATGTATACAAGAATAACAACATTCAAATGAGGATATTGTTTTTAACAATTTCGAGTTCGAGTGGGAAAGTATTTCTAATATAATAGGGTAAAAATTCCACAGACACATGAGGAAGAGTAGGTTGATTGTATTTTTACTTAATGACGTTATTTAACAATTACGGTCATTAGCGTCGGAATTGAATATTGGGTTTGAAAGAGAAGACAATATTTTCTCAAAGGCTTCTAATTCCAGACCACAAAATATTTACGTTCCATAAATCTACGATGATACAACTTAAGTGCCCCAACGATGGTAGTAGGACTAAAAAGGGTGTCAAAGTTTCAGCAAACGCACTAATGAATATGTTTTGTTAGTGAGAGCCATATCAGTAAAGTGTCTAGAAATGACTATGCTCTCAGACCGTTAGCGTGGTAATTTAAATCAGCGCGTGAAACGGTTGACAAATTGTGTACAGAGGCCTCTTTCTCAGGCTTGAGATACTTTTACGTGCCATAAATTTACTCTATATGGGACACACGACTTCCGAAGGAACCCATTCTCAGGATTTTAACGTCCTTCAAAATACACACACACACACACAAATGTAATGGAAGTGCAGGACCATCCATCCTCATATGCTCACCTCCCGACCAGCCAAGCAATCACCCAGCTTCCCGGGCGCGTGCTCGGCAGCCCAGGGTTCGCAGGCGGACCTAGGAACTTCCGGCTCGGCTGCTACAGGGTATTACATGCCCTCTTCAGCCCTTCGGTTTTAAATCGACGTTGTTTGAGTGATTATCAGCTGCCGATCGTAACTAGCCGCAGATCAGGAGACAAAGATCTAGTGGTCGGACATTATCAAGTCTTACAGCGTTGGTCATGATTGATGTTCTAAGTTGTTGTATTATGCAAGAGGAAGACGGTTGACGAAGCAAGACGTACCCTTAACAGCTTTGGATATTAAGTGATTGTCTGTTTGAATTAGTGCATATCTGAGATATAATGAAACTTAATAAATATTGTATCAGTGCTTTGGAGACCTTATTACTGAGTTGAATAGGTGTATGCGTGTCATTTTGGTGATGTGTGAGTGTTTTTCTTGAGAAAAGGTGTAGTGTTTTGGCGAAAGGCAGTGTTTGTGTTATAATCTTCAAAATCGTTGGCCCCGGCCGTTTTTAAACCAGCGAATCTCGATACCAGAAATGAGCATTTGTAACCACCAATCCACACTTAGACGTATCAATATATGAGTGAACATTTGTAATAAAAATGTGTATGGACTCTATTAGCGAATGAATTCTGAGGAAAATTTGTTTAGAATTAATTAGAATTTCCTAACAAGGAAACTATTAACCCTTGAATGCCGAAATCTACCTTGAAACTACCTTGAAATTTGTCCCAAAGAATCGTTATGATGTACCGTCCGCGTCCAAAAAAATTATCTGCCGTTTTTAACTGCAATGTACAGAAATTGAAGCCAGAATTCAGTAATGGCAACCCACTGTGCGACGCAGATGGACTTCCTGCGCGAGTAAAGCGGAGTGCAGTGAGATGGGACGCGGCTTGTGAGAAAGATGTCAAGGTGGAGTGTGGTGGGACGCGGCATGTGGTCAAATTGTCAGGGTGATCCATTTCACCAATTCAGGAATTGTATTACTTCCCTGTAGTTTAAATGAGAGCTTTGGCGCTGGATTTTAATGCCTTGCTGTTAAAACGGCACTTCTCTGGAAGAAATTTCAAGGTAGGTTTCGGCAAACAATGGTTGACAGTTCCTTTGTAAGATGTAGCGCTAAGAATGATTATTTCTAAGGAAATGTTAAATGAACTGACAAAGGAACTATCAGTGTTCTCATATCGAAATTGACTTTGCAATGTTTATGACATCATCCCCGTTCTATTTTGAGCCAAGAAAAAATTGTGAGTCTTAACTGGAGGTAACCGAAATCGTGACTACAATTTATTGAAAATCAGTTAAATTTAAAAGCTACTCTTGGACAGCTTTGTTGCAGGTAGGAATGACAGAGAGCGTGTTCGGTTGTCGAAGTGCTGCTGCCGAGCTGCCTTGGTACAAAATAGTCAGTTGGAATTCGCAAGTTGATTTACTATGCAGAGGATCATTACGAGATGATTACTTCGTCAACAAAATGTAAAGACAGATTTTCTTATGAGAATATTGAGGGTTTTCTCGAGAGTGGCTCCACCGATGACAAATTGATCACGAGTACAGTAAAAGAAGAATACTATGCTAGAATCGAGAAATTGACTCCCACTAAATATATTTGAGAGATTCATGTAACTCTAATGTATGAGCATTTTTTCCCCCTTACTATTGCGGAGCTTTTTTTCCTGCGTGCCTATTTCCATTCTCTGTAATTTGATTAAAAACTTTATCTTATGTAAGCTGGCGTCTCTATCCCTGTTTACTAATTTGTATGTGTGAAACACAAACCACGGCGGCAAAGGGATAATTGTGCAAGTTTATAATTATGTTCACGACAAATTAAAACAGAAAACTCTCACGCAACACTGTACAAAAACTACCCCACATTGTTTTTCCTTAAAATATGGTCGCCTAGAGCAGACATGACATGGAAACACGTATATTTAGAAAACGTTTAATCTCTCTTCTCTTTATTTGAAAGGAGGAAAAGGGGGTAGATTGTGCGAGTTATTTTTTGTTCTGGTAAGTCACATTGCCGCTGGCTTAGCAATGGGAGGGAAAGTCTCTGACGTAACAGTTCCATATAACTTTCTCGCATCTATTAAATATACATTGTCAAAATATGTTTTTATAGGAATTGTTACCTGAATTTTAATTGAGCCTATTTTATATTATTTAATTTATAATTACAATTTGATGTATCTATACAAAGAAGACTACATAATCGCGAACTACGTGGTCTTTACAGGAAGCCAGATATAATAAGTACAGTTAAGTCTCTTAGACTGCGACGGGCAGGACATGTGGCACGAATGGGGATTAAAGACGTGCATGGATGTTTCTTGTAGAAAAACCAGAGGGAAAACGCCCAGTTGATAGACCAAGAATGAGGTGGGAGAATAACATGAACTATGATTTGAGGGAAGTAGATTATACTGATAATGACTGAAAAATTAGCTCAGGATAGGGATGTATGGAGAGCTTATGTCCGCGCGGCCATGAACCTACGGGTTAGATAGTGCCAGTGAGTTAGTTAGTTATGTAAAATATATAGACTAGTATTTTTTGTGTTCATTTAATATTTAAATCATTCGTTTAATATTGATATATAACCATTTGTGGGTTCCCAATTCGCGTCTCGGTCACTCCATATGGGATTAGCTGTGAACAAATCAGAACCAGGTTAGTTTTCTCTCCATTCCTCCTGCCAAAATCTCATTGCACACCTTCTCCATGTCCACGTAATCCATTTACTTTCATCTGCCCCTACGATGGCGTCAGTTAAACCCGACATCCTCGCATAGGCCTATCATAGATGTTCAATAAATAATAGGAGCTTTATCTCATCCCTCTACCAGATATTATCTTCTTCTTGTAAGCCCATATTTCCCTTAATAGAAATTTAGACGCTCTCCCCCTACAGGGAAGAATTTGAACCATACTAATTTAGTTACACTTATTTTCGTGTAGATGTCATTTGAGTCGTCCGTAGTCAGCGTTTCGCCTCATACTAACATCTACGAAACCAAGGTAGTACGAGGACGGGAAAATTCGGTAAACTCTGCTTAGAGGCCTTTTCATTCAGGCTTAAGGATCTTTTACGAGCCTGAAAATCTTCAGACTCGGGACCCACGGCTTAAAATCCCACCCGGAGGATTTGCTTCTTGGATTTTTCCATCAATCGACCCCGGCCGGGTTTGAACCCGCGACCCTCGGGACCAGAGGCAACCACTAGTCCACCGCGGCCAGTACCAGGTGTTATACGTACACAAAATGTTTCTACGGTTTAGCCGGGAATCGAATCCGGTAGTCAGAGTCAGTAGTCAGAAAAGCCAACCACTAACTTACATATGTGGTCATTTACTATGTATACCGGTAACTGATAAAATACAATAAATGTGTGAAATATGAAGAAGCAAATGTTCCTGCAGAATTAAATTATTTATGTTCCATCCCATTCAACCTGGTTTATTTTATTTGTACTGTAGCAGAGGACAGTTCACTGCTATGGTCTTAGAGGTAAAATCGTGTCTAATGAAGCAGCAGGTCCGGTTTCGATCCACAGTTGGGATAAGTACATAAGTGAGTTTTTGTAGTGTTTTTTCTCATCTCTAATATATTCAGAAATTTATAAGGCAATAACGGGGCGGATTTTTATGTGCTAAAGTGTTAAGAATGCTACATGGTATAGGTATTTTTATACAATTGAAAATTACTTGTTTACAGTTTTATAGATAGTGCTAACCTTAAAAATTATTCATCAATGATGTTTGTGGAATCTAGCAATATTACCTTGATATTATATAAGTTACTATTGCATTAGAAAATAAATAATGTTCCATTTTACATTAGCATTTTACTAATCTACGTTGCAATCTTAACTTACAGTACAAGGAAATCATTTCCCTTCTTAACAGCCCTCCTAAAATCATCTGGTCATCATATAATGCTCCATCTTATCGACCCTATATATTTCTACTCGCTTCCATTCACTATCTTACCACCATATCTTAAACAGATGATCGAGAGAAAATATAAATCCAGCCAGCTTTACTGCACATCTAACATTTCAATTCGACTCTAGAATTTCTTCCGCTCTTATATGAAGAACTGCTCGACTCAAAAACAGTTAAACAATACTGTTTCCTTAGACAATATAACATATAACCATGTTCTAGTTATATTTTTATCATTATTTTATATTTATTATTATTTTTATATGATTGTTCTTTCTTTGTCGTCTGTATATTGTGCAACTCATGCTCATTATGTATTATTTTTTAAATAATAGTTTTAATAAAAGTTGTAGATTCATAACTTAATATGTGTATAATTTAACCCTGGTGAAGTGGGAAAAAAGACTTAACCGTATTAACTCAATCAGGTAAAATAAACCATTATTGTTATTATTATTATTATTATTATTATTATTATTATTATTATTATTATAAAAATGTCCACCGCTGTGGTCTCGAGGAGCGCGCTGCCTTGTCACGCAGCTATCCGGGGTTCGATTCCCGGTGGGGACAAGCTTCCTGGATGATGTTTTTTCTCGGGGTTTTTCCTCACCTGTAAGACAAATATCAGGTAGCTTTTGAGGTCCAAAAGGTCCTCGAACATCATCTGGCCATCATCACCATCATCCCCGGTGTGGAAAGCAACGGGAAGCTACCACTGCGTTATATATATGTATATATATATATATATATATATATATATATAAAACCACTCTAACTGCTACCATTTGTGCAGTTTTCTTTTGGATCGCCTTTTGTTTCCGTTGTATATACTTGCGTAGAGTTCATAACATCCGAGGTTATTAATCAAAAACCTTTGCCTGGGCCCATAGGAGGCAAAGATTGATTCATCTTTCTTTCCTAAACACTTAAACATGAATCAACAATAGATCTCAAAAACTAGAGTAGTTTATGATTCTGATTTTAAACTGAATGTATCATTATTGTTATTAATCATGAAAGCTAGACTGAAAATAAAGGAAGCTAGAATGATCTCCTAAATAAGTAAGTTTCAGTACAGGAATATCAAACAGCAGCATGCACATAAATAACTTGAACATTAACCAGGATATATATATAAATGATGTTTAATATAAACAAGACGTCTGAAGTGGATGAAAAATATAACAAAGGTAAATACCTGATCATTCTTCAACAAAAAGAAAATAAATAATAATCATTAACATCACAAAACTATATCACATCTCACACAACATTCATACCACGGTCCAAGCCAGGGTAGTCTTTCCCCGGTCCTCAGCACCAAAACTTAAACCACGCCACTCGCGGCTCCAGACGACGTTGTCTCAACTCAAAGTTCCGATCGAATGATAATGTTCAACATGTGCATAGCGTATTTGAGCGTTCCGAGGCAGAAGGGGAGATGCGCAGCACAAACAGCGCAACAGGAGAGGTAAAAAGGAGAATGGGGGTAGATGCATAGAGAAGGTATATTGGCATAGTTCACGAATCTTACTGTTCAGGGAGGATAACGGCACTGCAGTAGCGAACCGAAAATCGCACTTTCGGTTCACACCTATAATTCCCTAGTAAAGCTGCAAAGCATAGCATGAAAATATTGTGATTGCAGTGAAAAACCTGCCCTAGGGCAGAACACTGTAGATAGATTATTATATTATCACTCATATCTAAATTCAATTACCTTGTTTAGAAAAATGTAGGAGTGAAAAGATTGTCATGTTTCATATGTTGTCCCTGCATTTAACTGATTACTATGCAACTGATTTTTATGTAATAAAATATAAGATTGCTATTATTCAACTGTTTGTGTGTGAAACCAAAACAAAACACAGCCAGAAATCTAACTTCTCATTATAATATGTTGCAATCTTAAATTTTGATCAATCATTCGAGGAATGTCCTTGTGTTACCAAAAAAGTAACCAGCCTTTGTGAACTGATCACCAGGGCTAGGATTTTTATGTAACAAAAGATTGCAATGCAGATAGTGTATATTATTCAACTGTTTGTGTGTGAAACCAAAACAAGAGACCGTCAGAAGTCTAACTTCTCATTATACTATTCAACTGTTTGTATGTGAAACAAAAACAAAATACAGTCAGAAGTCTAACTTCTCATTAAATTATTCAACTGTTGGTATGTTAAAAACAAAAGACAGTCATAAGTCTAACTTCTCATTACACTATGTCGCAATCTTAAATTTTTGTACATAAAAATCCTAGCCCTACTGATCACTCATTCGAGAAATGTATTTATGTTCTCAGAAAAGTGACCAACCATTGTGAACCAAGGATAGAAATTCTCTCCCAACAGACTGCGAAACACTAAGGCCTGTAAAAGTGAGAGGTTAAACTAGAGCAGACATAAAAGAGAGAGAGAGAGCATGTAGTTCGGAAAGTATTTCTCAACTCGCTTCAATGATGTTAATTAAGACAAAACTGTTACAACACTGTGTATAAATCTTAATACACAAGAAGCTATTTATTAGCTTGAAATCTCGGCGGTTATATACACTGTGCAGGTCATGACCTTCCCAGCCTCTCTGTTCCTTTGATGTACTAATTGCTTAATTATAGCGACTTGGTGCTTGTATGCAATTAACAGCTGGGGCAAAGTAAGCTTATAGTGTATATACTGAAGAAACAATACGTTCTAACATGTCATCGGCTTCACCAGGAATGTCTCGTAACAAGAAACACTACATACAAAACTCACGCCCTCAAAATGACTACTTCCAAGGACACAATTACAAAAATATTTAAATGCAACTCCATATATATGTACATATAGTAAAGGTTGCTTATTGCAATAAAATATATCATCAGTTGACTTACTTTATTAAAATGCCCAGCTCTACAGACTTGTGTATTCTTTGGCTTCCATTCCATTCTCCACCTCATTCTTGGTCTTCCTCTATATCTTATCCCATTTAGTTTCAAGGTATTTCAAACAACCCTCTATCTTCTTCTTCCTCTTCTTCTTCTACGTTCTTCCATTGTAGGTTTAAACCTGTTCTTTCTTTAATTATTGTTGCCTCATCTTAGGTCGACACACCACCGCTTTCTGGGATGTCCCTGTTGTCTTCTGCCCCTAGGTAGATTATTCCTTGCAGCCGTGCCAATTCGATTGTTGTCCACCCTGCTTATATGTGCATCCAATTTTTGTTTCCTCCTATATACCCATTCTTTAACATCTTCGACTGTGCATATTTCTCTGATATATTCACTCATTTCTCTACCCCATAATGTTTTACGGAACAGACACTCAAATACGTCGTATATGAGTTCAGCGCATTGGACAAAGTGCGCTATACACCTTGTAACCAAACTCTAGTTCCAGCATGATGCGGCTCTAACACATTTCAGTATTAATGCCCGAGTACAGCTAAATATTTCCTTTGGAGAACATTGGATTGGACGAGCAGAACTTGTTGCTTTGCCAGCGCGTTCAACTGACACGCCTTGAGCTATTTTTGGGGGGAGGGCATTCCAAAAGTATATTATATGAAACTTCACTTTCTACCAGCGAATTGCCCGACTCAGTGTTTCACCACATCAAACAAAGTTGGATGGTCACTGTCAGAACATGATTTTCAATTAAATTAATTTTATGTAAATTGTTTTATTTCAAACATCACGGAACGTATATGGGAGTACGGAAATATTTCTTATCAAATGACATATCTCTCTGTAAAACCTATCGTGCATAAAAGTTTATCGAAGAGTTCTGTAATGTCTTAAATGTGGGTGATTATGTGGTCAGATGATATTCGGGTACAATGTTTGCCTTAAAGATTCCTGATATTTGGCTTGCGGGTGACGAAATATCCGAAAACCTCTTATCGCTACCTGAGATCAAATCTGTTCCTTCTGGGTCCGAGGTAATGACGTTACTATTATATTGGACAGGATACACTACAGCACATTATTTATTAAGAAGTAATTAATTAAGATCTTCCTGAAATAGAGTCAACCATAGCATGTTAGAAAATTACTCATCACGGAAGCAGCGTAGGTACATAAAAACAAACAAATATACACGGTGAACGGTAATTACACCCACAAAATTCAGGGCCTGATTCCTGACTGAAAATGAAGGAAAAAAGGTCCTATAAATATGTGTTCAGAAATGAACGATGTGCGTGCAACGACAAAAAATCGTCCCGGCAAACAGTACATAGCATAATCTCATCCACGTCACAACATATGTTCAAAGTGGCCTCCATGGAATGCAATGCAAGCGTTCACACGTCGCGTCGTAACATAGATTGCCTCACTCTCTCGTATATCCTGGCCTCTCTCCAAACAGCGTCACAGGTGACGTGGACACGATGTCGAAGGGTATGCACATCAGAAACTGGTTCAGCATACACAACGCTTTTCAGATGCCCCCAGAGGTAAACATCCAAGCCTGGTGATCTAGCAGACCATACAATAGGCCTCCGCGTCCTTTCCAACGTCTGGGGAAGATTGTTGAGGTGTCGGCGAACTGTAATGCGGAAGTGGGGTGGCGTTCCATCATGCAGAAACCACATCAGCCGTCGTATTGCCAAAGGCACATTCTCAAGTATTCTATAAGTGGTCAGAGAGAATAATGGCATTCATCAGCGCCATCTATCGTGGAAACGATGCGTTTATGGACACTTATTCATAAGACTTTTTTTTTCAGTTAGGAATCTTCTCAATAATACACTCATTAAATCGTATAAGAAATTGTTTACCGTTTGCTCTAAGGAAAATGTTAGCAGAAACACTTGCAATGCCCCATTTTGATTATTGTGATACTCTTTTTACTGACCTAAATACTGTTCTTACCCAAAGACTTCAATGTGCTCATAATTCTTGCATACGTTTTATTTGTGGTATACGTAGATTCGATCACGTTACACCATCCCTGGAACAACTGTCATGGCTTCGTCTACAAGATCGTAGAACCATCCATTCCCTATGCCTTCTCTATAACATATTACACACATCATTACCTTATTATTTATCACACCGCTTCACTAGACTCTCTGATACACATAAATTAGATACCCGATCCCTTGAGCGCAGGGTCCTTTATATCCCTCCTCATCATACTACCTATTATTCGAAATCTTTTACAATTTCTCTTGCTAGAACATGGAATTCCCTTCCACCCTATGTCAGAGACTGCCAAACTTTAACATATTTCAGAAACAAATAGAAAACTAACAGAAACAACTCACTAATATTACTTTTTAAAAATAAATAATGTGGTTTTTCATTATTTAATAAAAATAGACTTAAGATTCGTTAATATCGTATTTACCTAATGCCTTGTATAAAAAGCATAGATTAATTCATTGTAGTTTATTACTTTCTTTGTATTTTTTCTTCCTTTGTATTTTTTCTTTCTTTTCTTTTTATGTATAGTAGATTTGAGCTGTTATTCTTTCTGTATTCATTCTATCATTAAGTTAATTTTAATTGTATTTAATTTCATTGTATTATTAGACATTATTTTCATTATTGTTCAATTTGGCAGTTAATTAATTGTTTAGTATGACTATTATTGTAATTTTTTGTATTTATATGTAACATATGATTGTCCTGGTGAATAGAAGAGAAGGCCACATGGCCTTAATTCCACCAGGCTAAATAAATAAAATAAAAATCAGTCTCTGTAGTTTGTCGGTGTAATTAAAATTCACCGTGTATAGAAAAATCTAAATGAATAACCTCAACTGCTATCCAACTCAGGGTCGGATCGGATCGGGGCATGAGATGAGATGAATCCCTACATATAGATGTCTGTAAATGACAAGGGTGCCGGCCGACTACGCCTGACGCACCATTACAGAGGTAGTTGAACGAAATGAAATGGATGAAATGAGTAAGGAGAAATGGTGGAATTAAATTGTAGCAGGAGAAAATGGGAGAAAATCCCGAGAAAAACCTACCCAAGCTCAGTTTTGTCCACCATGAAACCCACATGGAGTGACCAAGACACCATCTCGGGACCACAGGGGTGAGAGGCGAGCATATAACTGTTTGCGACACGGAGCCGAATAAAAAAATCTAAATATTGAACTAAATTCCTCAATGGCACTTCAGTCCTAGAACTCCCTTGATCTACCAGCTGCAGCTAGCCTCATATCTACATGTATTATCAGTCCTAGAACTCCCTTGATCTACCACCTGTAGCTAGCCTCATATATATATATATATATATATTAATCACAGAGGTGAACTGGAATAAATTAAATAGTTTTCCCAAAACACAAATCTTAAAAAAAATCAAGAATTTAAAAATGTGTTTTAAAGAGCAGTAAATTCAAAATCGTGATGTACTTTAGATAAAACCCATTATACTGCAGTTACCATATTCAAATAACTCTAAATAAAAATGTTACTTCAAAATGTCCCTTTTCCTCCCAATATTGAACTTCAAGAACTTACGGTGACATCCAAGGGCAGATACTCCCTCCACTCTGCTGTGAATGACATTGTAAAAGACCATTTTAAAAACGTCGTCAAAAAATTCTTTCCAGGCTTTTTTATTTCGTCATTCCCTTCACTCTTTCACCTCCCTCCGTCAGTGTTCCAGAACGGAACCGCCACTTTATATCCAACCCTCTTCCATCCCTTTTACAGCATAAAGAAAAAGGAAAAAAGATAAAAATGCAATGAGGAAAACTTAAGGAAACTTTTCTTTTATTCCTTCCACCTCCTGTCCATCAACAACCTCTGTCAATTAAGTTTTACTTCAATTTTATGATTCATTTTCTTTATTTTCTTATTGGAACATGTCGTCACAGTGTGATATAAAGCAGATGCCAATAAATGAATGATGTGTTATTTATTGGTCGTGTCAGTGATGCCAATTCTATGTCTCCGGTGGAATTTTCAGTGTATCGATGCGAATTTCGAAATGAAAATACCAGCATACCAAAAGTGAATACAGCTTTCTATAACGCCTGCATGCCATGCTTCATTCTGTCCATCTATGTGACCATACAGCGAGGAAGCCACTCTATGCTCGCTCATTTATCGTCCGTTTAAAGCATCAGCAGTCATCAATATTTAAGTCTGTGGACAATCGTTATAATGATCTGACAGTGCTGGTTGTAGTATCGGCAAAAAAAAAGTCTCACCGCTTAACTGACAATTGTAGCATACTGAAATATCAGACAATCATAAAGGGAGAAATTAGGATATGTAGGGGAAATTGATATAGTCACAAAAAGTCATATTTCAAAATATATAAGAGCATTTGCAGAATTTATTTCGTTAATAGATTTCCATTAGTATAGCAATTCGGAGATGGGCTTGAAAGTGTCGACAAGTTTTGTTTAGAGTCTTGAGGCTCTACCTATTATATCTATATAAACGAAGGGAAAATTCTCATGCGGGCGGCTATAGGTTCCCTTTACAATCCACGATTATATATTTAACCCCATTACCTCTGAAATTCTTATTTTTTCTTAATGTATAAATTTAAAAGTCTGTCGCGGTGGACTAATGGTTATGTTCCTTGCCTCTCGTCCCGGACGTCGCAAGTTCAAACCCGACAGAGGTCGATGGATGTTTTATTATGCAAAAATTCAAAAAGCAAATACTCCGGGAGGGACTTTAAGCAGTGGATCTCCAGTGTGAAGATTTTCGGGCTCATAAAAGATCCTTAAACCTGAATAAAGAAGTTTCTAAGTCAAATTTACGGACCCTTTTTCATCCTACTAATAAGTTGGTTGCCTACTAGACGTCTCAATGTATCTTAATGGCAACTTTGGGAAATAAGCTCATTCTTCTTCTTCTTCTTCTTTACGGTTTAGGCTTATTTACTAGCCTAATTCGGCTCCAAATTGCTGCTCTTTCCATCTTTTCCTTGGTCTTCCCAAACTTCTTCTTCCTCGTGGTGAATAGTTGTATGCTGCTTTGGGTATTCTATTCTCCGTCATCCTTGCCAAGCGTAAATAAATTAACTTGGTATAGAAACTCATAACTAAGGAGAGGATAAGGCCCTACATTGGGCTGTTACGACATTATAGACAGATACATTTAGTACAGTGTCAATGTATCTGTATGTCATGACAACGGTGTAACATATTAGCGGCGAGGTCCTGATATTCGTCTTCTTCTTTATTTCCTGGTTTAGGCATTAGTTGCCTGTTCCGTCTTCACTAATAGATTTAAGACCATCTCTTCCTAGGAAGTCCAACATCTCTTCTTCCTCTCGGAAAAGTATGTGAGATTTTATTTGGCATTCTACTTTCTTCTATTCTTTCTACATGTTCTTTCCACTGAATCTTGTTGTTAAATATCTTTTACTTTATGGAGTAGATCTGCAGTTCTTCACGGATATTCTCGTTTCTTATCTGCTCCATTCTAGTGCATCATTTTACTCTTCTTAAAACTTTCATCTCGGCTGCTTGAAATATTTGTTTTACATAAAATTAACTTTGATCGAGGTTAATTCATTTGTCTGCTGGCGTTACGTCATAGTCGGTTGTATCTAGTTATGTTGTAAGGACTATTTTACTCATGCCACAAATGTTTTGATTTATTTAAATTTTATGTCTAATGAAATTATAATATTTTTATTATAATTTAATGATTATAGGGAATTTTATATTATTATTTTTGTGATGTTCATAATTTTCTCACTATTTTGATATATTATATGATATAGTTATTATTAATATTTTCTATTTTGTATTTATGTCATTGAGTTATTTTAACTTTAATATTTTGATTAATTCAATTAGGAATTATTTGTATATTAATTTAATTATTCAATAATTCCGCCATGTAATATTAGTTCACTACAATATCCTCTGATAATTTGCAGAGATTTGTTGGTAGGGATTGAAATGTGGGACATGGGTGAGAGAGGTATTTGGTTATTTAAAATGTAACAATTCACACTTAGTCGCCAGGGTTATTATGACATTCAAATTCCTGCTACCTTTTGTTTGTGTTGGGTTTTGTCTCCGTGGGGGGATGTTTGTTTGGTGTTCGGACAGTGTATAAAGATAACAACCCTCTCTGTCTAACGTCACGTGATAGAGAACAATGCATCCACCACTGGTTTGTCTACATATATATTTTCTCACCTCTCTCTATAGTACATTTGAAAAGGAGAAGCATGGCCATATATTCTTGTGCCATTCAAATGACCTTCATTGTTAAATTTGAAAATACTTTAATGTGGAGTGGTATTTCATTTTAAGTTTAAAATGTAATAATATACAGGGTGAACGATAATTACACCGATAAACTTCAGGGACTGATTCCTGACTGAAAATGAAGGAAGAAAGGTCCTATAAACATGTGTCCGGAAATGAACCACGTGCGTGCAACAAATCAATCGTCCCGGCACACAATACATAGCATGATCGTATCCACGTCACAATAGATGTTCAAAGTGTCCTCCATGGGATGTAATGCACGCGTTCACACGTCGTATCATGGATTGTCTCAGTCTTTCGCATGTTATGTTCCAGCATCTCTCCAGGCGACGTGGACACGCTGTTGAAGGGACTGGTTAATCATACACAACCGCTTTTAGATACCCCTACAGATACAAATCCAGGGGGTTTAAGTTCGGTGATCTAACAGGCCATGCATCAGGGCCGAGAGAATAATGTCATTCGTCAGTACCATCTACCGTGCCAACGATGCATTTATGGACATTTATTCATAGGACATTTTTTCCTCCATTTTCCAGTCAGGAATGAGTCCCTGCAGTTTGTTGGTATAATTAAAATTCACCCTGTATATTACACCTTGAATTAATTTCTTCTTTTTTGAGTTGATACTAATGGACTAGTGGTTACTGTACTATGGAAGTCAAACATACTAAATATATTAGATAAACGATATTATGTTTATTTTATCGCCTCTGATTTCGAAATTCGTAGGTTCAAATGCAACCGGAGTCATTGGACTTTTTCAGGACACAGGATATACATTCTAAGAATAGTTTCTCTTAGAGGCAAAGCAAAGCCAATCCATGTGAACGTAACATTGGTATCAAATCAAAATTTGGAAATCAAGAGTGGCATTTGTTAGGACTATTTAACGAATAACATTAAGCTGTTACTCACAAATCATCATTTAAATATAGTCATTTTACAATATTTATATCTTTAATGTAAACGACGATGTTTGAAAACAAATGATAAATGTTTGGTTATTTTTTTATTGATCAGCTATCGTAACTTGATCACGTTTGTAGCGAGCTTTAGAAGGCACGAAGATCTCTTCTGGGCGTGTTTTAGATTAAGCTTATATCTGGGTTCTATCGGTGTGATGGATAAGGAATTCGATGATCAGTAACAATGAGTTGTGTAATTAATTAAAAAGGGTTTATTATATCAACCTCTTATGAACAACACAATATTCACAACGAATTAATAATATCTTGTATACTACGTGAGCAGATCTAGACTCCCTAGAAAATATTGATTCACACTTTTAGGTAATAATATGGGAGCAACAGGCTCCTCTGAATACTCGTAATATGATAAACTAGCCCACTCTGTTTTCGTAAGGGTGCTACTGGCTCCTCTCTGTATGTCCTCGTATTAGAGCTACTGGCCACATTTTGTTCGTATGAGAGCAACTGGCCACACTGTTAACAATAAAATTTCTTGGTCTTTTATATTAATTTCCCAAGGAAGTTTTAAAATTGGTTCAAGTATTCATTTTAACAAAATGTATTGTTTTTTTTTTCAAATATGACCATATTCAACACGTCAATCAAATTTACACTTTTATAATAAACATTAGTTTCGCTTCGCTAGGTACTTGTACCTGCCAACCCTTGAGTTACCGTTAACCACTGTATAACAACAACTTATTGTGTGGTCCCAAATATATTTTAATTCTGTATATTATAACCAACATTACAGGTCGTTAATTATTTTTTTAGGAAACAACACTGTTAAAATCATTATTTAAAAACAAACTTATTGAACACACAATTATAAAATGTACAGTTCGAAGGAATATGTTCATTATTTGCTATATTCAATGTATTTGTTGTAGAGTCAGTCACTGAAAAATAATGCTGTAACCTTTTCAGAGTATTAAAAAAGGAGGACCTTTCTTTATTTTTGTAAATAGAAGACGATAAATAGCGAGGTGAAACACGACTGTGATTGGTTGTAAAACAAAATTCATTGAAACGTGATTGGTCATTGACTAGCAAAATTATCAAAGACTGGTGAGATCACCAGAAAACCCATCAACAAAAAATAACAAGTGAGTGACAGTTTTATATGTTTGAATATTCCTTAGAAATAAGAATAATATGAACCCATTGTAATCGTTATCCCGAAGTAGACTGATAAAGATAAATTACAAAAATACTCTAAATACCTGCCATGATAACGAAAGTCCAAGGAACCAAACATTTCTAATCAAGCAACCCTTATAACAATAATTAGTACATGTCATGATAACAAGATTCCAAAAAACCTAACATTTTTAAACAAGCAACCCTTTTAACAACACTGCGCAACAAAAAGGATTTTTTTTTGTCTCAGAAAGAAAAATATCTGATTCTGGTAGTATTTTTTCTCCTGAATTCAAATATGATTTTTTTTTTCAACCACGCAAGGTTTCCGAGAGACAGGCATTTATAATTTCAAACACTTTAATATTTTCTACATTCGTAACTACACAATATTCGAACATTCGGACTCACCTAGAAAGTAATAAATGACGATTTTCTGCTATATTTCACCTGTGGAGCATCCTTCTTGATTGTCCAACAATAATCGGCCAGCATATTAGGATTCCATTTGCCTTGATATCTGTTTTCCATAGCTGAAATCTTTTGAGTTAATTAATTTGGTATTATTTTACAAATGGACAAATGGACGAAAAAACGATTATTTAAAAAGAATAAATAAATCCATTAATTGAAATTGAAATATAAAACTGTGGGTGATGGAGAAATTCCGAATGCATATTTGAAAACACGATAAAAAACTGCATTAAGTACAACTATTGGTACTCATTAGACAAAACTCATGTTGACCAGTGTAATAGTACATGTCATGATAACGAAATTTCAACAAACAGTTTAAAAATTAATTAGATACGGAAAAGGAAAAAGACAAACCCAGAATAGAGATACTACTACCATCAACAGATCTAGAAAATTGGAATGATTCTTGTTATGATAATTAAATCGAGTATACCAATTATTGTCGCTAAAAGTGATGAAAATCCCCACTAAGATGCCACGTTTCTGGTTAAATATACCATTTCTATCGTTCGATTTATCTGATTAACGTACTCAACCTTCTTTACTTTTTCGGGCATTACATGCCCAGTTTCGTAGCGAAGAAATAAACGTATTGCTCACTTCTTTCCAGACTTTTTTATTTTCTTCATACACTCTCACATTGCTCACCCATTGTACAGTTAGTGATGCAGAAAGGAACCGCCAATTTATATCCAATCCTCTTCTACCCTTTTTTACAGTTAGTGATGCAGAAAGGAACCGCCAATTTATATCCAATCCTCTTCTACCCTTTTTACAGCACTTGAATTTCGACTTTAAAAAATCCCTGTTCCTAGAGGTTCGATTTCGTTTATTTTCAGAAATGTCTTTCATATTTTGTTTCAATGTCATGTACATCGTCGCTACCATGCAGGTTAGAATGATGGTTTTCGTTTTAATTTATTATCAAATATCGGTACTTACTCATTTTCTAATTTACACCGGGGCTAATGCTTAAGCAGGAACCCGGGGCTCTCCTTTCTAGGACATCCTGGAGAGTCAAAAGGAATTGCTCACCGCTTGTCATTAATTTGGCTAGCCGCAGGGCCTTTCCACCAAGACTACATTCATGTACCGAGTTGCATTACAAAACAAATCGACCAACAGTGCAAATTTTAAATTTTCGCTCAGGTTATCCCCCATTATTAATAATTAGAATTTGCTGGTTAACGAATTCGATCTTACTTTTCTTAATTGATTGTTATATGACGAGTTTGGATACGAAAACAAAAAACAAATGCGGTGGATAGGGAGCTCATAGTTTTGGTGTCTAATAAGTACAATCGATGAAAATTAATAAATCTAAAGGGGCACGCCGTAGCGTAATGGTTAAGGCACTGTGCTACAAGTCGGAAGGTCGAGGGTTCAAGTCCCGGTGGGGTCAGGATTTTTAAACTGACCCAAACCTTCTGGCGGCACTATGGCCCTGGGGTCGACTCAGCCTCTAACGGAAATGAGTACCAGACGCTTGTTCTGGGGTAAAGGCGGCCGTCACGCAGGGCTGACAACCCGGCTGACATCAAGTGCCGATTATCTAGAAATAGTGGGAGCCTTAACCTCCCACTGCCCCAAAGGCCTCCTGAGGCCTGTAGTGGGAATACTTTACTTTTACTTAATATATAAAAATGTTTGGTTTTTCGTACTTTATGCGCGGCCATACCGTTGATCCAATTGTAATGGAGCGTTTTGAAAAACGTTCAGGATATTCCCTGGATGAACATAGGTTATAAGAGAGTTGTGATACTCAACTCCTACACCCTTAAAAATCGCCCTTTATAGTGAAAACGTAAAAAAAAAGTAGCTCTTTGGGCGCTTAAATGGTTTACGCTGCCTAAACCTTAAAAAATACACAAAAGTAATGCACACAGAATTGAATATCTGAAAAAGCTCTACAAAAAAGTCCTCGACAGCATATGTTTATCTCTTACAGATAACTCACAATAACCATTTTTGTCTTTCATTGATGCCAAGAAGATCGAGACAAGTATGTAGATGCCTGTGCAAGCATAGCTGCAAATGGCGGGTATTCATTTACGGATAACTCACAATAAAGAATTTTGTCTTTTAGCTCATTTATGCCAACAATCGAGATAAGTAGATTCCCGGGCAACACCGGGTAATCAGCACGGGGAGTCTTAAAATAATTACCATATACATGTACACTTATTTTTCATTTCACTTATTCAACTAATCATAAGAAGTACATTAATTTTTGTCTTTCAGCTCATTTATGCCAAGAAGATCGAGTAGATTCCCGGACAACGCCGGGTAAACAGCACGGGGTATCTAAAAATAATTACGATATATATGTTTCCTTCTACATGTGTAACTAAAGATAAAACACATTAATTTTCGCATTTCAGCTCATTTATGTCAAGAAGCTCGGGATTATTAGATACCCAGGCAACGCCGGGTAATCAGCACGGGGTATCTAAAAATATAAATGTATAATTATTTTTCATTTTACGTATTCAACATAAAAGCATATTAATTTTCAATTATTTAGGCGCAGCAGCGCACACCGGGTATTAGCTAGTAAATAAATAATAAATATGTTCATGGTTAAAACCTCAATTCGCTAAAATAATTTAACCTTGCACGTGGTTCAGACTATACTTTTGCAATCGACTCATTAAATTTTTAAATAAAATTAATTTATATTTAGTTATTTTGAAATAGATATTAAAGTATCTGTATTAAAATATGATGTAATAAAACTAGAGACAAGATTTTTAGATTAAAAGTTGGAAGTACAAGAAAATGCAATTTCTATAGCAGGAGAGGAAAGTAGTTTATCGTTTGAAACTTGAGATATTTTTACTTGCGTAACAGTGTCATCCATTCTTAAAATGGTTTCCGGAAAGAAAAAATCCAATTTTAGGACATGACATGGGTCAGCAGGGGTAGGTCCACAAGTTATGTAGCAACTTGGTGCTCTTCCATTCAATTTTACACACACAGGGGTCATATATAACATGAATCGGCTAACAGAATGGTACTGCAAGCTACAATCTCTTCCCCTATATTCCAACAATAGCCAAAATGTAAGAATAAAAAAACAAACGAAAACAAAACAATCGAGCTACAAAAATACTAAAGAAAAACAATAGAATAGAGAAAACAAAAACGTGTATTATAATGCAACGTACGTGCTTCATGTTCCGCGTTGTGCAAATGTATGGCGTTATTGAGGTCCATTTTCTGTTTGTGTGTCACTTCGGCAGACCACTTGATATAGTTTATATATCCTGGTATCGTGTATTTGCAAGGGAACTGTCAACCATTGCATGCCGAAACCTACCTTGGAATTTCTACCAGAGAAGTAGTGTGATGTATCAAGCCCGTGTCCAAAAAATAATCTGTCGTTTTTAACTGCAAGGCACAGAAATTGAAGCCAGAATTCAGTAATGGCAACCCACTGTGCGAAGCAGACGGACTCCCTGCGCGAGTAAAGCTGAGTGTAGTGAAATGGGACGCAGTATGCGGGCAAGTTGTTAAGGTTGGAGTGTGGCGGGACGAGGCATGCGAGCAGGTTGTCAGGATTATCCATTTCACCAATTCAGAAGTTTTATTACTTCCTTGTAGTTTAAATGAGAGCTTCGGCGCTGGATTTTAGTGTGTTGCAGTTAAAAACGGCAGGTATATTTTTGACGTGACCTTGGTATATCACAACGCTTCTCTGGGACAAGTGTAGGATTTTGAGGAGTGTAGGATGAGCGTATGTTTGCGTGTTTGTGTAGTGTAATGTGTTCTGTCAGAGGGATGATGATAAATAGAAAGGAGGAGGCCAAATCCGGTGTCAGCACATAGCCGAATCCTCTCGAAAATCAGCAAGGGACCACAAGGTTTAACATCCCCATCTGACGGTAAATTACTATCAACAGTACCACATGCCTTCTCAGCATGTGTACTGCAGAGGGATTTGCAATTTGATGCACGAATACAGTGCACAATCTAGCAATTAAAAATTGTACACTAGTACCCCTCCTTGTCCCAAAATAGAAAGGAGGAAGCGAAACCCGGTGTCAGCACATAGCCGAATCCTCTCGAAAATCAGCAAGGGACCACAAGGTTTAACATCCCCATCTGACGGTAAATCACTATCAACAGTACCACATGCCTTCTCAGCATGTGTACTGCAGAGGGATTTGCAATTTGATGCACGAATACAGTGCACAATCTAGCAATTAAAAATTGTACACTAGTACCCCTCCTTGCCCCAAAATTAAAAATTTAGCAATTGAAATTATTTTTTTTTTAAATTAGGAATATTCCACAATACAGTGCTTCTCCTTCAACCCAAAGTGATTTGACGCCAGAGGTTCCTGCCTAGAGTCACCTTCGTTCCTTCTTTCCCTCTGATCTCTTCTTTCCATTACTTCTCCTCGCTCCCTCCATCCAACGCTCTCTAGGTCTGCCTCTTCCACTTCTTCCATTAGCTTTCCAATTATGGATCTTATTTCGTATTCTCTCATCTTCCATTCTTATGAGGTGTCCATACCATTTCAAACGTTTTTCTTCTATTTTTTTCCAATATGTTTTTTAACTTGCATAAAGTTGTTTATAATTATATACCAAGAGGACGAAGATCACTGGGCCATCCTATGAAACGCTGGAGGGAAAATTTTCTATAGGATCGTAACAGGCCTTGGCCTAATACTTGGAAGGAAGAAGAAGAACTTGCATAATTTCACTTACTGTGCTGTTTCTGACCTTATCCCTTCTTCAAATTCTTGTAGATCGCTTCCAAAAATCCATTTCTACTGCTAACAGCTCATTGGCTTGTTTTCTACATACTGACCAGATTTCGGATTCATATAATAAAATGCTTTGTAATAGAACTTGAAATATAGTTTTCTTCCTTCGGTATATTATATTTCTATTACAAAGCACTGAGTTCATCATATCAATTATTCTTCTTCCATCAGTTATTCTTCTTTCAATTTCTTTAGTTGAATTCTCACTTTTATCTGAAATGGATCCTAAATATTTAAAATTTTGAAATTATTTAATTTAATTATTTTTACAATTAAAACTTTCAACCCCGCTGGGTATGGAACCCTGTTCCGCTAGTCATGAAGCATCCATGGTAAAACCTGACCAGCACGGTGTACGAGAAAAGAAAAATGTAACAGAAGAAAATAAAAACAAAATGAGTTGGCATTAAAGGGTCACCATTGAATCTCAAATTTGGGAGTTGCGACTAAAATTCAGAACTTCTGAAGTTGTAATCCCAGTATAGAAAAACCTAGATGTTTTTTAGACACACACAACTTACTGGTAGGAGGCTCATAATCCAAATCTCAAAGAAGCGAAAAGATCAATGTGTCTAGAAATAAAATTTAATAAAATGATAGAAGTTAGCCTTTCAATCTCAAATTCAGGAGATCCGGAGTTTAAAAACCTCAACAGAATAAGCTTTTTTTTTAGGTACGCATAAACTGCTAGTGTAGCTCTACATAGAAAGAGACGCGGTATGACCTAAGGTGTTCAAGAGTGTCAAAATAATATTATAGTAATAAATAAATAAAAAAGCTTAGAACATAACTTTTGAGTCTCAAAACCTCGAGTTGATACCCAAATTTGTGAGTTCCAGGGTTTAAATTCCAGTTCAGAATAACCTGTTTTTAGACGTACACGCAGCCTATTAGTATAGGCATATGTGCAAGGATCATAGACGCTTTATGATCAAGTGTATTTAAGCGTTACCTTAAGGGAAGAAATGAGATTACGAGTATTTGAAAATAAAGTTCTTAAGAAAATTTTTGGACCAAAGAGAGATGAACAGACAGGTGAATGGAGAAGACTGAATAACAGTGAATTACATGGTATTTACAGGAAGCCAGATATAATGAGAACAGTTAAGTCTCGTAGACTGCGATGGGCAGGACATATGGCACGAAGGGGAATGAAAGACGTGCATGGAAGCTTCTTGTAGAAAAACCAGAGAGAAAACGCCCAGTTGGTAGAGCAAGAATTAACTGTGATTTGAGGGAAGTAGATTATACAGGGGATGAATGGAAAACATTAGCTCAGGATAGGGATGCACGGAGAGCTTATGTCCGCGCGGCCATAAACCTACGGGTTCGATAGTGTCAGTGAGTTAGTTAGTTACGTTTAAGCGTTTCAAAATTGAAATAAAATAGCTTAGAGGTAGCTTTTGAATCTCAAATTCAGAAGTTGAGATTCAAATTCAATAGTTTCAGAATTTAATTTTCAGTGTAGAATTACGTAACATGTTTTTAGACTCACACAGCCTACTAGTATCAGGCCTATGTACAAACATCATAGACACGGTATCATCAGAGATATTCAAGGGCCTCAAATTAAACGTAATAAAAAATCAATTACCAAGCTATTTACTTAAGAATGTAGCATTTGAAACTCATGTGAAGGTCCCGAGTTTAAATTCCGGTAATCAACCATCATGACTACAAATGTCCATTCTATGGCTTCCTTCAGAAGTAAAGTAAAGCTATGGATCCTTTATTGTACATTTAAGGCGAAGTCTGAAAGAAAGAAATTTCGGAACAAAATATGTCGAATCATTCTTGCCAGACTTTGAAATGAGACGTTAATGATATCAGATGCTAAGATCATCGTTCAATAAATTATGTCTACCTATTACAAAAATGAATTATGCGAAAGGCCTGGAAGGCCGATGGCCTATACCAACTGGTTGCTAGCCCAATGATTATTCAGCCAGTATAACAGTGACAAGTAATCAATATGTGGGATTCTCCAGCCGTTATAGCTGATTTTCATAGTCTGGAGTCCAATTATTGTAATTACTTTCTGACATTATCGGGTCCGGAGATTCGAGGCCATGAGGAAATAAATCCTCCATGCATTCTTGTCCTGAGCTAATATTTTCTATCCATTCACTGTATAATTCAAATTCCTCAGATCAAGCTTAATATTTAATTCCCGCCTGTCTTGGTCTCCCTATTAGGCGCATTCTTTCTGAATTGTTCTATACCGTAATAAGTTTCCAAACAGTCTTCCATCCCCCATTTGTGTAACATGCTCTTCACATCACAGTGCACCAGTCGTAACTGTTTTATTAACTCTATTTTCCATAAAGACCATGAAACTTATATTTATGTAGTTTCCTCCATTCACCCGTATGTTAGTTTCTGCTAATTATTGAAGGTTCTCAAATTTCTTAAAATATTGGGTGGGTACCTGTCTCATAAACAGACCAAAAATCGGTATTTTAGCTAAAATGTTGAAAAAAGAAAAAGTGGTTAGCGCAGAAAAAAATAACGCATTACACAAGTTTAGAGTGTGAACTGTACAAGGTTGGATACAATCTATAATGTAGGTGCACTATATGACAGAAGGACGCAATGGCCATGGAAAGACTTGCCCTACATGTGTGGAACGAGATCGATTCTAAACAATAGAGTAGAAACGGAAGGGGATGAGAGTGAGGAAAAGTAAGGGATGGTGGTGATGATGGCGGAAGAATGAAGAGTACTGTAATGTCAGATGTGAAGTACACTTGTACTGCCCAATCTCAATCATACTACCAAAAGTATTAGATATCAATCTGAAATCGGACAGTAATCATTACTGCATTTTATAAACGTGGTTTTAAAAAGTCATTGATCTCAGATGGGAAGATACCAGTAACTTACGCAACCAGGCGCGTTATCCCAAAGATAGCTCGCGTGATATATACTCGTGTGAAAGCGATATCAAATTGATACGGTGAAAACATCATTTCTCGGGAAATACCCAACGAGATAAAAAAATTGCCTTGTACGTAAAACCATAAAATAAATACAGGGTTTTAAATGTTTAGGCCATCATGTATCTCTTACTCAGAAAACGATTTGAAAGAAGAGAGTTATGAATTTCAAAATGAGTGTACGCGTACAACTAACAAAAATATTAATAAATAAAACCACAAAGAAACAATGTTTAAATTCTACAAAGCCATGGCAATTCCAATGACGACTGGGCCATGAACAGAACAGAGAGAAGATTAATACTGACGACAAAAATTAAATTCTTGGACATGTTGCTAGAAACATTTTAAATAATAGAATAAGACTAGACTTCAACATATTCACCTTATATGACATAATAATATAATATACATATATACAAACTAAATTGGCTACTCATTTGTACAAATGCACCCATACAGACTAACGATACACTATATTACGCCGATACATGGTCATAAAAACATTAGACGAGTCAGAAGAAGATTGAAAGGTATAATATTTTGAAAGCAAAGCAGGCCAGAAGGCCTATCTCAAAGGAGATCATGATAAGTGCATGTTTTCGCCTTAAAGAGATATACAATTCCTATAAATTATTTCTTCTTCTTCTTCTTCTTCTTCTTCCTTTCATGTGATAGACCTAGTGGTCTGTTACGGTCTCAAAACCAACGTTTGAAGGGTCTGCCCAAAGATCTCTTGCCTGGTGGCTGGTAATTTAAGATCTAACGTGGTATTCTTGTTCTGCTTATTCTTTTTACGTGAGATTTCCAGTTGTTTCTGTATTTTTGTACATATTCCATGACTGATTCTGTTTCTAATTCTTTGAGAATCTCAGAATTCCTTTTATGGTCTGTTCTTGAGAAGCCTATAGTACGTCTTTAACTTATAAATGTATTGTTTTTAACGAATTCACCAAGTTTATTACCATTACATTTTCAGGAGATAAATGGTTGTACAAAATGTAGTAAAGGGAGCTCTCTTAGAATTCATAATACCGTGTAGAATTTATACCGTAACTACATTTAATACACAAACTTTTAGGGACAAGAGAAGAGGCCAAAACAAATGTTTAATATTAAACGGCCATAGGTCTGAAAATAATAACTGAATAACAAAATAATAAACATGTTTCATCACCGTAAAAAGTTGTTACTGCTGTAACGTTACTTTTGACAGTCTTGCTTCAAACCCATATCAATTTTCCATCGTTTACAAAAGTTGTTCAATACAAATTTCGCAACGACGTGCCATTGCTTGTTGTGCATATTCAGAGAGACTTCTTGCCAGTGCTAAAAACCTCTAACGCGACCAGCCTGTAAAGTTCTCCAGATAAAAAATGTTAAATAGAGTGTAGTTAAGAAATTGAGGAGGCCACTGAATGGGTCCAACGCATCATGGCCAATCCACAGCTCACCGAATCTGCGGTTCAACATCACAACCAATACTTACTTCTGTAGTGATAAACTAAGTTTAAGATTTTGTCATCAAGTTATTAGTTTAAGATCCATAATCATTTAATAAAAAAACTATGTATGGTCTCTTTTTATCGTCCCTAGAATATCGAGTATTAAATTTAGTTTAATCCGGTAAATAAAATGAATTGTAAGAACCTCCCATTAACTAACTCATTGGCACTATCGAACCCATAGGTTCATGGCCGCACGGACATAAGCTCTCAATAATCCCTATATTGAGCTAATGTTTTTCGACCATTGCCTTTATATAATCTACTTCCCTCAAATCACAGTTAATGTTATTCTCCCATCTCATTCTTAGTCTACCAATTGGGCCGCTCCCTCTGGTTTTCTTACAAGAAGCTTCCATTCACGTCTTCCATTCCCCATTCGTGCCACATATCCTGCCCATCGCAGTCTACGAGACGTAACTGTTCTTATTATATCTGGCTTCCTATAAAGACAATGTAGTTCACTGTCGTGTAGTCTTCTTCATTCACCTGTCTTTTCCTAAGAACTTTATTCTCAAATACTTGTAATCCCATTTCCTCCCTTAAAGTAAGAGTCCGTGTTTCACATCCATATAATATAACTGGTAGAATAATAGTTTTATATATTTTCAGTTTAACGTTTTGTGGAAGGAGTTGGGACGAAGGACATCCCATTAAACAATTAATGAATGCATTTATAAGAACAATTCTGGGAAACATGTCAATTTTAAAATTATGTTGAAAATACAGCAAAAATATAGCCTAATTGATAGAAACGTATTTATAATAATGAAACCACGTATAAAATTGATGTATTAAATTATAGTCGAAGTTTCTACAAATGACCAGTAAATGTTGCATTCTACTTCAATGAGTAGATGTTAATAAAACATGCGCTTTATAAACATAATTCTGTGTTATCTGATAAAGAACAATCAGAATCTGTTTATTATTTGATAAATTTTTAATGAAATATAAATTGAGGTATATTGAAAAATAGTGAAATTCAATATAGGATTACATATTAAGGAATTTAATTAAAAATATATTCCAACATTTTCAGTTTTTGTTTATCAGTCTGGCTCTAATCTATGACCTAGGGTAATGTTATTGCATAGAACTCAGTAGGTCCGGGTACGATCCTTGTCAGAACACGTTTCCAGTGTGAGGGGTTTTCGGGATTTTTCCTCGCTTGTATAACATATGTGAAGAAAATCTAAGGGTCAATAGCTTCCGATCATCATATGATCATTATATTCACCTTGTTTAGTAAGTATATATGAGTGAACGACATTTCTTGTTTTAAATTATATTGTTTTTAGGAGAAACACACAGCTTTGAGCTTATCACTCATTGCTTAGTAAAGAAAATACAGAGTCTGCAAATAGCCGAATGGTTGAAAACTCTTACAGCCAGCCTCCTGAATGCTTGATACGCACGCGCGGATCGTTTACATCACTCGTAGTACTATTCTAACTTACAAAAGTCAGATTTTGTGACAGCTATTTTGCAGTGAAGTAGTGTTGGTAAACAACCGATTCTTTTAGTTTGGTTATTAGCACGCATGGGAAAGAGACACAAGACAGCAGAGAAGGAGAGCATGCCTACTCGACTCAGACGTCATCTATGCTTTCAGTTATATGGCGGCACCTGCTTGTGATTCGGAGTTAAAAATCATTTCCCAATAAGTCGTGACTCGGGAAGCATGAAGCACGTTAAAAATACCTGATAAGGATTAAGTTAAAGGTAAGCCAAACATTTGTTATTGATCTATTATTCTTAAAAGTTAATAAATAGATAAATATACTTCTTCTTCTTCACTTCACGGACTAGGCAGATTGCCTATTCCGCCTCACAGCTGTTCTGTCCATCTTTTCACTGGCCTTCCTACATTCCTTAAACCTCTTGGCTTGTAGTTGAATGCCACTCTTGGTAATCTTGTTACATTCATTCTTTCCACATGTGTCAACCATTTCTTTCTATATTCTCTGATTTTTTCATCCAATGGATATATATATATATATATATTTAACTCTGTTCTTATATCTTAATACCTTATCGGATCAAATCTTGTGCAACCTTTTGTTCTTCTAAGGAAGTCAATTTCTGCGCTTTGTATTCTACTTTGCAATTTTTTGGTCATTACCCAAGTTTCGCTCCCATAAAGTAATGCAGGAACTGCCATGTTTTATAAAACTTCAATCTAGTATCTCTTCTTGTTTTATTCTTTAATGTTTTATGCATAGTTCCGTGTATCATTTGAAATTATTTCGACAGTTTGATATGTATGTCTCTTTCAGTTTTTGAGATAAATACACATTAAGTAAAAAAGATAAAACTTGATAAATGACATAAAAAAGTTTATCTTAGATACGTCCACCGCTGTGGTCTCGAGGTAGCGTGCTGCCTTGTCACGCGGCGGGCCCGGGTTCGATCCCCGGTCGGGGCAGTATTTCTGGGTGAGTTTTTTATTTAGGTTTTTCCTCACCTGTAAGACAAATGTCAGGAAAACTTTAAGGTCCGAACGGTCCACGAAATCATATAGCCATCATCACCATCAGCATCCTTCACCGGTGTGGAAAATAACGGGAAGCTACCACACCTACAATTCCCTAGTAAAGCTGCAAGCATAGCATGAAAATGCTATGATTACACTGAAGGACCTGCCCCCGGGCAGAATTACTATGGATGGATTTTAAATAACCTGCAATACTGAATATGTTGTAACTAAAATGTGATGCAATAATTAAATGAGTTTAATTCAGTTGTTTTATTACTTTTTTACCGACACCGCCAGGCTGTCTTTATGGTATTCTCTCCTGGTATATAGAATTGTAACCCACTTCTTAAGTTGTGGGACCTAAAAGGTGGAGTTACGTTATCGGATAATACGATGGGTGAAGAATGATAATGAAGCTCCAAGGAGAGTTTTTTTATTATTAAAAGTTAACAAATAATTTTATTTATTTATTTATTTCCACTAATTATCTAGAGGATCTTCAGTATATCATTTACTACAATTCGAAAAAAAAAATATATTCCATAAATAATATGGACTACATGAACTCATTTGTTTTCGTAATCGAGATGTTCTGAAAAACTTCAATTGTTTTAACTTTTTTCAATTAGTATTGTTGTATACCTTTTTTATTTAGATGTTGTGTCAATTAAGGTAAAAATAATACATTAGCGTAAAAATCAATATTGTAGCTAATTTCAAAATGTTTTACAATCTACTGGCATATATAAATAAAACAAATAATATATGAATTTCACAAATCAAATTAGGAAAAACAATGCACTGAATAAAATCTCTCAGAGTTATTATTTTCGATTGAGGGTCTTTCCACTTTTTCAGCGGTTGCCCTTTTACCAGCCGGCTGCTGGCCCTTCACATCCACATGTGTCAATCACAGAGGTAGATGATCAACAGCCAGTGTAGGGGTGACATGTGGTTAGCATTTCGAGTCCCCCAGCCGTTATAGCTGGTTCCTCAACCTGGAGCCGCTACTTATTGTAGCTACCCAATTGCCTCACGATGCTGGGTGGGCACCGGTCCCATACTGGCCGAAATACCATGAGAAAATTTCTTCCCCCATGGAGACTCGAACTAGCGCAAGTCCCGTAGCTCTGCGCCAAGGCTTCCTACCTTAACCGCTTGGCTACGGCGCGGGACTCAGAGTTATTATACATTCATAATAACTATGGCTAGGATTTTTATGCAATAGAAGATTGAAATTCAGATAGTGTACATTATTCAACTGTTTGTGTGTGAAACAAGATAATTAAGACAGTCAAAAGTCTTATGTCTCATTATACTATTCAACATTTATATGTGAAACCAAAACAAAAAACACTAGTAAGTCTAACTTCTCATTATACTGTGTTGCTCACTTAACATTTATTACACAAAAATCGATTAATAACCGTTTGAGTTAGTTACATTTGATACCCGCATTCCGAGGTTCCGTGTTCAAACACCGGAGCCGACAGACTGACTTTGATTTTTCTAGATTTTCATTAATAATGTCATGATAACATTATAAATAAATCAATAGACACATGAAAAACAAAACATCAGCATGCTGATTATTCCTAAGTATCCTATAAGGAATAGGACTTTAGATGTTAAAACTTACAATTAAAAATCAAATACCCCAAATATAAATAGCTAGATCTGGTATACCAGCTTTTACACACCATATAAACGTTCTATGTTCATGATTTTTTCCAATCACTCTCAAATTTAGAAAATTTCACAAATTAAAATACCTAATAATAATATATTAAAATATTAGTCTAATAATAATAATAATAATAATAATAATAATAATAATAATAATAATAATAATAATAATAATAATAGTAATATCATTAATAATAGCAAGAGACTTTACTCATGTTCAGGAGATCTCGGGTTTAAATCTAGGTGGCGAACAACCTGACATTTCTTTCTACATTTCGTCAGGTGTCAAGTAAAATGCTGGGTTTATATTGCATTGTCAGGTCCATTTCATCATAAGTATTCACCATTCAAAGCACAAATCATTAAATATAAAAATAAACAGACTTGATTCGACACTCGTTAATGCATCTATAAAATTAAATCGAAAATAATAATTACTATTATTACTATTTACTATTTATAATGGGTCCAAGGGTATGCATGCGCAATATAGTTTCCATTGCAAACACACAGCCTCTGCATATCAACTCCTTTCCCAACCTGCTCGAGGTGGACCTGCTAATCCGAGTAACCCAAATCAAGGTTGTGGTATAGAATCTCTTCGGCGATTTGGATCG
Source organism: Diploptera punctata (assembly GCA_030220185.1). Classification (NCBI taxonomy): domain Eukaryota; kingdom Metazoa; phylum Arthropoda; class Insecta; order Blattodea; family Blaberidae; genus Diploptera; species Diploptera punctata. Next base: position 1,333,861 of record JASPKZ010003429.1, on the reverse strand, counting down.
GAGAACTGATGGGAAGAGGTGGACCTTTCTCTGGGATGATAAGAGACCCATGCTCGGGGAAACAAGAGTAAAGTCCACAACGACAACTATTTTTTTAATAGGTTGGCGGAAGTGGCAACCCTCTAGATGGGGTTAGTACATCCAGGAGCTGGACCTAAAGCTTTGAGGTGGCAGCCCCACCAATGGTCTACTCTGCATAGCGTTGGTACCGCGATCAGAGGAAAACGCATTACTCGTATTCTTCACAATGGAATATGGAAGAAAGTAGATTACCAAATAAAATCTTCCATTATTTTCCAAGAGGAAGAAGAGATGTCGGACGTCCTCGGAAGAGACTGTCTTAGATCTATTAGTGAAGACGGAACAGGCAACTCTTGCCTAAACCAGAAAGTGAAGAAGAAGAAGAAGGATATTGATAATAGTAATATTATTAGTCACATTATTATTATTATTATTATTATTATTATTATTATTGTTATTATTATTGTTATTATTATTGTTATTATTATTATCATCATTATTAATATCATTATCATTATTATTATTATCATTATCATCATTATTATTATCATCATTATCACCACCACCACCATCATCATCATCATTATTATTATTATTATTATTATTATTATTATTATTATTATTATTTAGCAGGATTCGTCATGTTTCACATCTTTCTGTGCAGAATGAATTTACTGTCGTCCTCCTCAACATCTCTCTGTTATTCCAATCTCCATCGTCCAATACTTTTTCCCTCAAGTTGCTCAAAAACCATCAACCCACTTTTTTTTGCCGTCCTCTTCTTCTTCTTCTTCTACCAAGTGGCATCCATTCTAATATTCTTCTTTGGAATATGTCCTCTGCCATTTCTCTGACATGCCCATACCATTTTAATTATTTGTTTTTTAAGAAATTTACTATTGAAGTTTGAACATTCATATTTCGTTTAATGTCACTGTTTCTTATTTCATACATCATAGAAATTCCAGCTGAACGCATCCAATAATAATAATAATAATAATAATAATAATAATAATAATAATAATAATAAAACAATAATGATAACAGAGATTCGAGTAAAATTGGTATAAAAGATAGTAAATAATAGGGAGTTCATGTTGTTAGTATAATTCAATTTCGTAATTTTTCAGCTTTTCCACTAATCAATATTCAAGTAGGGTATCTAATCAATAATTAGTTATCCTCATGATACTGAATGTACCCAATTCTAATCGTTCCCTACATACCTTGAAGGAAAATCCATCCTCAGCAGGGATCGGAACTCAGTCCCCATTGCATGCAAGTCATAACCTGACAGTTAAAACAACAAGGCGGTCTACAAAATCGTTATGATGCCCTTCAAAGTCTACACTTGGTTAATTCGGCCCTCACCGGGATTTAAAAAATTGAAATATGTTTATCATTATTATTTTTACATTTACATATTTGCTTTCTGAACATGTAAAAATATTTATTGAGAAAAGTATATCGGCTTCGTCAATTAAATTATTTTTGTCAAAAAAAATGACACGTATATTTACCATCGAAATAAATACTTTTTATATGATAACAGAGTGGGAGTGGGAGAAAAAAAAAGAGACGCTACAAAAACATTGCCTGAGTGAAAACTAATTTCAAAAGCACATTCCAAAATTGAATTAACAATATAAAGATGAAAGCTACTCGATTAAACAGCGCACTAACTGCATTATGAACCAAGCCTGCCTGTTTGTTTACTATTTCCGCATTGTTAGAGAATACGATATCTTTTGTTTATCTAATAATGTGAAACACAATATTCACACAATTGATAACATTGAGTCTAAAATATGAAAAGATAATAAAATATAAAAACATGATTTCTATTTAATCCCCTTTTATAAACGATTTTAAATCTAAGAACATATAACTTATAGCACGTTTTGTTGTTTCTAGTAAGCTGTGAATTGAATGTTGTTTGTTACGTTTAAAAACATCCATGGTGCGAAAGACCTAGAATGCCCTCGGCTAACCATTCGGCTGCTGGCCATCCACATGTGTTAATCATAGAGTAGAAGTGACATGTGGTCAGCATATCGGGTACCCCAGCCGTTATAGCTGGTCTTCTCAGCCTGGAGTCGCTACTTATTGTAGCTACCGAAATTCCTCATAATGCTGGATGGGCACTGGTCCTATACTGGCCGAAATTCCATGAGAAAATTTATTTCCCCATGGACACTCGAACCAGTGCAAGTCTCGTAGCTCTGCGCCAAGGCATGTTGCCTTAACCATTCGGCTGCAAGACCCGGGACTTGTTTGTTGTGTGTTTTGCGTGGAAGTATGTGTGCGTGTGTGTGCGTGAGTTCTAATGCCACCCACTGCACCTCACGTGCTTCGGATTCCGCGCTGGGCGGATAGATGGCGTTAATGTGGTGTATTTTCAATTAACGCATAACTTCGACAGACCATTTTACGTAGATTACGTATTCTTGTATTGTGTACAGAGAGGAGTGTGGGAAGAATGTATATTTGTTATGTCTATGTAGTGTAAAGTGTGTTGTATGAGTCATAATGATGAAGAGAAGGGAGAATGTTAAACCCGGTGCCGGCACGCAGCCTACTCTTATTGAAAAACACCAAGAGTTCGCCAATCTTAACATGTCCATCCGCGACGAACGAATCTCTATCAACAGCACCACATGCCTTCGCAACATATGTAGCCTACTGTGGAGAGGTTAGCAATATAATGCAGGAATATAATACACCACCACCTCTCCTGGCCCGGATCTACAACATTTTGCAATTATTAATTAAATGAATTTAATTTGACAATTAAAATTTTCAACCCAACCTGGTATAGAACCCGGGCTGCTAGTCAGCATGGCGGACTATTGAGTACCGACTAACTTTGACACTAGTAGAGCGAGTTGGCTCAAGTGATAAAGTTTGAGACTCATATTCGGAAGGTCCTTATTTCAAACCGTGGTGCCGATCAGCCTGACAGATTTTTTCCCTGGTTTTCTACAGTCAAGCCAAGTGCTGAGATGGAATTTCATACCCAGGACCCACTTAATCAGATTCGTCATTTCACAAAATAGTAAAAAAATAAACAATATAAATAACACATGGACCTATACCATATTGCCTTGGAAGTTAAAAGTGAGTTGTTCATTCCGGTGTCATTACTGTATGCAATATGTCAATACTTACTAGTGGATCCTCTTGAGGCGCTGAGTGATTTGAGAAATCCTCAAATACATTATGCACTAAAATACATATACAGGTTGTAAAAAGGAAATATTTATGATAATGCCTAATTTTTTAAAGGGAATTCATTAATGTTGGTGGATTTTGCTCGTATTGTGGTAGAATTGTGGAACATATTTGTAAAGTGACCACTCCAAAACTTCTAGATTTTTTGCCAAAAATGTTTTCTTATTCTGAAATAAGGAAAGGACTATTATAAATAGGTAATCACGATTGATTCCAACGAATAGCCTACTTGTTTTTAAACTGAAGAAAAGCAGGAAATACTAGGCCAGGTTGGGTGACATCTTTATATTATTAATGCTCATAATTTCAACCCCATAACTAAAATTTCTGAAAATTACAATTCGGGGTAAGACCACGCGATTTCACGATTAAGTGTCCGAAACCCTAATGTGTATTGAAACTTATATTTGGCATAATATTCTGTTAAATAAAGAACATGCCGAGTTAATGATGATAAAGTCACCATTAAAAAAAAATAATAATATATCTTGCTCCATCGGCCGCGGTATTCTAGTGGTTATGTTCATTTCCTCTAGTCCCGAGTGTGGGTTCAAATCCGGCCGGAGTCGATGGAATTGTAGGATGCAAAATCCAATGGACAATCTCCTCCTGGAAGGATTTTAATCCTCGAGTTCCGTGTCTGAAGACTTTTAGTCTCGTAAAAGGACCGAAAGCCTGGATATAAAGGCCTCTGTGCAAAATTTAACCGGCCTTCATAATATATCCAAATATTACCTTATTTGTTCACTAGATATCCCATTCAGGTGATGTGCTAGCCACATGTTAATTGTTCACATAGGCTTATATAGGTAAATACGCGTAAAAAAATCCCGTCAAGGAGCTCCTATGTCCCCACGCGGGAATACAATAACTTGCTCTAGAATAAAAGTAGATAAGAGAATGTAAAATACATAAATCTATACACTGTAAAAAATTAATTAAATTATCCTAAACCTTTGTAGAAAAATGGGACAAACGTTTGGTTAAATTTAACAGTACCTGATAATGTATAAGCACTTGTCGAAATATAAAAAACTGAGAATAAATTTATCATTTTCTGTTTATTGTATTAGAACTTTTTTTTCTCGAATATGCTTTAGATATAGCTCTCAATATGGAGAGTAAAGTGAGTAAATATAATTCTGTAAAACGTATTTACATAACTCCTGAATATAACATCTCATATAAAGTTTGTCGCTCTCTTAAGTAGCTACTTAGGTAAAAATGCCTAATATCTGTAGAGTGGTTAAATAAATAAATAAATGTCCTCAACTCGTGTCCAACTCAGGGCGAGAGATGAGATGAAGACCTTATATCGACAAGGGTACCGGCCGACCAATCCTGAAGCACTGTCACAGGGTCGGATGATTGAAAATTAAACTAAATGATGAGATGAAAAATGGTGGAATGAAATTGCGACAGGGGAAAACGGGAGAAAAACCTGCCCGCGCTCCGTTTCCTCCACCACAAAATCTACATGGAGTGACCGAGACTCGATCTCAGGACTCCAGCTGTCAGAGGCGAGCGTCTAACCGCTTGCGGCACGGAGCCGCCTTTATAGTGGTTACTCTATAAAAATTGTACAATTCCACCAATTGTTAATATGAGCAAAACCACTAACATTAGTGATTTCCCTGTAAAAATATAAGGCATTAACATCATATTTCTTTTTTACGCCCTGTATATGTATTTTATTGTAAAATATATTTGAAGGTTTCTCAAATCACCAAATGCCTGAAGAGGATCTACCAGTGAATTTAAAAACACTCCTATAATCCATTTATTGTCGCGTTCATCCTTAATGTAGGATAAATGTTTCTGCAATCTATTCTATGAAGAATTAAGAGTGAGTATACTACATTTAGATTCGAAGGGAATGTCAGAGTGGCACATAGAAAATCAACGTAGCTAAGTGCTCAGGTCCTATACAACGCGATTTATAGACGAATCGGAATTCGATTTGTTGGATCGTAAAGTAGTTGTTTATGAGGCGATAAAGTTGGAATTCTATTAAATAGACACCGGGGCAACATTCTGTCCAATAATGATTTCCTTGGTTGCCAAATACACGTCCCGGGATCTCATGTGTCGATATCTATCCCCATCCACATTCCTTTTCACTTTGCATAAATACAGAGTGGGGTGAAAAGAATGGGGGAAATTTGGAATGTAACCCTCATACTCTTTTTCCTGACCTAAATACTGTTCTTACCCAAAAACTTCAACGTGTTCATAATTCTTGCATTCGTCTTATTTTGTGGTATTCGCAGATTTGATCACGTTTCACCATCCCTGGAACAATCATCATGGCTTCGTCTCCAAGATCATAGAATCATCCTTTCCCTATCTCTCCTATATAAAATATTACACACATCATTACCTTATTGTTTATCACACCGCTTCGCTAGACTCTCTAGTACACATAAATTAGATACATGATCTCCCATCAGCAAATTGTCCTTTATATCCCTCCTCATCACACTACCTATTATTCGAAATTTTTTACAGTTTCTCTTGCTAGAACATGGAATTCTGTTCTATCCTATATCAGAGACTGCCAAACTCTACCACCTTTCAGAAAGAAATTGTAAATACAATTATTAACAGAAACAACTCATTAATATTACTTTTTTAACAATTAATAATGTTTTTTCATTATTTAGTAAAAATATTAAGATTTGTCAATATGTATTTACCTTATATATATATATATATATATATAAGCGAGAGATTAATTCATTAGAGTTTATTACTTTATAGTAATAGTAGATTCGAGCTGTTATTCCTTCGAGTATACAGTTTCAAATTAGTTTAATTTTAATTCTATTTAATTTTGCTGTATTATTAGACATTATTTTCATTATTGTTCAGTCTGACAGATAATTGTTTAGTATGTACTATTATTGTATACTATTATTGTATTTTTTGTATTTAAATGTTAACACAAGTTTGTAAATGTAACACATGTTTGTCCTGGTGAGTGCAAGAGATGGCCGCATGGCCTTAACTCCACCAGACTAAATAACTATGTTCTATTCTATTCATTGAGATGAAAATACATAGGCCTACTGTATGTAGGTTATTTCATAACAATGAACATCTTATTATTTCTCCTAGATATTCATTCTATAGGCTATACTTTACATGTCATAGCTTATTTGTTTAAGGTAATAAATACGCTAAAAGTCGGAAGGTCGGATGTTAGAATCCCGGTGGGGTCATGATTTATAAACTGGTCTAAACTATCTGGCGGCATCAAAGCCCTGGGGTCGACTCAAGCTTCTAACGGGAATGAGTACCAAATGTATTTTCTGAGAGTAAACGTGGCCGTGATGGAGGGCTGACAACCGGACTGACATAGAGTGCTGATTGTTTAGAAAAAGTGGTAGTTTAATATCCTACTACTATAAGAGTCTCCTAAGGGCCTGTAATGTGATCACTTTACTTTTACTTTTAAATATGGAATTCCAAACAAACTTCACATGTAAAAGATTAGACCTGGACAATAAAATTCTAATTAAAACAGCTTTCAGTATCTTAAAAGGTTCCATTCGGATTCTAAGAAATCATAAATACTGGTAGAAATGATAAATTGGATATTTTTTTATGTTTTCTCTATATAATCATTCCACCAGAGAGAGAACATTTCCATTTCTCATGTATTAAGGAAAATTACATAGAAAACTATTAGACGAATAAAAACAAAAGCAGAAGTGACTGCCCGTATACGTATCACTCTACTGAGTAAAATAGTCTACGTTATACTATCTACCATAACTCATGTTTTTAACTCCTCACTACAAACCTCTACATATCCCACTATATGGAAGCAAACACTTGTACGCCCACTCTCGAAATATAAAACTCGATTAACTCTGAATGATTTTCGACCCATTAGTATTTTACCTTCCCTTTTAAAAGCTTTGGAACGATGAATCCACAAACAAATGACTGACTACCTAACGGAATACGACCTTCTAGATCAATTTTAGTCAGCATTCGATACACGAAACAATATATATAGGCCTATATATATACTGCTCTACTAAACATATGTGAAGACATACGCGAAGCATCTGATAATCGAAAACTTACTATTCTTACACTACTTAACTTTGGTAAAGCATTTGACACAGTACATTTGGACTTATTGCATAAAAAAAATCTCTCATTCTGAGAGTGCCAAACAATGGATCAACTCCTATCTTCGTGAGCGTCAGCAATCAGATGTAGGAAATTCTACATTACCATCATATTGGGCCTACATTAAAGCTGCAATTCCACAGGGTTCGGTGCTCGGTCCATTATTTTTTCCATCTATATAAATTATTATATATAAATGATATATAACTCCATAAAGCATTGCAAACATAATTTATTCGCGGACGATATGCAGATCTACATTCACGCAGACAAATATTGTTTAAATGACACGGTAGCCAAAATTAATGAGGACCTAGATTCATTAATAACTTTGACAGAGAAATATGGACTTCATCTAAATCCTAGAAAGTCACAAGTAATCATTATGGGTCATCAGAAACTATTAGCTTCAATTAACACACGTACAGTGTCGCTTAATGTGGCTCAAACCCCTTATAATGATATGGTAAAAAACTGGAAGTATTTATGTATAAAATCAGAATTGGAATGAACAAATAAACCACACTTGCAGAACAATCGTATAAGAAATTGTTTACCATTTGCTCTAAGGAACAAACAATAACTCAAGAATAAAAATTTGTACTTTTCTACAATTAAAAGTCGATTACAGTCTTGTTGTACATACATTTAAAAATGTTTGAAAGTGATTTGTGTCAAATTTCGCATTTTATTTAGTCATTCGTATTCCACATTATAAGTTATGAATGTTTTCTCGCTTTTATTTCATTATAAAATTTTTTTTATTGATCTGTTTGACTTGTATCGGTTGTCTAAACTGACAGGAAGGGCTTTATTCCTCAAACACATCACGGAATTAATGAAAAGTGTAGATTAGGCAGCTTAGGATGAAAGCAGCTTGGAGGAAGGAGGTTCAAAATGGCAGGGAAGGTATATGCTTCATGATTGGAGAAGTAGATAGTAGAGACGATTTCGTGTCAAGTTGGCAATGGGATGGCAGTTACCCATTGTGCAAACACAATACAGCTGTAAGAATGCCTCTGCGTAAAAATTCTATACTCCAGGGTGCATCTAACTTAATTGACTAACATGGACCATATCTACATCATGTGGTATTACCATGAAAAGCTAATATAATAAATATTTATATCGTTTCAAAACATCTACTTGTTCATTTAATATTGTTATGATCAACTTATGCATACTATTATGTGGAACCTACCCGATCCTGATTACTGGAGTGCAGTTTATTTGTCTCCATCAAAAAACATCAACGATAACAATATACAGCATATTTGCTATAAGTAATAAGATATACTTTACATAAATTATTATTATAATAATGAAGTAGGATAGATAAATAAGTAGGAATGTATTTAAGAACTTATTTAATGGCTCATGTCATTACCGCCGAATATATATATTTACGTTGCGAAAAAAATAAATATGGCTGCGGCTAGAGCGATTTTTGACTTATGGCTTTCACTCCTAAAGACTGGAATTCGCGGATTTTTTGAGAATATGTTTCTCATTTTAATCGATTTCCATACACAGAGTAAAAAACCCGAAAACTGCGGACGCGCTTCAGAACAATTTTTGTAGTTTCTGCGTCAAGTAAACTCTCACTTCGAATGATTTTGATAAGGGACTTGAACTTACTTTTCATAATTGATAGTTATCCCGAGATTTTAGTAAACGTTTCGCCCGATAGAGCGATATATATATATATATATATATATATATATATATATATATATATATTTATATATAATCAGCCGCGCTGGACTAGTGGTTATGCTCCTTGCATCTGGTACCGTGGGTTTAAACCCGGCGGTGGCCGATGGGTTTTTTTAGAACAAAAAAATCCAAGCGCCATGGGTCCCGACTCTGAAGTTTTTCAGGCTCGTAAAAGATCCTAAAGACTGAATAAAAAGGCCTCTAAGCAAAATTTACCGACTTCAACGTCTTAGTAATACCTTAGTTGCCTGTTAGATGTCTCATTGAGTCGGTGTGTTGACCGTATGCCATTCATGACATGTATGGGCAAATATGGTACGGTAATTAAATTAGCATGGTCTAGTGACTCCTGTCAAAAGAAGAGCTATAGCTCAACATTGGACTACGCCATATATATAACTCCAACATCGCCGGTCGCAAGTCCGGATGAGAAAGGAGGAGGGGGAAAAGTAACACCTCGTTCAAAAACCTAGATTCAGCTGACCCGGCTGAACGTACCTCATGAGGGTCCCTAGCCAGGGTTACAGTGAAGTCCTCAATAATGGATTCAGCAGAGTAGGAGACCTACGGTTTGGTGCAGACGGCGGATGAGGCAATAAAGGGTGGATAAGACTCTTAAGCTGCAGTAAAAGCAACTGATCTATGGTGGACTCCAGAAAAAGTCTCTGGTCCTCCAACTTGGGGATTGATACCGTACTATAGGCCAGCTCCTTATAGATTGTAAAAAAATGTAATGCTAAAAAACCAAAATTTAGAGAACTGTGTATTTTGGTTGAAGATACCTGTGTATATAACAGAAACAATCCTGATATATATATGTCTACGCAGTATATAGGCTATGCCGTGGTCATGTTTTATTTGTAATAATTTTTTAAAAAATTCTATTCATAAGATAGAACAGAAAGCAGTTTGTTGAATGCGTTAATGCACGTGGAATGTGATTCATGGCCGGAGTTCTAACATGTCAAAGTGCATGATTGCCCTATCATTTGTCATCATCATTACATCATACAGATACAACTTGTTGATTAATGACACCTGTATCGCCCATATTGTATCTACATCCCCCTGATCTAAATTGTAACTAGAGAAGAAAAAATATAGAATTTTTCAGTGACATTAAAAGTTGTACGCATATAGGCCTAATTAAAAAATATACAGTTAACCCAATGTCTTTGATCCTAATAACTCGATTAAAAAAATTACTCCACAGAAGATGAAAAACTTTCGTAAAATTTGTCCATCAATATTCCTTTGATGTTTAAATCGAGTAAGTATTTATAAGGTCCTCGATTGGCCCTTATCATGAACCAAATTAATGTAATTTATATCCCGATAACCAGTTTCCTATGTTCCATCCTCCTTAACTATCTCTTTCTCAAGGACTTCCTAATATTTTTTTTAAAGATTCCAGCTACATGACTTACCATCATAGTTCCTAGACATAATAACCAGACAATACTATAAGACTATATACAACTTCATTAAATTATATGAGAGAAATAAGGTATACCATTATTTTATTCCGGAATTCATCGAAAAAATTATTTGGCTATGTTTCATCTCCAGTAAGAGAAGTCCTTAAACACCACCACATTATGTGCATCAATGTTTTAAATGGTATTGTTTTCCCTGAACAACAATGTAGTACTGAGTTTTACTGCAAGATATATCTACTTCAGATGTCCTAGAACAACATGATGCAAATAAATTAATAGTTTGAAAAAAGTAAGGGTGTTTTTTACGTTACGATCATTGTATTACCTCGAAACTCGTGGATGCAAGAAATAATAACTGGAATGAAAACAAGAGAATTGGTGAAATGAAGTCGATAGATATAGACGAGTGGAGAAGGAAAATAAAACTTCATGCACAGAAATATGTGTAAACATTGAAAATCAGTACATAAATAAACATAATGTTATTAAGAATTAAATTAATGTTTTTTATTATCTCGCCTATAAGCTCCGAAACTGCAATCTAGAAGAAAAAGGATATGAGCTCAGGTAATAAAAATATTAATTTAATTCTTAAATTAAGCATCATAATGTTTTTCCCTGTGAAAGTTAAATAAATTATTTTATTAATACAATAAATGCCCATAAAATAGTCCGAATCTGAATTTATAAAGTAGAACTGAAACTGTTGAACGGATAGCGGTAAGAACCTATTTCGAAGATGATACTGGAATTAACTGCTGAAGACAGAAGAGGAAGAGAAAAATCACGAAAAAATTGGGTGGATAGAATCACGTGGATCGTGAATCGAAATTACGTAGTAGAAGAAGATGATCAAGACAAAATGTTATGGAGAAATGAAGTCACTTAGAGCTGAAATAAAACTATTCCATAAAGAAATATTCTTAATAGAATAATATTTATTTAAACTATACATTTTTATAATGAAAGCGATGGGCAGGACATGTGGCACGAAAGGGGAATGAAAGACGTGCATGGAAGCTTCTTGTAGGAAAACCAGAGGGAAAACGCCCAGTTGTTAGATCAAGAATGAAGTGGGAGAATAACATTAACTATGATTTGAGGGACGAAGATTATATAGGGGATGATTGGAAAACATTGGCTCAGGATAGGGATGTATGGAGAGCTTATGTCCCCGCGGTCATGAACCTACGGGTTCGATAGTGTCAGTGAGTTAGTTAGTTTTTTTTTTTTTTTTTTAGTTATATATTGTTGTAATACCTATAATTTAGTCCACTGAATTATTCAGGGAAAATTATTCTTTATTACTAATAGAGACTATTAAGAAGGCTCAAATACGAGGAAAATATTCCGATGATCTTACGGAACTAGATATAGACATGACGATTCAATTGGGTGAGAATAGGACCTTAATGGAAGGCCTTAGTGAACGCGGTATTGGATTTTAGGATTCCGTTAGGTATAAATTAGTTAGATAGTATTACAGTACATTGAATGTGAAAAAGGATTTTAGTTCGGGGTTTTATTTTGGGCTCCGATGATGTAGTTCAGGGTTACAATGGGCCAATATTCTTGGGTTTGGTAAAGTAATGGACTTATCTTAGCTTAGGGTACACGGAAAGGATTCAATAGCGATTTAAATTATCAATAAAGTCGTGTCCAGAATTTTAACGTTTTATTAAAATAACATCGGTTAAACATAGGCTTGATTCTCAAAATGCGTGCTAGCATGCATTACAGAGATTCTTGTCATCCCAACTTCTCTCAAAAAACGTTAAATTGGAGATATATAAAACTGTTAATCTCCAAGTTTTATTACATGGTTGTGAAACATGGACTCTTACTTTAAGGGAGGAGAAAAGGTTACGAGTATTTGAGAATGACGATGTTGGGAAAAATTTTAGACCAAAGAGAGATGAACATGCAGACGAATGGAGAAAATTTTATAACAGTGAGCTATGTGATATTTATAGAAAACTAGTATAATAAGAACAGTTAAGTCTTGTAGACTGCGAAGGATAGGACATGTGGCACGAATGGGAATGAATGAGTGACAGTGAAGGTTCTTGTAGGAGAACCAGAGGGAAAACGCCCAGTAGGTACACTAAAAATGAGGTAGTAAAATAAAATTAACCATAATTTGAGGGAAGTAAATTATACACAGAATGATTGGAAACACATTAGCTGATGATAGGGATGTATGGATAGCTTATGTCCGCGCGATCATGAACCTACGTGTTCGACAGAGCCAAAAAATAATTTTGTTTCTTATCAGAATATATTTTAGAAATCTACTCTTATTTCGCTTGATTCACCCTAGTTTTTGATTACAGACTCAAATTCCTGATTAAGTAAATTATCGTTGGCTCGGCAATAAGTTCTATTTGTAGTTATGGTTATACAGCTAATAATTTTATAAGTTCACACAGTTATATTTTTAATTTTGTCCCTAGTAACTAATGGCGATCAGTGAATTGCAGTGACGATTTTTAAGAGAAGTTGTTGCGATGATGATTTAAAAAGAAGTGAAGTTTTGAGAGTGGTTTTCTTCAACTTTTATAAGATTCATATGTTCCGTTGAGGTATTATTCAAATTAAAACATAAAATTATGGAATATTCACCTGAAAGGTCCGTCTCCTCAACTTTATTAGTTATTTAACTGTAGCGCTTTCGGGACTAGTCCCATCATCGGCAAGATTCAAAACTGGTGTTTCACTGAAGATCTGGCAGAGGGGGTTACATGTACTGGGTTCGTTTTCGTTTATCAGATGGAACAACGACCATCTGATAAACGAAAACGAACCCAGCACATATAACCCTCTACCAAATCTTCAGTGAAACGCCAGTTTCGAATCCTGTCGATGATGGGACTGTCCCGAAAGCGCTACAATTTAATAACTAATAAAGTTGAAGAGACGGACCTTTCAGGTGAATATTCCATACTTTTATAGGTTTCATTTAACATGAAGACTCGGCTTCGATCCTCGAGGATGTGTTCATTACTCGTACATCTTAAAAAAATGTATAAGAACAGTTTTGATAGGTTCTTGTTTGGTGTTCCTTTTGTGGGAGTTTGGGTCTTTCAGTATCGAAATAGCCTTCGACAGGGCTTAGAGTTTTTTCTCCTCATGTTGGTATTTCGTCCATTTATGTTATAGAGGAAAAAAATTAAAATAAAACGCGATCATACTTCTAGGAAGCACTCTGCTCATTTAGTATTGATTTTTTAGTAAAAACATTGAATCAAATAATTGTGTGCAAGGAAACTAATAGAAGGGGTGGGATTCCGGTAGGCTACATATGTCTCCTACATTTCAGGACTTACCTCAGCTTCATCTAAATTACCGATGTCTTGCTATTCCAAATATTGGACAAACATTTACCAGTTATTTATCAACGCGTTTTCAAAATCCATCGGCTAAGTATAATTTAGGCACAAGACCCTTTTTTTATTCTTTCGATACCAGAGTACTCTGAATGTTTCGCGATTTCTAGGACTAGAGAGGGCATAGAACCCACTTCTAAGTCACAACAGGGACTGTCGATCACTATCATTATTTCAATATAAATTCATTGATATTTTAAGGTCCACTTAATATAAATACACCCTGCATAACAACAACATAGCCTACAGCATTTTGTAAGTAGGCCTACATATAAAAATTCGTCTTGAAAACTTTTCTTAGTTTATTCCTTGCTTTGTTAGTAATAATATTAAAACTATATTCACACTATATTTAATCCTATTAAGTGCATAAATGTTTGTGTGATTTTATTATTCACTAGTTGAGTGGAAGAGAATTTTTATGGCCTTAACTCTGTCAGCTCAAATTAAACATTATTATTATTATTATTATTATTATTATTATTATTATTATCATTATTATTATTATTATTATTATTATTATTATTATTATTATTATTATTATTATTAATAGTATTATGTTCAAAAATGGAAAAAAAAGCCATACAAGAAAATAAGAACAGTAAATATTCATTAGCAAATTATGTAATATATAAGCAATTAAAATGATTTAAACATGTAGAAAGAATGAATATGACAAGATTACCAAAAGCAGCATTTAATTACAAGCCAAGAGGATCAAGGAATGTAGGAAGACCAGTAAAAAGATGGACAAAACAACTGTGAGGCGGAACAGTCAATTTGTCTAGCATGTGAAGTGAAAAACAAAGAAGAAAAAAATAGTATGGGCATGTATGACGAATACAAAAAGAAAGGCGACCCAGAAGAATATTAGAATAGGGAACATCTGAAAGGAAAAAATAAAAAGACCTCGAAACTCATGAATGCAAGAAATAAGAAGTGGAATGAGAACAGGAGGAATGGATACGGACGAGTGGAGAAGGAAAATAAAACTTAAGACACACAAAGATGTGTTAACATTGAAAATCTGTATATAAATAAATATTTTTATTATCATTATTATTATTCAAATTCGCCAGTACAATAAAATAATAAATAAAAATATATTGATTTGTTTTTATTGGTTATATAGTGTACGGCTAGTTTAAATATTAAGAAATTTAGAGTAGTTAAGTGAGCTGTGATTTGAGGCTGGTGATAAAGTGGCGCAAGAGGGAGCAGCTGATTGCACAGTGCCTGGAGAGAGGCTCCTCACTCAAACAGACAAGAGTCACTTTTCATCTGAGATAAACCGTCACTTGGCTTTATCAACGTAATTACCAGAACCATCCGGGACCACCTCAAGCATTGATTTTACTGCGTGACCCTCCCTATATTTCATTCTCAGTCTCCGATGTCATTCCCAATACAACACAATGCAATCTGGACATCAACATTAAGAATAATTATAAAGCCACAAAAAGTTAATTTATTTTCTATTATTAGGCCTATAGCTATATTCAAATTATCATGCAATGCCTGGACGTAGAGGATGGGTACTCAGACGGGTAAAGAAGGATTTCACATACTTCGACTCCCAATTATTTATCCCCTCGTTTCCAGTATCTATCATCCAACCATAACTTAAACACACGATCACAACATAGTCTCCTGCTTAATATATCGCAACATAGGACATCACATCACTCCATGTCATATACTACTCGCATCTTCACTTCTCGCAACTTGAATTCCCTATCACAAGAAATGAGGGGCTGTCGGACATTAAGCATATTTTAAAAGAAGTCTAAATTTATATTTGTTCTAATCTGGACTTCATCACTACCCAGTGTAAGATACTTATATTAATTGGTGTTTCTCGTATAATTTATCATATTTATGCTATTATTATTATTATTATTATTATTATTATTATTATTATTATTATTATTATTATTATTATTATTATTACAAGAAATTAAACAGAGACACAATTCTGGAAATGCGTGCTATTATGCATTGCAGAGACTTTTGATGTCCCAACTCCTTTCGAAAAACGTTAAACTGAAAATAATTATATAAAACTATTATTCTACCAGTTATATTATATGGGTGCGAAACATGGACTCTTACTTTAAGGGAGGAAAGGAGATTACGAGTATTCGAGAATAAAGTACTTAGGAAAATTTTTGGACCAAAGAGAGATGAACAGACAGGTGAATGGAGAAGACTACATAACAATGAACTACATGGTCTTTATAGAAATCCAGATATAATAAGAACAGTTAAGTCTCGTAGACTGCGATGGGCAGGACATGTTGCACGGGAATGAAAGACTTGCATGGAAGCTTCTTGTAGGAAAGCCAGAGGGAAAACGCCCAGTTGGTAGATCAAGAATGAGGTGGGAGAATAACATTAACTATGATTTGAGGGAAGTAGATTATACAGGGAATGATTGGAAAGCATTAGCTCAGGATAGGAATGTATGGAGAGCTTATGTCCGCGAGACCATGAACCTACGGGTTCGATAGTGCCAGTGAGTAAGTATTATTATTATTATTATTATTATTATTATTATTATTATTATTATTATTATTATAGACCCAGTTAAAAAAAACATCAAAGGCAAAGTTGTGTCGCTGTAAAATAAACAACGAACTATTTTTTTTTAAAATGTGACGATATGACGGGCACTCAGACGGGCAGGAAAAAAAGAAGGCTAGCCTAATACACAAATACGTTGTCAAAATAATCCAGAGCTTATATTTATTTTAATGAGACTGAAAATGAGGCTCTACGAAAGAATTGAAATGTCTCAATGAGTCAAAATTCTTTTAAACTAATCCGCGTAATGTGCAGTACTAGATTCCATTTCATAATATGTCGCAAATTTTTGGAACAAACAAGAACAGATTGGTGAATGGAGAAGACTACTAAACAGTGAACTACATGAACCCTAGATATATAATAAGATCGTTAAATCCCGTAAAGTGTGGTGTATAATGGCAACCATAGAGAACGAAAGTGGGACATAAAAACTTCTTGTAAAAATGCAGATGGAAAGCGTGAAACTATAACATCTCAGAAACAAACTGAATAATTTTATATTAAGTAACAGAAACAACTCACTAATACTATTATTTTAACAATTAAAAATAATTTTATTTAATGAAAATAGTGTTGTAATATTCATCAATATTTCCACCTAATGTATTATAATATATATATATATATATATATATATATATATATATATATATCATAACAGCCATAGATTAATGCATTACTTTTTGTCACCTTGTACTTTTTCATGTAAAGCATTTAGGTGCTGTTCTTCATTTGGGTATATGTTTATTAGTTTAATTTTTATTATCATTAACTCTATTGTTATTATATCTTACTTTTATTATTGTTTAGTTTGTCTAAATAATTATTTAGTACTGATATTATTGTGATTTTTATATTTGAATGCTGCATATGCTTATCCTGGTGAGTGGAAGAGAAAGCCACATGGCCTTAACTCCTTCAGGCTAAATAAATAAAATTAAATAAATCAATAAGAAGATGCCTTTATTCTAGAAGTATGGAGGTTGGGAACGGGAACCGGTTTCAGCTCCAAAATCTTAGATTATTATTATTATTATTATTATTATTATTATTATTATTATTATTATTATTATTACTATTATTATTATTATTTCAGTTTAAAATAAGAGTAAGTCCTATATTTCTAAGTTGGAGGTAAGCTGTGTAGAAAAACTTGGATACAGAATGGAATAACATTGGGATGAAATGCTTCGTCAGTGTACCTAAAAAACCTCATCTTCTTTTCCAATTTAAATTTTCAGATACGAAGAATTGAGAGGGTTTGGAGGGGAGAGAAGGGGTTGAGAGGAAAGCGATAACTGAAACATGATTCCATATTGATTTTTTATTTGCGTTCAATTTATTTTAAAAATTGGAAAATGATAAATTCATGAAAATGAAAGCTACAGAGATACATGGCTTATTCTCACAATTAAGTTCCTCCTGTGTTTGGATTTCACATCCACCTGTAAATATATGCATGTTATACCACAGCCTGCTATGTTCCAGTATAGGCCTGTGTTGGTAAGCCACACTCGAAACCAAGGCCCTCATATCGATAAATTAAACAAGGACTATGTTTAATCCTATTATTTTCGTTTCATATTTTCTATATACATACAATGTTGCTGCTTACTGAAGAGGTTTTCGAAAGCTCTATCTTGTTAAAGTTACAGTAATGCTTATAAAATGTACGTTTTCTCGTAATTTATTGAATTGATATTCCTCATGAATTCAGGGGATATTTTTGCACAATCTAAAACAGTAATTACTGTTAGAAGTGAATATTATTGCATTTACATACAAAATGAGGTGTTTCTAGGAAAACCCATTTATATTTTATAAATTACAGGTAAAGAAATAATGTATATTTGTTAATAACGTGAAAGCTTTAATAAATGCCTAGTATAAGATTGAATCACGTACGTATTATAGGCCTACCGTAATATTTTAAGCAGACAGTGATGTTTAAATCCCTATAAACAAAGAGGCGATTTAGGTATTGAGATAAATTATACAAATACCAAAAAGTAAAATGTAGTAAAAAGCATATGTAGTAGTAGTAGGACTTTATTAGACAAAAAGTAAGATATTTACAATATTATTTACAAATATGGGTCGCACGGGCAGTAAGCCGTACGCATATAATCACAGGCATATCATCATGTTCCAAAGTTGATTTTTTTTTTTTTTTCCCCATTGCCACCAGATTGTCTTTATGGCATTTCTGGTTCCTTCCCCGACGCTGACGGAATTGTAAAACATTACTTAGGTTGGAGCACCTGGAAGGCGGAGTTACATTACCCCGACTATTTAACTCATGCCCCAAATGGGAGTCAATGACCAATCACGTTACAATGATTATAGATTTACAACCAATCACAGTCGTGTTTCGCCTAGAATTTACCAACTAAAGTTTATAATAAAGAAAGCACCTCCTTTTTAACATTCTGAATAGGTCATAGCATTATTTTGCAGTGAGAAATACGGCTACCAGATTATATATAGATCATGAATGTCAACACATACCGCATGCGGGAGTTAATATAAAAACATTTGTAGCAATTGATTATACCACCAAAAAAAATAAACCACTGTTTGCACTTTCTTAAATGTATTTTTTCCCAGAAAAATATAATTGTCATATTTACATCATAGGACATCAGAAATTAATTAATATACAGTTTGATGTGTTTCATTTTTTCTCCACTAGAGTTCACTCTTACAATATTGCGTTCCTTTGGCAATAAATAATATGATCTGGTTGCAGTGACGAACAAAAGAAGCAAATGAAGCGTACCGATCGCTTCTCATTTATTTTCAAACATCGCTGTTTACATTAAATATATAAATATTTTAAAATAACTATATTCAAATAATGATTTGTGAGTAAGCAGCTTAATTTTATTCGTTAAACAGTCCTATCAAATGCCACTCTTGATTTCCAAATTTTGTAGATAAATTGGAAATCACTCGTGGCATTACTCATCATAACATGATGTGTGGTAAATGATAATGAAGCACCAGGAGAATTTTAACCTACATCCCAGACCATGGGCGAACACTGGAATAATTCCCTTTAAGGGAAAATTGCTGTGGTCTGATCGGTAATAGAACCCGAGACCTCATGAATTGTAGTGAGAAGCTCTGACCACTAGCTCATGAGGTTGATCTAAATAAATATTAATAAAGAATTCTAAAATGAATGTTTTTACCGTATAACAGTTTACCTGTAAAGCTTATTGAACATTTTGCTGACGTCAAAAATATTTAAGAAAAGAGCAATACTTTAAAATAGGAAGCTTGTAAGAACCTTCACTAATTAACTCATTGGCACTATTGAACCTGGAGGTTATTGGCTCATATTTTCCAGTCATTTTAGTATAATTCATCTCCCTCAAACAATTTTATTCTCCCACTTCATTACTGACCTATCGACTAGGCGCTTCCTTTCTGATCGTTTCCACACATCTATTTCATTCCCCATTCGAGCCACGTGTCCTGCGGTCTACGTGATTTAACTGTTCTAATTGCATCTGGTTCCCCATAAAGATAATGTAGCACACAAAATTATTCATGCCTATTAATTCAAGATGATAGTTTAAAACTAGTTTTAAGTTTTGTAATACAGTGGCATAGTAGCTAACTCATTGCGAACACGTGCCATTATATCGCACCCCTAAAAGAATAACGTCACAACTCAAAAAACGTCATTTTCCAGTACAGCAAAAAGAAAGTTCTATTACATTGAAGTTCAAATAGTTTATGTATAGCTATTTGTGCAACTTGTACGTTGTTTAGTTAGGAATTCAGTTAATGACTTATTTTATACAGTTTAAACAAATTGTGTTATTTTTTAATTGGGGATTAACTCAAATTCGTCCATTTTTTAGTTTTGACGTTATTCTTGCCGGAGTGTGATATATTAAAAGATTTAAATACACTAAGAAGTCGTAAGGGTATATAATCTAATTTTAAACAGTTTGGATGTTCAGTCAGATAAGTAAACAAAGATATTACGCCGACTTATTTTGAATCATGAACCGAATACTTTGCAGAGTTTGGAATAACCTCATTCGGTGACGCTGAAAGCTATAGAATAGTCATTATCATTATGAATACGTTCTACGAAATCACCTATTTCATAAGAAGTATATTCCACTCAACAAGTAAAAGAAAGATATTCAAAATATGTGTTTATACGCTGTAATTAATTTTAAAATAATTTTAACTAGGCTTACAACTAACTAAAATGCACTTAACCCTTAAACTGACAAACTCATCGTCGTCATCATCATGATTAGCACAACAACCCTGGGTGCGTCAAGGCTTCTTTCAGATTTTTTTATCCAGGCTTCTCTATATTTGGCAACTCTACATCAATTCTTGAGTTTCAAAGACTTGACATCTTGTTTTACTCCATCCATCTCAAATTCGTTCTTCCACTTCTCCGTCTTCCTTCTGGCATACCATCTATAATGCTTCTAACTATTTCATTTTTTACATTCTCCGCGTATGTCATATCCATCATAATATATTTACTTTAATGTATGTAATGATATCGATGATTTATACAACTCATATAATTATCTGTTATATCTCATTCGACACTCTCCATTTTCCTTAATAGGTCCATACATCCTTCTGAGAATTTAAAAAACAGCCAATCGAGATGTGACATGTTCATTCAGAACCCAGGTCTCACTCCCGTAAGTTATCACGGGTTTAATCATTGGTTTATATAATTTGTTTTATTTTAATTGACAAAGTATCCGATTTAATTTATTTATATTTTAATAAAACAACATAAAAACGAACGAGTATATTTTTTTCTCGAATTATACAATTAACAGTAATACGTAATACTTTAGAATTTTGGATTATTTTGCTTTCGCTGCGATCTGATATTTAAATAACTAGCGCGAGATATTAGTGTTTACCAATTAAGGGTTAAATGTATATGGTAGGACAGAGTATAATTCACGATAGCAGTTTAAAATACTGTAGTTATATACAATGTGTAACTTATTTTGTTGCTTGTGATGTTACTGGCATTGTCTGAAAGATGATAATCAAAAATGTCACTTCTGATCTTAAAACTGGGAGAAAATTTGTGCATGAATTCTATATCTTCTCTGAAAAATCGTCTGCCTCAATAAATGTTATAAAAAATGAATTAAGACAATAGTTAACACAAATATAAAGTTTTCATCGACAGTTCTTTCAAGAATCACAAACTAGCGTGTCAACTAAAATATGATACGAGATGTCCATCCAATACATGCATTTTTTTTGTATTGTAAGCCTATGTTTTCCCTTTACAGAGATTTAGGCGCTCTCCCCTATAGGGAAGAATTTGAACCATACTACTTTAGTTACACTTGTTTTCGTATATATGTCATTTTGAGTGGTACGTGGTCAGCGTTCCGCCTCATACTGACATCTAGGAAACCAAGGTAGTACTAGGACGGGAAATTTCGGTAAATTTTGCTTAGAGACCTTTTCATTCAGGCTTAAGGATTTTTTACGAGCCTGAAAATGTTCAGACTCGGGACCCATGGCTTAAAGTCCCTCCCGGAGGACTTGTTCCTTGGATTTTTCCATCCTAAAAAATCCATCGACCTCGGCCGGGTTTGAACCCACGACCCTTGGGACCAGAGGCAAGGAGCATAACCACTAGTCCACCGCGGCCGACCCAATACATACATACGATCTTTTAACATGGTTTAAGATTCCAGGTGCCGTAATATTCAATGACGTATGGATAGATAAATTCCTATCATTGAAGTGGCAATCGCATCAGATATTGTTGCACTTACAGTGCACTAAGATCGGAATGCCAATTACACAACGGAAAAAAACTCCAAAATTTTCAGTCCCAATATACAATAATAGCCAATACTTAAACAGAAAGTTTAATTCACAACTAGATTATATCCTGAACTGTCGGTCAATAGCATATTTCAAACAAAAACCGTATAACATTTCTGACAGCTTTTTATTGTAATACCACAAGTTATTTGACGAATTTATATATATATATATATATATATATATATATATGTGTGTGTGTGTGTGTGTGTGTGTGTGTAGACATCTATAACCACATAAATATTTAAAACTATTATTTATTGCACTATATTTTTTATATTAGTAGAAGTTAATATTAGTTTGAAAGTTAATTACATTGTGTATATGTATGAAAGGGTAGTCATTATTTTCGAATTTTCACATTTCATTCCGCACACCCTCTATTTTTCTTCCTTCGTTGTAAGAAGAAATTTGAAGTCCATTTTGTTGAAATTTAAGATGACGAACCCGTTCCGTATTGAGCTAGAACAGGTGCGTAAAAAAAGATACACCAAAAAGAAAACATTGATAAAAATTGTAATTATCTGTGCTGTTAACAATTAATTTCATGCAAACAGCTGTATTTATTTTTTTAAATGTATTTATCTTGTTTAAGACAATAGAAAAATACTCTTACTGTAAGTAATTTTTTGAATATTTACAAATTTAAGTCCAGTTTGGATATAGTTAATGTTAATTTGTTGCAATGAAATTCGATATACTATCAAACTGGTATAAAATGAAAAACATAGAGGATCTGGGTTGAAATCAGATCACTTTTTAATTCCACCCGTATAATAAGGCCCAACCAATAAATAAATAAATGAATAAATAAATAAATAAATATATATATATATATATATATATACAATTATATAATATATCCCAAACGGTCCCCGAAATCATATGGCCATCATCCTTATCATCATTATCATCCTTACCATTATCATTATCATCCTTACCATTATCATTATCATCCTTACCATTATCATTATCATCATCATCCTTCACCGGTGTGGAAAGCAACGGGAAGCTACCACACCTACACAATTCCCTAGTAAAGCTGCAAGCATAGCATGAAAATGCTATGATTGCAGTGAAGGACCTGCCTTAGGGCAGAATTATTATGGATGGATGGATATAATATATTATGAAAGGTAAGACTTGTAACTTTAACTCTGCCAGTTTATAAGAAAAAGAATAAATTTTATTCACAAATAAATATTGTACACAGAATAGACACGAATGAGCAAGTGCTCGTGCTCGGATACAGTTCAGTTACAAAAATAATACATAATTAGTAAGTTTTAGGTAAGAGGAAAGAGAAAATAAAATACATTAATTTAGAAGCCAGTTATTCTGGCACAAAAAAGATAAAAAAAATAAAATAAACAAAACAATATAGAATAGATTAATACCAGACTGAAAACGTTATTAAAGATATCAGGAAATAATATAAAACAAAGAAACATAGACAGTGACAACACAACAATCTGCCAGGATACAAGCTGCTGAAATGAGATTCCTCAGACCAATAGCAGGACATAAAATAACAGACAAAAACATAACACAGAAATAAGACAACAACTAAAAATAGAGGAATTAAACTCAACAATAGAGAAATACAGAATAAACCGGAAAGAACACTTGGCAAGGATGACTGAGAATAGAATACCAAAAGCAGCATAGAACTATTCACCACGAGGAAGAAGAAGTTTGGGAAGACCAAGGAAAAGAAGGAAAGAGCAGCAATTTGGAGCCGGAACAGGCGAGTAAATAAGCCTAAACCGTGAAGAAGAAGAAGAAGAAGAAGAAAAAGAAGATATAAAACAAAAAATTCAAATAAAGTTTCAAAATATAAAACGAACTCTGATACATAAAGAATTAATGCAAAGAAGGATGATATAAACAAATAATTATATAATAGATTAATAACAAACTGAAAATATTAAATGTATTATTATTATTAGTAGTATTATTAGTATTATTATTATTAGTATTATTAGTATCATCATCATCATCATCTTTATTATTATTACTATTATTATTATTATTATTATTTAGATTACTTGTAGAATCCACAATAAACAAGCAGATAAAGAAACAATATTCCGGATATAATCATTGCAGGAATGCGAATATATTAAAATAAGTAAACAGAATGAATAAATGAATACATGCAACAACACGTAATGTTTCCATGATTTTAACATCACAGCAATCATAGCATTTTAGCATTTTCATGCTATGCTTTGTATATATATATATATATATTATAAACATTTTTTTTTGACATTTGGCAATGAAGGCAAATATGATATGAAAAGAAAAGAGAATGCTTGAGTCGGGATTTGAACTCGAGTCTCTAAAGTCTGTACCTTTAGCGTAGCTCAGTTGGTTAGAGCGCTAAAGGTACAGACTTTAGAGACTCGAGTTCAAATCCCGACTCAAGCATTCTTTTTTCTTTTCATATCATATTTGCCTTCATTGCCAAATGTCAAAAATATATTTATAATATCTATATATACAAGCGTTACTGCTATAAAGTAAATATTCTCTTTAATAATTTGCTTAACTGTTAGGTTAGCCGCTAGATGGTGGTTGAATGATATTTCCGCTACCTCTTGTGTGAATTGAGAATACTACATGTATAAGAAAATTGTATGTTTGTCTTGGAATTCTTGGGTAGCTCAGTTGGTTAGAGCGCTAAAGGTACAGACTTTAGAGACTCGAGTTCAAATCCCGACTCAAGCATTCTTTTTTCTTTTCATATCATATATATATATATATATATATTGTGGAAAGCGACGGGAAGCTACCACACCTATAATTCCCTAGTAAAGTTACAAAGCATAGCATAAAAATGCTAAAATGCTTTGATTGCTGTGAAAAACCTGCCCTCGGCCAGAATTCTATCGATGGATACATATACATGACTAAAATATGGAAAAAGAAGTATTGCTAGTGTTAAGTTGGAAAGAAATTCAATTTGGAAAACAATCAATTTCCAACCGTAAAATAAACTTTAGTAGCATTATTTCCACAAAGGAACAGTAGACTTCGGAGAAAGTTTGGAGTGACTTTCTTCTCATGCATTCATTAGAAAATAGCTCATGTTAGTTAGTCCCCATCAATCTTCACCCCTCCATTCCCCTCCTCGTCCCTTTGCCATCTCGCATAGTCTTTTTCCTTCAACAGGGTATTACGAACATAAGACAGTCTGATGGGAGTTCATTACGTCATAAAGATGACAAGGAATACCTTAGGCTTTATTAGGCCATCATTCTCGTGTTACCCTTCTTATAAATCTGTCTTCCCTGTCTTTATTTATCTCTCTCTTCCTGCTGTTTTAGTTTACTTCTGTCTCATTCTTCCCCTGTTCCCATTTGTTTCTTCATGTATCCAACTTTTTATGAGTTTTGTAGGATACCCCTTCAAGAGAAGAAAAAGTCAGAATTTAAGATTCTTAACTAAAGAGAAGAGAAGATGGATACCCCTACACTCCGACCAGGATATTTGCGAATAATCATTTTGCAGTAGATTTATATACAATTTATTTTCTTTCTCTCTGTCTCTCTCTCTCTCTGTCTCTCTCTCTCTGTCTCTCTCTCTCTCTCTCTCTATATCTATCTCTCTCCTTCTATCTATCTCTCTCTCGCCCTCTCACTTTACCTTGGTTTAACCTCCCCATTTACAGGTACTTTTACATCCCTACGCCATATTTATACTATTATTATTATTATTATTATTGTTATTATTATTATCATCATAAGTATTATTGCTGTTATTATAATCATCGTATAAAATGTTATTTGTACATGGAATTTCCATATTTTTAATTATCTATATTAGGCTAGTGTAGAGTATATTTATAATCTATATTGTAAAATACCGTATGTACTTGTAATTTGTGCTGGTTGAGTGGAAGAAAAGGCCTTATGGCCTTAACTCTGCGAGAATAAATATATTATTATTATTATTATATTATTATTATTATTAATAATAATAATAATAATAATATTTTAGGCACAGAAAGATGTGTAAACATTAAAATTCTGTATATAAATAAAAATATTATTATTAGTATTATTATTATCATTATTATCATTATTATCATTATTATCATTATTATCATTATTATTGTTATTATTATTATTATTATTATTATTATTATTATTTATTATTATTATTATTATTATTATTATTATTATTATTATTATTATTATTATTATTATTATTATTATTATATTATTATTATATGCGAATTACAGGGACACGACCTGTAACAAGAAGATTTTTAACTGTGGATCACATACATACAGCTATATCCGGTCAGGAAGACAGCAATAATATTATATTAAACTAAATTTCTTTGAAATCAGCTGCAATTAGGATTAATTGTATTATAATACACTGCGTGGAAACTTATATACTGCGTTATAAATTTTAAGATTATAATAATTGTGATGAGTCAGAATCTCTTCCTTCGGAATGAAACCCCGGAAATCCCAAAGAACGAGTTTCCACTTGTTTATTATAAAATTGTAAAAAATATGCTATCAAAATTAAGTGAAAATAAGGGATTTTAAGCCGTAGGACCCGAGTCTAAAGATTTTCAGGCTTGTTGAAGATCCTTAGGCCTGAATAAAGAGGCCTCTAAGCAAAATTTACCAATATTTTTCATCTTTGTAATACCTTAGTTGCCTACTAGATGTCTCATTGGGTCGCTATGTTGACTGCATACCATTCATGACACTTTTGGGAAATAAGCGTAACAAAATTAAGATGGTCTAAAAAATCCTATGAAAGGAGAGACTAAGACAACAAATAGGGCTGTTACGCCATTGTACAGTAAATAGAATTTATCAATAGTTTTAATAACAAGCATATTTCAAGTAGGCCTATCGAAGCACATAAAAAATAACTATCTAAACAAAACAAAAACACGCCACACAAGAACTGCGTAAAATAACATATTCTCAGCAAGTCGAATACATAATCCGGTTTAGCTGGTTTACGGATTGTATCTCACTATGTTAATTAAATCGTATGTATCCAGTTTCGTTGGGAGAACAGACATGTCGGCCGCTAAAGCGATTTTGATGTGTCTGCTTTCAGGTAAACCCCAATTTCTAAAGATCGGATTTCGCAGATGTTTGAGGAATATCTCTCTTCATTATATTTTAATAGCATAATTATGTAGAGTTTCGTTGAAAAAGTCTAACATTTCGGCAGATAGAACGATTTTTTTAAATTGTGTCTCTAGATTAAACCCACTCTTAATAATCCAATTTTTCTGGTTAAAGAACTCGGTCTTTCTTACTTACTCACTGGCACTATCGAACCCGTAGGTTCCCTGGCCGCGCGGACATAAGCTCTCCATTCATCCCTATCCTGAGCTAATGCTTTTCAATCATTCCCTGTATAATCTACTTCCCTCAAATCACAGCTAATGTTGTTCTCCCACCTCATTCTTGATCTACCAACTGGGCGTTTTCCTTCTGGCTTTCCTACAAGAAGCTTCCATGCACGTCTTTCATTCCCCATGCGCGCAACATGTCCTGCCCATCGCAGTCTACGAGACTAAACTGTTCTTATTATATCTGGCTTCCTATAAAGACCATGTAGTTTATTGTTGTGTAGTCTTCTCCATTCACCTGTACGAACTCGGTCTTACTTTTCTTAATTGATTTCTATAACGTGAGTTTATTTAAAAAATAATTTTCGGCCGCTGGACTCCACTACGCGACAGGTCTAGAAGGCCCAAGGCCTACCAACCTGCTGCTGGCCTCAAATCCACATGTGTTAATCACTGAGGTAAACAATTATCTAACCAGTGCAGGGGCGACATGTGGTCAGCATTGCGGTCTGCAAGCTGTTATAGCTATTTTCTCAACCTGGAGTCACTAATTATAGCTACCCAAATCCCTCATGATGCTGAGTGAGCACGGTCCCACAATGGCCAAAATTCCATGGGAAAATTTATTCCCCCATGGTTGCCAATGCAAGTCCCTTAGCTCTGCGCCAAGGCATGTTACCTTATCCACTCGGCTACGGCGCAGGGAAAAAAACAAATATATATATATATATATATATATATATATATGATGCTGTGAATTTGTAACTTTTTTCAAAACTGTTTTGGTGGGTAGGCAACCTCAATACAGTAGCTTCATTTCTTAGGAATTCGCTAAACACCTGCCGTGTGCAAACTAATTCAGCTCATTTACTATAACGTAAATGAACATTTTTAGAGGGTTCAACAATTACACAGATCTTGTGAAAGATTTTACGATGAAATCATGTTATAAAATTCTCAAGTAAGCTCGCAATTCGCTTTCTTACTCATTCCAGTTTTTATTAGCTACATTTTCTTCTCTTTCTCTCGCAGAATGTAATTTGGAATGTCTCCGCGAAGATGAGACTAATGGTGATTATGAATAATAATGATAATTCCAGGATATTATTATTGATGGAACCTCCGCTCCAGTTAGAACCGTCTTAATAAAGTCCGAGTTAAAACAAAAGAAATGAGAAAAGGCAGTATTAGAAAGTTAGATGGAATCTTAAAAACAAAAGAAGACAGAAGATTTAAAGCTAAAAATACAATTTATATTCAAGTCTTGAAATCTCTTAATCTAGTTTTAACAGTAGACGGACAGAAAAAGGTTATGAAACCGGTGTTCTTAGTGGTGGTAGATATCCTTATGTTTTCACAGAAAAAAAGAATATGGTTCATTTAATGAAGTACCATACAACTTTCTTTTCTACACTTTCTTTAAAAAATGAAGGATTTTTTTCTTATTGAATACAAGATACGAGTACAATCCTATACAAATGTTTATTTCAAATTCTTCTTATTATAAATGTAAAGGTGAAGGTAAAGTGATCCCACTACATGCCGCAGGAGACCCTTGGGATAGCAGGAGGTTAAGGCTCCCACTTTTTCCAGACAATCGGCACTTGATGTCAGCCGTGTTGTCAGCCCTGCGTGACGGCCACCTTTACCACCAGAACAAGCGTATGGTAATCATTTCAGTTAGAGGCTGAGTCAACCCCAGGGCCACTGTGGCACCGGAAGGTTTGGATCGGTTTAAAAATCCTGACCCCACCGGGACTCGAACCCTCGACCTTCCGGTCTGTAGCGCACTGTCTTAACCACTACGCTACTGCGTGACTCTCCCTTAAATTCGTAATGTATCCTTTTGGATACATCATTTGGTTCAATGAATTTAATATTTTAAATAAATCAGAAGAAAACGAGCAAAAAGAAACCACTTAAATGTGTGTCTAATAATACCTAATAATAACAGTTACACAGGATTCCGTTTTCACTGCGGTCCGCCACATTCAAATAAATAATAGAACAAATTGTGTCCACTAATAAAATTATTGAAGTCTAATAAATTTGTAAAATTCTAAATTTAAATCATATCAGCTAATTCCGAAAAGAGCCGTTTCTGATTGGAATGTCGACTTGGCTTCCCGCTCTTGCCCTTTTGAGGGTTGGCGGCATCTGTGGTGGTGGCGGTCTCCCTGGTGGTATGCTTGGAGTGGGAGCTTGAACATCAACTGCGATGACAGCGTGTCCAAGGCTTGTTAATGTCCGACCACTGGATCTTTGTCTCCTGATCTGCGTCCGGCTTGCGTTGGAGATAGGAAAAATCACTCATCATCATCAACGACGAAATACCATATATCAAAAGAGGGAAAGAAAGCCCTAAAGTAGCTGGAGGATAGTAAAATTGACAGATTTGATATCCCTTCCCAACTGTCGAGGACGCTTCCAGAGAACTGGAAGTTTCCTCGACGAGATCTGAAGGAGACTCAATATCTGGGAAGCTTTACTACTTCCATAACAATGTCATGTCATTATGCCGATTTAAGGGCTATAAATTGTAAATAACATTATTAACAGTAATCCCTAAATAGCCGTGAAATAACTGTTAAGGTAACATGAAATGTTCCAGCCAAATCTTCTTGGGTCGGTCTAATGATTTTTTTTTTTCAATTTTCAGCTGCTAATGGTCTTACAAAATTAAAAAAATATAATATCAACCTTACCATAGTCTTATTTATTATTGTATACCAATTTATTAATGATAATTAATTCTAAAATATGACCCAAATGAGTTATGTAAATTGTTATAATCTCCCTCCGATAGTATATTTACCTCTGTCTGGTGGAGTGGCTCGCATGCTTAAATGACCCCGAGAGCTAAGCCAGGTGGTAAAAATCACCCATGCCGAACAGGTCAGAGGCGATAAGCCAAATGAAATAAATTACC
Organism: Diploptera punctata; assembly: GCA_030220185.1. Taxonomy (NCBI): domain Eukaryota; kingdom Metazoa; phylum Arthropoda; class Insecta; order Blattodea; family Blaberidae; genus Diploptera; species Diploptera punctata. The sequence continues at coordinate 1,303,222 of JASPKZ010003429.1, read as the reverse complement.
TTGGCTGAGAGAGAGACGATCTTCCTCCGTAAAAATATAATCGTCAAGAAACGCGGACGTGGGTTTTACTGGGGTAAAATTTTCTGGGGGTAAAATAGTCCCCATTTGTGTTCAAGCGGGAACTACTTCAGAGAATCCATGGCAAAGAAAAACTAGAAACAAGGAATGTTAGGACATGATATGAGAGGTCCTGAGCAAAAGTGAACCTAGTCCATATTTCACTCTTTTGAGAATAATGATATAAAGTTAAAGTAATTCACTTAATTGCATATGAAGAATAAATATTTTTACAGTGGAAAAGAACAAATAAAATATTTGGTTCTCCATTACACTGAAGGATTAATGATATTCTGAAACAAATTCATATAAAACTAGGATTTTCAATTTTTGGACTTCGTCCACTATTGCTCTGAACATATATAGTAGTGGTGCACTAGAAATATTAACACGAGAATTTGAGAAATCTCCCTTGGATATAATTTTTTACAGGAAGTTAGATGATCAGAACAAGGGGTCAGGAATAGGAAAATTTACATTAAAATATAGAATTATGAAATATTTACCTATAAGGTCCGTCTCCTCAACTTTATTACTTATTTATCTGTAGCGCGTTCGGGACTAGTCCCATCATCAGCAGGATTCAAAACTGGTATGTCACTGAAAATCTGGTAGATGGGGTTACACGTACTGGATGCGTTTTCATTTATCAGATGGTCGTTGTTTTTAACTGCCTTCAAAATTTCCATCTCTTCGAGTACGATTATCTTAGCTGGATTATTTTCTCTGTGCATTATTGTTAGGGTGCTTCAATGTCTAACATACGATGTCCTTCATGGATAACGTGTTTTGTATAGCTCGATTTTCCTTCTGCGTGAGTAAAGTCTCGATATTGTTCGAACATGAAATTTGGATTTGGGTATTTGGTGAAGATGTTTCATTTGAACTATGGAAGGTGATATTATACTCAATCTTTAAATTATATTAATACAACAAGTTTCTTAGGAGAATAAACATTTATTTCTTCCTTTCTTTACCTTAGTTTAGCATCTCCCTTTCTAGGTACTTCCACTAGCATTACGCCATCTGAGCCTCAGGTACACGGCCTGTTGGAAGAGGATTTTCAACTCTGGACACACACAAGGATATGGGTGGCTTCCCAGAATGAGTGATCAGCTCAATGCCAGGGCCACCTCCGATACAACATGAATATTTTAAGAGCATTCACTCCTACATCCATACAAACTAATGCGAATATGATGTGGATGATTGGGGCGCCAAATCATGTTCGGGGATTATTTAGACCTTAAAGTTTGTGACTTTTTATCTTAAGGTTGAGAAAAAAATAATAACTCGCCCAGGAAACTTTCCTCAACCAGGGATCGAACCCGGGACAAGAGCGTATGATGCAATGACTAGACCTAAGCGGTGCACACGGCTTATTGGAACACACGTAATTTAGTCAGATGTGATATCATATGTTGATGAGTCTCAAAATGTATTGGGGAAAAAGTATTTATTTATTTTATACAAATACAGGTAACTTGACAGAAGTCATTGTCCATAATTATGAGTAAATAAATAACATAATAAATTAAAACAATAAAACATCATGAGCAAAACAAGAAGTTTGGCTCTTGTTAAAAACTATTGATTAACCCATAAATTGACAAAACAGTACTCTATCGTATCAATTATTTAAATGTGTCGGACCGCACTGAAAACGAAAATCGTGCATAACTGTTATTATTATGTGTACTGTGTAATGCAGAAATTTCAACATATTCGTGGAACAATCAGACGAATACTGAGGAACAAAGTAAGAAAAGATACGCAGCTAATATTTTACTCAACGATAGCACTACTAGTGGCGATATATGGAAGTGAGACCTGGGTCCTGAAGGATAAAGAAAAAAGTAAAATTCAGGCAGCGGAAATGAGATTCCTACGGGCCGTGAAAGGTTGTACAAGAGAAGAACATATTATACAAGAGAATTTTAGATAGGAACTAAAAGTACAACCACTTCTTCAACAAACAGAAGAATACAGAAACAATTGTATAGAACATCTGTAAAGAATGACAGAGGATAGGATACCAAATATTTTACTGATGTATAATCCTGGAGGACAATGATCGGTAGGAAGACCAATAAAGCGCTGGGCTGAACAGATGTCAGATCGGAACAGACAAAGACCTAATCTGTGAAGGAAGAAAGAAGATGATGATTATGTGTAATTTCACGTTACAGGAACCCGAGGTTCTACCTATAAAGAAGAACCAAACCGGATCGCACACCGCCAACACTTAAGTGATGGATGGCCTTTCCATCTATCTATCTATCTAGTGTAATTCCACACGCATTTTAGTAATTTCTTATCGTTAGCTTTCTTCTGTTTTATTGATAATATTAGATAAATTAAGGGGACCGACTGATGTATTTAAAAAATTGTTTTTATCTTATTGTTTTGAAAATTTTATCACATACATTGTGTGCTTATAGAAGTGTGTCCGTGAAGTGTGGCGTTTATAAGTAGAATAGTTTCAGAATTATGATTTTTTATATCTTCTTCTTCTTCTTCTACTAAAAGGTTTAGGCTATGCAGCCTGTTCCGGCGAAGTTAAAAGTGGAGTCCATCTTCTACGTGATCGGCCAACATCTCTTGTTCCTCTGGGATTATACAGGAAGATTCTTTTTGGTATTCTTTCGTTGTTCATTCTCATTAAGTGTTCTGTCCATTTCTCGCTGATTTTATCTTCAATTTTATATATATTTAATTCTTCTCGTATAGTTTCATTCCTTATTCTATCCGCTCTTGTGCATCCTTTCACATTACGCAAAAACAGCATTTCCGCAGTCTGTATCCTGCTTTTATCCCTTGATTTCATTATCCAATTTTCACTTCCATACAACAACAAAGGAACAGCCATTGTTTTATATAATTTAAGCTTCGTAGCTTTCCTTGTTTTCCGACCTAAGGTTCTTTTTATGGTTCCACAAATAGCCTGAATTTATTTACTTTATTTTCTATATCTTTATTTTCTCTAAAAGTTATATCACATCCTAAATATTGGAAATGTGATACTTGTTCTATTATTTTGTTATCCAGTACAAGTTTTTATCTAATTCCATATTTACCAATAAATGCCATTACTTTTGACTTATTTATTGATATTTTACAATTATATCTATTGGCTATTAATTTAAATTTATAAGCTAACATTTGGAGCTCATTTTCAGATTCTGCTAAAAGTACAACATCGTCAGCGAATAATAAAGCATTTATTTTATCTTTATTATTAATTAATATTCCTTCATTAGTTAAAACCTTCTTCCATTCTTTTAGGATATCGTCCATATAAATATTAAATAATATAGGTGAGAGTGAACACCCTTGTCGTACTCCTTGGTTTAGTCAACTGAGGGTCAATACAAATATTTTCTAAAAAATGTTCCTTACGATGCATTTTAAAATATTCTCTCATGAAATTTGATATTCAGAGTCTTTATGATTCCACTAAACGCATTTTCTACACAAAAAATCATAAAGGGAGGATACGGCTTATTTTTCATTTTTTTGAAAAAAAAAAAATGTTGTCCACTCTCATGCATTTCCATCTCAATTTAAAAGAACGCATGTGTCTAAAACTAGTAACTGCACAGCAAATTTCAATTAACATATATTGGGGAGTCTAATCACAAAATTTCATTTTCATAGCATAAAAATTGCATCGTAAGGAGCATTTTAAGTTTTAGAAAATGTCAAAAAAATGGAAACGAAAAAAAAAACGTTATTAAAGTTTAAGTGGTAATGCTGACCATATGTGCAGGGCTATTTAAACTCTTACGTCACAGACTCAATTTGCTCCCACAATAAAGAAAATACACGAAAATGATCCTAAAAAATCATAGCAAATAAACAACAGATGAATTGTTGTATTATTTTTTCAAAAAAATCACCATTACGTGCCCTTAAAACAATGGATGTATCCTATAGGATTTATAGGATTTAAGGATTAAATACAATTTAAAAATTATAATTTAACTTGGGTCTATTGTATCAATGTTTAGTGTTTAATATTGTAGATATTAGGTTTAATCCGAACGTATACAACAACAAAAAAAAACGATAGTTTTACTTGTGATATTTGAGCTAAAGACAGACAACATTAGATTCAACGAAAATTAGTGGTATATAACAGTTGAACATCGCATTTCTCGGTTTAATAACAGACACTTAGATATCCTGGTTCAGACTGAAACCATTTCCTGCATCTGTAAAGGGAAACACAAACCGTATAAAGAGAAATTACATTTTCGACATGTACTGCAACTAACACCATCACAGTTATGGTATGGTATTACATAGAAATTCGATACAGATATACAATCCCGCATTACATCCTATATTACTGCTCCGTTATTCTATTCTCTGTGTTCAACGTGTAATATTCTGATTATGACGTCGTATAAAATATCAAATGAGCACCTCCAGAAACAACTGCAAATCATAGTTCATTGTTAAATATTATTAATCCATTATTGCTCCGGCTACAATCAAATACACACGGAATTTAGTTTAAGAAGGTTCAAAATACAAAATTTCAAGCGCTAGCTCAAAGTAGAAGTGCGCCTACTTCCTAACTATCGTGTCCGGGTTCGATACCCAGCGGGGCTGAAATATAATATTTTCAATCTCGGCACTAGGACAATTTTTAGTCGCTATATTGTGCCCTGAAATGTTCCGACTGTACGTATTAATGTGAGATTCCGTTTATTAAAGTAAGTTTATCTGCAGCCTAAACTATCTTCCACTGTTAGTGTTTACAAATTTCATCATCGAGCAGTAGATTAAATAAACCTTGATATTACAAATTGATAAAATAATAAGAATTTCGACAACTTATAATTTCAAAAATTATTTTAATTTTTAGAACATTTATTACACTGACTATTTAACTCATTCCCCAAATTGGTGTAAATAACCAATCACGTTTCAATGAACTTTGTTTAACAGCCAATGAGAGTCGTGTTTCACTCATTCGTTATCGAATTCTCTTTACCGCCTACTGCTTTTGTGATAAAAGAAATCTCCTTTTTTTTAATATTCTGAACAGGTCAGAGCATTATTTTCCGGTGACTGACTCTGTAACAAATACATTGAATATAACAAATAATGAACAGATTCCTTCGAATCCTGCACATTTGAAAATTGTGTTTTTAAATAATGAGTTTACTGAGTTGTTTACTAAAAATAAATTGATTAATAGCATATGTAGGTTATAATATACAGTTCTATGTGTTATTTTTTCTCCTCTAGGGTGCATTCTTTCAATATTGCAATCCTATTTGACAATAAATAATATGATCAAGTTGCAGTGGATAAAAAATTTCTGATTCGTTTTCAAACATTGCCGTTTTCATGAATTATATACATATTTTAAAATAACTATATTTAAATAATTATTTTTGAGTAAACAGCTTAATTGTATTCGTTAAATAGACCTAACAAATTCCACTCTTGATTTTCAAATCGTCTAGATAAATTCACTCATCACTTCGTGACTCGTCAATTTATTGATGATTTGGAAATCACTCGTGACATTACTTATGGCAATATGGTTCTAGGCACATAAAGTAATTCACAATTATTGTTAATTCAGTGCAATTTTGAAGTCGAAGTTTATTAAAAACGCTATTATTTCTGGAGCGTTGTTATCACACCATATCCCCAATTGAGTAACTTGCAATCACCTCCCTACTCTAGGGTTAAAACACTAAGTTTTCTAATTTATATTTAATTTTAGCAATTTATATTTTGAGGTTATTTTAATTATATTATTTTTGGTCTGGACATCTTACCTCAACTTTTTGACTTCATATTTTGTTTCGAAAAAATTGTTATTGAAGTTGAGTATGGAGGACGCCATCTTGTTTTTCGTAATTTATAACACAAACACAACTTCTGGTTTTGTTTCTTCCTTGTAACTTAAGAAGTTGTAATTAATATTTAATTTTAGGAAGTTATATTTTGAGGTTATTTTAATTATATTATTTTTGGTCTGGACATCTTACCTCAACTTTTTGACTTCATATTTTGTTTCGAAAAAATTGTTATTGAAGTTGAGTATGGAGGACGCCATCTTGTTTTTCGTAATTTATAACACAAACACAACTTCTGGTTTTGTTTCTTCCTTGTAACTTAAGAAGTTGTAATTAATATTTAATTTTAGCAATTTATATTTTGAGGTTATTTTAATTATATTATTTTTGGTCTGGACATCTTACCTCAACTTTTTGACTTCATATTTTGTTTCGAAAAAATTGTTATTGAAGTTGAGTATGGAGGACGCCATCTTGTTTTTCGTAATTTATAACACAAACACAACTTCTGGTTTTGTTTCTTCCTTGTAACGGTAAGAAGTTGTAATTAATATTTAATTTTAGCAATTTATATTTTGAGGTTATTTAATTATATTATTTTGGTCTGGACATCTTACCTCAACTTTTTGACTTCATATTTTGTTTCGAAAAAATTGTTATTGAAGTTGAGTATGGAGGACGCCATCTTGTTTTTCGTAATTTATAACACAAACACAACTTCTGGTTTTGTTTCTTCCTTGTAACTTAAGAAGTTGTAATTAATATTTAATTTTAGCAATTTATATTTGAGGTTATTTTAATTATATTATTTTGGTCTGGACATCTTACCTCAACTTTTTGACTTCATATTTTGTTTCGAAAAAATTGTTATTGAAGTTGAGTATGGAGGACGCCATTTGTTTTTCGTAATTTATAACACAAACACAACTTCTGGTTTTGTTTCTTCCTTGTAACTTAAGAAGTTGTAATTAATATTTAATTTTAGGAAGTTATATTTTGAGGTTATTTTAATTATATTATTTTTGGTCTGGACATCTTACCTCACTTTTTGACTTCATATTTTGTTTCGAAAAAATTGTTATTGAAGTTGAGTATGGAGGACGCCATCTTGTTTTTCGTAATTTATAACACAAACACAACTTCTGGTTTTGTTTCTTCCTTGTAACTTAAGAAGTTGTAATTAATATTTAATTTTAGCAATTTATATTTTGAGGTTATTTTAATTATATTATTTTTGGTCTGGACATCTTACCTCAACTTTTTGACTTCATATTTTGTTTCGAAAAAATTGTTATTGAAGTTGAGTATGGAGGACGCCATCTTGTTTTTCGTAATTTATAACACAAACACAACTTCTGGTTTTGTTTCTTCCTTGTAACTTAAGAAGTTGTAATTAATATTTAATTTTAGGAAGTTATATTTTGAGGTTATTTTAATTATATTATTTTTGGTCTGGACATCTTACCAGACCAAAAATAATATAACTAAGTTTTCTTCTTGTCTATTATACAACTGTGGATTAAAGTGGATTTTTCTTGATGCTAGTTACAACGTCTCTAGGCTAAGAGGAGTAAAGAGTACTAACATTCATTTACTCGTTTCATTTCCTATAAATATTATTTACAATTGTAGAAATATAGGCCCTACTAGTATATTAAGAAATAGTATTAGCTAAGTAACTGCAAATTACCACGGATTTGCTTAAATGAAATTTAGTTTGTATTAATTGACAAATTAATTGGGCAATAGTATTCTGAAGTTAAGGTTAATAAAGTATTGTTTTTGTGCGATAGTGCGTTTTGTCGTACTTACAGTAATGGCGACCATGATTGAAAATTCAACTTTCTACATTTCGGGGTTGCCAACCTAAATATCTATAATTAAAATATATATGTAGTCAATATGCCCATTTCACCAATTAATGTTTTAAAATGGTCAACAAGTTTCTACAGCCAAGCTGTCATTCTCAAGACCAGATATTGACTGGTCTTGAGAATGACAGCTTGGCTGTAGAAACTTGTTGACCATTTTAAAACATTAATTGGTGAAATGGGCATATTGACTACATATATATTTTAATATTATATCACCAAGAAGATCACTTGTGTATTAAATAAATATCTATACTACAATAAAATAACTATACTGTAATATTATATATTACAAATACGCGTGTGAGAAGTAAAACCACTGCCCTCTATATATACTATATAAAATGTATATAAAAATATCCGGAAGGTAGTGTTAATATATATTAGCTATACGAAACAAATCACCGCATTTTAAATGAACTGACCTTTATTTTAAATAATATAAAACAATAAGTACGTATATTCGTAATTTTATCACTACTTGGTCTCATGGCCTCCTGTACTTTCAACTAATAAACATTGCCCACACTGTTAACGTTAGTCACTTGTTTATAATGAACGCAAACATTTCCAACAAAGATATTATTTTACTATTATTTATTATTTTGAAAACACCATCGCGCGAAAAATAATGTACAATGAACGTTTGTGAAGTGTTTTACAGAAGCGAGGAAGAGGTTTTTAAACATTTCCTCGTTTCTGTAAAAACCACTTCCCAACCTCACATCGTAATACTGTATACTATTATTCTGAAATAATTACACCCTCTTTTAAGTTTCTTCTTTACTTTCCTTCCACTAAATACTCCACATTTTTCATGGACTAATGTATTTATTCCATACCATGATTTTCAGATAGTCTGATTTACTATATTGTAACTTATCTAAATTAAAAATGAAATTTATTAATTAAATAAAAATAAAACGTAGTTTTATTTGATTTTCATATTTATTATATAATTCAAAAATCAAACAAAACTATGTTTTATTTTTATTTAATTAATAAATATGGATTTTCATCAAGTAAACACCAACTCAATTGATTAAAAATGAAATGTTTAGTAATATTAAACAACAATAGAAGAATATTAAGTCCTACATAATACCAGTTTATTAGTTATATAATTAGCTTTATCTCATTTCTCATAATTTATTTATAAAAATGTACACTTAATACTTCCTCAAATAAAGTAATATTATCCCAACTCAAGTTATTACTCAGACAGGCAAAGCAGTTTTAAAAAGACATGTAGGTTATATATTTTACATTATCCTTTAGGATATGACCCAAGACAATCAAGGGATTGCAAAGAGGTCTTGACCTACTGGAAATATACTGTAGGAATTGGGGATTGACTGTAAATGTTAGTAAAACAAAAACAATGACCTTTAAAAATGGGACGGTTTATGGTAGAGCAGAGGAATGGAAATACAGAGATCAAGTACTTCAAAACGTGAAACATTTTGAATATCTTGGTACGACGTTGAAAATGAACGGAAAGTGGAAAAAACATATTGATATAACATTATTTAAAGGGAGGGGACAACTTAACAGTGTACTCGGTATTCTGGGTCGAGTGCCTGATATTCCAGTCAGCACATTAGAAAAAATGTATGGAGCTATGGTCAGGCAGTAATGCACTAGTAGTGAGATTTGGAGTTTCCAAAGAACGGAAATACTAAATAAGGTATATACGCATTTTCTAAAGTATATTACAGGACTTAGTAAGGCCGTTTCTAACTGTGGAATTTTATATGAATTCGGGTCATTCCAGGACGACATTAACTGTAAAATTCGTGTACTCAAATACTGGTTGCGAGTAATCCAAGGTGAACAAACAATGCTTAGAGCAATTTGTTACGACCACCAAATTAAAAACATAGATGTTAAATTTTGGGCAGACGAGGTTAGGAGAGAACTCCAAAAAAAGATTGGGATGGGCTGGATATGGGAAAAAGGGGCTGAAAATCGCAAGAACGTGTGGAGAAAAATAAGGAGGAGGTACTTAGATATAAACCAACAAGATACTTTCGCCGAATGTACAGGAAAACGCTCACTGTGTTTACAAAGAGACCTAAAACACGTCTGGGGAAAAGAATCGTATATACTCAACCTAGGATTTAAGGAGAGATCAGGGCTTGCTTGGTTTAGGCTAGGGGCATGGAAATTTCTAAAAATTAGCACGATCACGATATGCTAATATGTCCAATGTGCGGGAACTTTGAAGATGAGATACATATATTAGGAAAATGTAATGATTTAGAATATTGGAGACGTCAGTTATTACCGGAAAGATTTCTAAATTCAAATCGGGAAAGATTGTATGCTACGAATTATTGGTAAATCCAGAAAATTGGATAAACCTAGGTACATTTCTGGACAAAACGCGAAAAATAAGGACAACACTCATTCATGAATAAATATGTTATCAAAATGCAATACCATTAATTATTAACAAATATATATAAATTATTTAGTGTATAATGCTGTTGTGTTATTATTTAATTGTAATATTAATGTGTTTTCTTTATGTAATTGTAATGTTAATGTTTTTTAGTGTATAATGCTATTGTGTTATTACTTAATTGTAATATTATTGTGTTTTCTTTATGTAATTGTAATGTTAATGTTTTTAGTGTATAATGCTATTGTGTTATTATTTAATTGTAATATTATTATTGTGTTTTCTTTATGTAATTGTAATATTATTGCTGTTTTTGTTGTTTATTTTTCTTTACACTAGTATCAATTATTACTTTATTGTAACGGACTGTCAACAGCACGTACGGCTTACTGCCCGTGCGACCCATATTTGTAAATATCTTACTTTTTGTCTAATAAAGTCCTACTACTACTACTACTACTACTACATTATCCTGAAATGTATTAAGGTATATGGCCATGAATGTTATTACTTATACTTTGTAAGTTATATATGTCTATGTGGACGGTAAAGAAATTAATCAGGTTAAGTCACTTTTTCGTCGAAATAAATTGTAAAGTACCATTAGATTCTCCGTGGAAATGACTGTTTTATAGGTGCGAAACAGTAAAATAAAAGTATAGTCATGGTTTCTTCTTCTTCTTATTATTATTATTATTATTATTATTATTATTATTATTATTATTATTCCTTTCATGTGATAGACCTAGCGGTCGGTTACGATCTCACTCCAAAGTTTGAAGGGTCTGCCCAATCATCTCTTGCCTGGTGGCTGGTTTTTACATTCAAAATTTGGCATCCAGGTCAAGAAGTATGTGCAGTACAGTAAAAGCTCCTTATTCGCGGTTCCCTTATTCGCTGTTCCCTTATTCGCGTTTTCATTATTCGCCGATTTAAAAAATTGCGACACAGTTCCTGTATTCGCGGCTAAAAATGTCTTTATTCGCGGATCTAGTCGGTATGTTACAAGAATTAGCATCCTTTATTAACGCATCGGCAACCTTTTTTTACTGTATGCACGTTTCAAGGCAGCTTTTACAAAGAGCGATTCAAGGAACGATTATAAGGATGGATAAATTAATATCAAAGTGAAACAAACTCATTGTCACTAAGCCTAAAATTCGTTGTTAAAAGCCATCGCCGCCGTAATTCACGTGCCGCTATGTCCGTTGATAAATGCCGCCCTCACGACTATCGGTGTTTTTATTGTTTCAACCTGTCATTCGTTGCAATAATTTTGATTGAATAACGCGTTTTTCTTCTGCTTTGTTGCCAATTTATAATGTCGAGTAAAAGGAAAGAACATTAATTCCGAAACATAAAATAGTAGTGTTGCCGCTGAAAGTAAAGATATAAATTTTTGAGTGTTTTCGTGTTGGCGAGTCATTTGTATCTATATCACGCTGTTTCAAAGTTAATGAATCAACTGTACGATTCATTAAGAAATCTGAAGACAAAACAAGGAATTCTATCAATGAATTCACAGCTGAATATCAAACTGAATTGATAGACCTTATAAAGGCGGCAAAACAGAAAAAAAAATACCTAGTTCCTTAAGCCCTTGCTTAAGGCTGAGAGTAATAATTAATAGAAATTGTTCAAAATCTCTCATTAATTGATTTTGATAATTTTAATTTTATTTCGGACCCTTGGAACGTATCCCCTATATACGCATACAAATTAACATTCCATATTCACGGTTTCTGTATTTGCGACATATTTACGGTACATATCCCCCGCAAATAAGGAGCTTTTACTGTACTTCATATAATTAAAAGTTGTTTTCAACGTTTCATGGATCAGTGACTTATTGACTTATATTCTCTCTCTCTCTCTCTCTCTCTCTCTCTCTCTCTCTCTCTGTATATATATATATATATATATATATATACATAGCTTTGTCACTCTGCGGGTTCGATTCCCCGTCGGGGCAGTTTTTCTGGGTGAGGTTTTTATCGGGGTTTTTCCTCACCTGTAAGACAAATATCAGGAAAACTTTAAGGCCCAAACGGTCCCCGAAATCATATGGCCATCATCATCCTTATCATTATCATCGTCATCACCATCCTTCACCGGTGTGGAAAGCAACGGGAAGCTACCACACCTACAATTCCCTAGTAAAGCTGCAAGCATAGAATAAAAATGCCATGATTGCAGGGAAGGACCTGCCTTTGGGCAGAATTACTATGGATATATATATATATATATATATATATATATATACCCCATAACCTGTAAAATATAAACAATTAACGTTTCCTTATAGATCGATGGTATTAAATAACCACATCACTTGTTACTATCATAAAGTGATGCTAACTTAATTCATGGCTTCTTAAATACGTGTTGCAAAGGAGGAATAGTCAAATTTGACTGAAAGTAATTTTTCATTTATCTTTGTTGACGAAACATTTTGACAAACAGTCAAATGACTATAGTAAATTTGAAATAAATCAGGCCATTTTTTTCTAATGTTAAAAATAAACCGTTAGCCTTATAATTCAGTTTGTATTTATCTTTAGAAAAATAAGTGATCTTATTGTCAAAAACGTTCAAATTCCGCATTCGTAATGTATAAAAAGAAATAAGTACAAATATTACGTTCGTTATGGAATAGTCCCTTAAGAAGTAAGTAAAATGGCGTCTTCCTCGACTTATATGTATATGATCATTATTCATCATCATCTACCGTCACGATTTGAACCATTTCTGATCTGTTCAGGCTCCATATTATAGTTGCTCGCTCCATCTTTTAAATGGTCGTCCACGACTTCTATGTCCTTGTGGATTGTAATTTAACATCCTGTAAGGTATCCTCTCTTCACTCATTCTACTAACATGTTCAAACCATTTATTTCAAATTCTTCTATTTTTGTTATCGCACTGGTTATTTGTAATTCTTCACGAATATCTTCACTCCTCCGCTTGTCCAAAAGAGTAGGGCCTACATCCTGTCACATATCGTAGGAATTTCATCTCAGCTGCTTCCAGTATTTTTATTAAACTTTTGGTGAGAGTCAAACATTCCGAGCCATACAACAGAACAGGAATGGCTAAAACTTTGTAAAACTTATGTAGTGTTTCTTTACGAACTTTCTTTGCTAATGTTCTTCTAATTGTACCGCTAATATGTTGAAACATATTAAGATTTCTATTAATATATCTTGTCCGATCATTGCCTAGGAAAACTCCTAAATAATTAAAACCTATTACTTGTTCTATTACAAAATCATTTACTATTATTTTGGCTCTTATTGGATTTTTTCCATGGTAAGTTATATTCAGCAGCAATTTTCCCCAATAGAAAAATGACTCTTTGTAAGTTGCTATAATTGCCTGATCATCTGCAAAAAGGAGTGTATATAATTTATTATTGTACAAATTAAAGCTATTTAATTAAATATTTTGCTATTTTCTCAAGACTTCGTCAATATATAAATTAAATAAAGCCGGTGACAAAGAGCACCCTTGTCTCACTCCTTGATTTATCTCTATATTTGCGGTAGATGATCATTATTACTTACTTACTTACTTACTCACTGGCACTATCGAACCCGTAGGTTCATGGCCGCACGGACATAAGCTCTCCATAAATCCCTATCCTGAGCTAATGCTTTCCAATCATTCCCTGTATAATCTACTTCCCTCAAATCATAGTTAATGTTGTTCTCCCACCTCATTCTTGGTCTACCAACTGGGCGTTTTCCTTCTGGCTTTCCTACAAGAAGTTTCCATGCACGTCTTTCATTCCCCATACGCGCAACATGTCCTGCCCATCGCAGTCTACGGGACTTAACTGTTCTTATTATATCTGGCTTCCTATAAAGACCATGTAGTTCATTGTTATGTAGTCTTCTCCATTCACCTGTATGTTCATCTCTCTTTGGTCCAAAAATTTTCCTAAGAACTTTATTCTCAAATACTCGTAATCTCCTTTCCTCCCTTAAAGTAAGAGTCCATGTTTCGCACCCATATAATATAACTGGTAGAATAATAGTTTTATATATTTTCAGCTTAACATTTTTTGAAAGGAGTTGGGACATCAAAAGTCTCTGCAATGCATAATAGCATGCATTTCCAGAATTGAGCCTATGTTTAATTTCTTTGTGCATCTCATTCCTATTTGTGATTATTGTTCCTAGGTATTTGAATTCAGCCAATTCCTCAAAATTTCCCTCATTTGTCATTAGCTGTCCATTTCCATTATATAATGTATTTCTACGTGTGACCATATATTTAGTTTTACTGATATTTACTTCCAGTCCTAATTTCTTAGTGTTACTCAATAGTGTGTGCGTGTTGGCCTTTAGTATCTCCTCGCTATCGGCCAGTAGTACTACATCATCAGCATAAACTAACAGCTTATTAATACCATTCAGTTGTAAGCCTTCCTCATTCTCTAAAGATTTAATGGCATGCTCTAGTACAAAATTAAATAGTAGAGGAGATAGTGCATCTCCTTGCTTCAACCCATTCTGGATTTCAAAAGTGTCTGAAAACTGTTTGCCTACACGCACCCTACTCATTGAGCCATTTAGACACATTCGTATAAGTCTAACTAACTTTTTAGGAATTCCGAACTCCAGCAGGATACTATATAACTTCTCCCTCTTAATTGAATCATATGCTTTTTTGAAGTCTACATATAGTTGATGTACAGTACCATTATATTCCCATTTCTTTTCTAAAATCTGTCTTATACTAAAAATCTGATCTGTTGTAGACCTGTTTCTTCTAAATGCACATTGATGATCTCCTAGAATGTCATCAATATAGGGAGTAAGTCTGCTTACTAATATATTTGTTAGAATTTTGTACGAAGTTGAAAGTAATGAGATGCCCCTATAGTTGTTGCAATCAGTTTTATCTCCTTTCTTATAAATTGGTACGATAATTGATTCCTTCCATTCATCTGGAAGAGCTTCTTTTTCCCAAATCATAGTAAGCAACCAGCGTATCTTGTCCATCAATTTTTCTCCCCCTGATTTTATCAGTTCTGCTGGGATCTCATCTGAACCTGATGCTTTATACATCTTCAATTTTTCAATTGCCATTTCAACCTCTAATGCACTTGGCTCTGCGACTAGCATTTCTGCTGTCTGTAACGTATCCTCCTCAATGTCCTGTTCTGTATGTACATTTAATAGCTGATTAAAATAACTTTTCCATCTATTTAATATACTCTTGGAATCTGCAATCATATCCCCATTTTCATTCCGAATTATGTTTGTTCTAGCCTGAAACCCTTTCTTCTCTATACTAATTCCCTGATATAATTCTCTAATGTTCCTATTTTTTGCATTCATTTCAAGATCATTAATCTTCTCTCTCAAATATTCCCTCTTCTTACTCTTTAGTAACTTGGTGGTTTCCCGTCTAACACTACCCAATTGCTCTAAATTTACCTCATTTGGCTCGTGTAACCATTTCATTTTTGCTAGCTTTCTTTTCTTTACGATGTCGGCACATTCCTCATCAAACCATTTCTTGTTTTGCCTCTTTTTTAAACAACCAATGCTTTCTGATGCTGACAATTTAATAGTATCTCTTATAGCCTCCCATTCTTTATTTATATCAGTTTCTTCTTCGTTTGCCACATTGTCATCTGAAGATTCCAGTACTTCAAATCTATTAGCAATTTTGATTTGGTATTCTTGCCGCATTTCATCATTTTTCAAGTTTTTTAATTCATATTTTACAGAATCATCTTTAGCGTTTGTTCCTCTCATAAGCGATAGCCGTTGTCTGATTTTCACTCTGACCAGATGATGATCCGAATTGCAGTCTGTCCCTCTAACTGATTTAACATCGATGATGCTACTGTGCCAGCGTTTATCCACTAATACATGATCTATCTGGTTCCGAGTTTCTCCATCTGGGGACGTCCAGGTGTATTTATGAATATCCTTATGCTGAAATGTTGTGCTCTTAACAATGAGATTCTTTGATGTGGCAAATGTGACTAATCTAACCCCGTTGTCGTTACTATCTTCATGAAGACTGAATTTGCCTATTGTTGGTTTGAATATATCTTCCCGCCCCACTTTTGCATTAAAATCTCCTAAGACAATTTTCATATGATATCGTGAAAGGCTATCAAATAAGCATTCTAATTCGTCATAGAACTCATCCTTGATCTTGTCATCTTTATCTTCTGTGGGGGCATGTACATTTACAATTATAAAATCATGTCGTTTACCCTTTAGAATTATGTATGATATCCTATCACTAACAAACTTAATATCTCGGATAGCGGATAGGATCCTCCTTCTGACTAAAAAACCCGTTCCAAATGCAGGTCTTTCTGCACCCCCATAGTATAATGCCAAAGCTTCCTGATTCCTGACTACCTTCTCCTGGCCACCTAACTTCCTGTAAAGCGACTATATCCAAGGGCGATTTATCCAATTCCCGCGTTAATATCTCTAGTGCCCCGCTATTGTATAAAGTCCTAACATTCCATGTTCCTAGGAACATGTCCCTGTGTTTGAGCCTTTGGCATGGGTTCCCTGAAGTAGTCCCCGCCCGGAGAACCGAATGGGGGACTATTTGACCTCCGGAAAATTTTACCCCAGTAGAACCCATGTCCGCATTTCTTGACGGTTGTATTTTTACGGTGAAAGATCGTCACTCTTTCGACCAAGGTACTTATTTCGTCTGGCTTATCACCTTCGACCAGTCCGGCATGGGTAACCCTATCGGCAGCAATGCTACCGCCGGCATAGCTCTCAGGATCATTTAAGCACACAAGCCACTCCACCACGACAAGGTAAAGATACCATGGAGGGAGATGATCATTATTAGATGCATTAATTAATTACGTAATCAATTATATCATCAAAGTGCCTATGTTTCTTGAAAAGAAGGCAGTAAAAACTATCTGATAGTTTGGAACAATATGCAAGAAGATGTAAATATTAGCCTAGTATATTTTTCAAACACTCACCAATCCTGCTGGCAAAGTAACGATCTGTAGGATGTACTAACCTGAAAAAGAAACAAGATAACGTTTAAATAACTGGACGATAGCAGGATTCTCATACTAACAAAATCTATGAATCTCAGAATCACAAGACTGCTAACATAAGAACATATTTCAAATACAGCAATAGAATTCGCAATTTGATTGTTATAAATGTTAATACAGCTTATGGTATGTACGTATCTTTGTATTTATCTATCTCTTTATGTACCTCTCGATTTTCTTGAAGTTAATAAATTAATTAATTTGTTTAAAAAATATTAATAATAATGTATTCATGGTATATTCATTATTTATTATACGGAAAAATAAAAATTCTATTGATTTATGTCGAGTATATTTTACATGTTGATTCAACTCTGTGTGTTTATATGTATGTGTGTGGGTTCCTCTAAGTTTGCTTTGTTGGTTAAATTTTAAAAATCACATTACAATGAGAGATATATAGATAGTGGTATGGAGGAGAGAGAGATGGAGAGGGGATGGACAAAATGTTATACTTGTTTTTTATGTACAAGTGTAGATATGTATAACATTGAGCTATATATATTCAATAATAGATTATATAAGATAAAGCAATTAAATTGGTATGGGCATGCACGACGAATGCAAGAAGAAAGCTTAACCAGATAAACATTGGAATGGTGTCCGCCTGGAACAAGAAGGAAACTCATGGATGCAAGAAATAAGAACTGAAATGAGAACAAGAGGACTGGAAGAAATGGAGTGGATGGATAGATACGAGTGGAGAAGGAAAATAAAACTTTAGGCACAGAGAGAAGTGTAAACTTTGAAAAATCTGTATATAAGTAATATATATTTCTAATTAATCGTTTAACATATATCTGCAATTTAATCATTCAACAGAAATAGGCACGAATTGCCAAAATACCTTTGAGCACTAGGCCTATATATATATATATAATTTTAAATATAAATAAATTCCACAACAATATATATATATATATATATATATGTCTCATACACACATTCACGTAAGTGTAAAGCTACGGATTCCAAGATTTTCGATTTATTAAAAATCTGTTCAAATAGGTGAAACCGAGTTCTTAAAACAAGGAAGGCAATAAGAAATAAATTATAGGATCATGTTCAAAGTCGTAGTAGTAGTAGTAGTAGTAGTAATAATAATAATAATAATAATAATAATAATAATAATAATAATAATAATAGCTATATACTTACCAGTCAAAGAAAAGACTTTAAGGCCTTGACCACTATTCGATCAGAATAGGCCTATATACATTTACAATAATTCAAAAAATAAATATTATAAATATAAGTTGTGTTTTATTATCATTAGAAGTGACAGCGATTATAAATAAAACAACAAGAGACTTGGCTCCTTTGTAGCGTTTGGAATTTGAAATCTGAATTCTAGGGTTTAAACACTTATGACGACCTATTGACTGGAGTTATTTTCTGATTTTTTTTCTCAATTGGCATGGCAAACATAAAAACAATGGGTTTGACTTTCATTACCATTATTTAATAGTACCAATAAAATTAGTGAACTATTTTTAAAAAATAAAAGCAAACAATAGTAGGAAATAAAATGCTATTGGATAATCTGACACGTATTGACGTTAGATGTTAAAGCATCTATAAACCAGAATTAAATAAAAAAAATACTGTCTTATGTGTTGAGGACTGTCTTTACAGGTTCTCTAGAAGTTGTCCCCAATAACAGAGTTTCTCTCTCCCTTCCTCTCTCTCTGTTAAGCTCAAACTCTGTTAATTTTCTCTGGAGGATTGAAAATTGTCGTCTGTAAACTTTGATCAAAGACTCTGGAAATAGCTTGAGCACAAGAAAGGTGGTTTTCAAACTTAGAAGCGAACTGAGAAGCTGCAAACTTAGATTGCGGTCATTGAGTGAGATAATCGTCTCCCCTCCACTGTATCAATTTGTTCTAAGATTTACAGGTATTAAACAAAAGAACATCAATTAACAAATTTAAAACTCCGTAATTAAAATGTGGGAAGTTTTAACAAGAACAGAGAAATCCCACACTAACAATAACCATAATTTATTGTGACAGTTATTTAAAAGTTTAGGACTGAAATGAAAACAAAATCATCTAAATCTGTAAGAATCCACCGGTGTGGTCTCGAGGTAGCGTGCTGCCTTCAGACGCAGCGAGCCCGGGTTCAATCCCCGGTCGGGACAAGTTTTCTGGGTGAGGCTTTTTTCGGGATTTTTCCTCACCTGTAAGATAAGTGTCAGGAAACTTTAAGGCCCAAACGGTCCCCGAACACCACCTGGCCATCAATATCATATTGGCCTAATTAGCTTAAGTTTAGTTTAGGGTCTCTCCTAACGCATCGTTACCATCATCATGAACTCTCATATCATCGGGGCAGCGTAACTATGCCTCCCAGGCGCCCCAACCTCAGAAGTGGGTTACAAGTACGCCATGACAGGAGAGAACACCAGAAATGTCTAAATGACAATCTGGGACATTGAAAAAATCTGTAAGAAATTATAGTACATTATTATGTAATTTCACATACAATTAAATAATTTCTACTCTTTCTTTTTCTATTGTTTTAAAAATTATTAAATTATTAATTAAATTAAATAAATGTATCTTACAGGATACATTGCCAATTAAAGGGATAAAGAAAGAGTCCGATATTTTCGTATTGGACACGTCAACTGGTTATTACTGAAGGTCAACACAAAATGATCAGCGTTCATTTACGTTTATTATAATTTTCTACGTCCCGCGCCGTAGCCTAGTGGTTAAGGCAGGAAACCTTGGCGCAGAGCTAACGGACTTGCGCTGGTTCGGGTCTCCATGGGGGAAGAAATTTTCTCATGATATTTTGGCCAGTATGGGACCGGTGCCCACCCAGCATCGTGAGGCATTTGGGTAGTTACAATAAGTAGCTGCTCCAGGTTGAAAAAAAAACAGATATAACGGCTGGGGAACTCGACATGCTGACCACATGTCACCCCTACACTGGCTGGATGATGATCTACCTTTGTGATCGACACATGTGGATGTGAGGCCAGCAGCCGGCTGGTAGGCTAAGGCCTTCTAGGCCTGTCGCGCCAGGAGGAGTATAATTTTCTACACTGTATTTAACTCTAAGAAAATCTCCAAGGATAAAATCAAGTTTCGGCTGATCACACATACAATTTTAGGAACGACTCTAGAATGGGAGGACATGAATATACGCTACCATATCACACTATACTTGCGTTTTACTTCACATTTAACACTTCAGTCAAAAACTTATGAAGTCGACAAAAATAATCCATCTTAAACTTGTACTTATGTCTAGCTGAGGTTATTATACCTTATTTAGGAAGTTGTTTGTCCTTCCCCTCTATATAGAGTTTAGACTTTAATAAATAATCATTATCAATATTATTATTTTAAACAAATTAAAATAAAAAATAAGTAAATCTAAAATATTTAATAATGGAAAATGAATAGGAATATTTAAGGCGGCACAGGCCTATAGCCTAACCTTGTAATCATAATGATAAGAATGGAAATCATGATAATGACATCGATTCTGGAATTAATAACAGTATAGCAGCAATATTACGATTATACAATATTTTAGGATGTAAAGACAATATCACAAAAAACAAAAAACGAACATTAATATTTATAATGGATTTAAAAAAACACAGCAACACGTGTCTCAAACATGGCATTTGAAAGAAAGTAATTGAATTCAACAGAAATTAACTTCTGGTGAAAATCAGCAAGGATTTTACGGAGTGAGGAAGTTATATACAATATTATAAAAAAGATAGAAGTAAATAAAGAAAGATAGCAACAACAAAAATAATTTTATCGGGATCCAAAATTACATATTATAAGACAGTTATCAAGCCACAAGCACTGTATGCAGCAGAAACACTAACCATCAATTTCAAAGGGCAAATGGAGAATCATGAGCTAAAGGAAAGGAAGCTTTAAGGAAGAATCATAGGACCAAAATTTCAAAATAATAAAAATATACATCAAGAATGAAATTCTCTAAAAAAATTTCAGATACCATGCGAAAAAGGACATTACATTTTTTTACGGTCATCTTTTCAGAATGAAATCTAACAGATTAACCAAACAAATATATCATTTTTTCCGTAACCGCAAAACAAAACCCAACTGATTTAAAGAAACTGAAAAAGACCTAACAAAAACAAAGATTACAGAAAAATTCACTAACATCGAACAGTTAATTAATTATTCAAGATGAAAACATAAGGTTCCAAGATAAATCTAAATCAAAATCAAAACCTATTATATCGGAAGAAGAGATGAAAAGAAGATCAGAAAGAATGAAAAAATATTAGGCACTAAGAAGGAACAACACACACAGACAAATTATTGATCCAACACACCCAAAAGAGAGTGAAAATAAATAAAAAAAGATAGTACTAGGAGTCCTGGATAGAAATTATCATATGTTTTGGGCATATGAAAAGGTTGATGGAGGACAAATTATTACCGAATAAGATATATGAATGGAGACTAACAGGAAGAAGGATAAGTGGATGACCACAACTAACATGGACACGGCGAGTAGTCAGAACAATGGAAGAAGAAGTTTTGGAAGAATGAACGTGGAAACATATAGATCCGGTATAGAATCTTGAAATTGGAACTGGAAGATTCCAAAAGCATTGTAAAACCTCATAATAAAATAAAGTATTATTATTATTATTATTATTATTATTATTATTATTATTATTATTATTATTATTATTATTATTATTAAATCAAAGATCAAGTATTAACGATGAAAATTGGAATTAACAATGTGAAAACAAGCAGATGGATGGTAAAACTGCTGCCAGGGATTGATAATTGACGAGAGAGGTAATTACAAATGAAAGTAATGCTTAAATTCAAAATCGATATACAATTAGCGGGTAGTTATGGCAACTGGAATTAAATTCGCCATGATTAGGGTCAATTGCACCAGCAGATATTGGATTTGTGGTGCCAGGATTTGGTGCCCACCGAGGTTTTTGCGTCTTGTTCACCGAGCAGACACAATCGTATCCTTATGTATAACTTAGTTAAACACAAAAACATGCTATATTGGGACTACATGAATTTATCCTCCATTGACGACAGTGTCTCAGCAGATCTCTCCTTCCACATGGTTGGTAACATATACATTTCATTGGCTATTTAACTCATGCCCCAAATGGGAGTCAATGACCAATCATATTTCAATCAATTTTGTTTTACATCCAACCACAGTCGTGTTTCACGTATCTACTTATGTTTATATATTGAAGAAAGCTCCTCCTTTTTAGTATTCTCAACAGGTCAGAGCATTATTTTGCAGTGACTGACTCTCGAACAAATACATTGAATATAGCAAATAATGAATAGATTCCTTCGAACATTTGATAATTGTGTGTTCAATACTTGTTTTTAAATAATGATTTTACTGAGTTATTTCCTAAAAGATAATTAATAAAATCTAAAGTTGGTTATAATATACAGTTTGATGTGTTTCATTTTTTCTCCACTAGGGTGCAATCTTACAATATTGCGATCCAATTTGACAATAAATAATATGATCTAGTTGCAGTAGATGAACAAATGAAACTACCAAACAGTTCTCATTTGTTTTCAAACATCGCCATAAATATTTTAAAATAACTATATTGAAATAATGATTTGTGAATAAACAGCTTAATTTTATTCGTTAAATAGTCCTATCAAATAGCACTCATGATTTCCAAATTCTCTAGATAAATTGGAAATCACTAGTGGCTTTACTTATGGATCTTCGTGCGTTATAAAAAAATGTTTGTCCATTTTTCTGAGAATTATGTATTTCATTCACTAATTTTTCTACCTTTAATAGGTCTTAAGATTGACACATGGTATTGTTGCCCCTAATGTTGCTTCACTTATGGATCACATGAATCTTATTTGCCAACTGTTTACCTAATTTTATCTTGTTTGCGAAGGGTAGCATCATTTTATTGTTAATATTTGATATTCAGTATTCAATTTACAAAATTTGATATAGATTTTACTTATATACTGATTTCCAATGCTTACACATCTTTATGTGCCAAACGTTTTATTTTCCTTCTCCACTCGTCCCTATCCACCCACTTCATGCCCCTCAGTCCTCTTGTTCTCATTCCAGTTCTTATTTTTTCATGAGTTTCGAGGTCATCCTTTATTTCTTCTTCCAAGTGGACACATTCCAATGTTTTTATAGTTAACCTTTCTTCATGCATTCGTTGCACGTGGCCATCCACTTTACATTTTTTTTTTGATCATCATGATGTCATCTTCAATGAATCCATTTCCATCGTCATAAGTTTTTGTTCTACGTTTTTGTTGAATTTTTATGCTTCAATTTCATATATTTAGGATATTTAATGAAATGTCTTTATTGCGGAAACGATATGTTTAGAGAAAGAATAAAGTGGGCTTTAAAAAAGAAAGGATACGTACGATAAAGTAACAAATATTGTTGTTATATTCTGCAATTTTGGATGCCAATTTGATATGCGAATTTGAAGTAAAAATGAGCGGAGAAGGTGATTTTCACGGTTCCTCAGAAATTTTTTTTAAAAGCAATCCAATATGCTTGTATTATTATACTTCCAGAAAAGTCAAGGAAAGTTTATATTTTTGTAGTTATACGAAATTCCGTCCACCGCTGTGGCCTCGATGTAGCGTGCTGCTTTGTCACGCAACGGGCCCGGGTTCGATTCCCGGTCGGGACAGGCTCCTGGGCGAGGTTTTTCTCGGGGGTTTTCCTCACCTGTAAGACAAATGTCAGAAAGCTTAGGGCTCAACGGTCTCCGAAAATCATCCGGTCATCATCATCATCTTATCATCATCATCATCATCCTTCACCGGTGTGGAAAGCAACGGGAAGCTACCACACCTCCTAATTCCGTAGTAAAGCTTCAAAGCATAGCATGAAAATGCTATGATTGCAGTGAAAGACCTGCCTTCGGACAGAATTACTATGGATCGATTGATACGAAATTCAAGGACTGGTGAGTGCGTTTTACGTTTTGTTGAACCTTATTTTATGTTCTGAGTCCACCGCTGTGGTCTCGGGTTAGCGTGCTGCCTTGTCACGCTGCGGGCCCGGGTTCGATTCCCGGTCGGGACAGTTTTACTGGGTGAGGTTTTTATCGGGGTTTTTCCTCACCTGTAAGACAAATGTCAGGAAAACTTTAAGGCCCAAACGGTCCCCGAAATCATATGGCCATCGCAATCGCCATCATTCATATTCATCTTAGGTTAAGCTAAGGATTAGGGACTCTTCTGGCGCACCATTACATCATCATCACCCATCATATCATCGGGGCAACGTAGTCCCGCCTTCCAGGCGTCCCAACCTCTGAAGTGGGTTACAAGTACGCTATGCCAGGAGAGAAACCAGGAATATCGAAAGACAAACCTGGGGCATTTGGAAAAAAAAAATAATGTTCTGATAGCGTATTTTGTTAGTATATAAAGTATTGGTTTTGTTGCCTAGTAACAACGGACCACAGCGCCACTGATTGTTACAAATAATAGTAGATAAAATAAAACACATGACAAACACAATAACACAATCGCAGTCTAGTAGATTCAAGTAAAGATTTCACAAACGATGTGATCGTGATAACACTTTGTAAATTTAAAATGTTACAATGTTTATAATTCATGTTAGTAGGTTAGGAAAAAAATGTATGCGAAACAATTGAAGTAAAAAAATCTAACATTTTTTTTTTATAAATGGCAGCCCATAGTTTCCATAGCAACAAAGTGGTTCTCATTTCTATGTCCAACAGCTGTGCAACCAAACGTGAAAGTTGGTATGTGGATCATTTTTACCAACTGGCGCTACAAGTTGCATAAATTATTAGTCAACACCAGCTTTTATTGTTACCCCTCTTTTTTTCCCTCGAAGAATACTTCGCCATGATGTATGTTTCATATGTGAAAAGTACGTTTTAAATGTACGCACATTAAAATGGAAACGAATTTAATAAATAGGTTATTTCAAACAAAAGTGAATTATGGATCAAATTATTAAGATTTAGCTTTAGGCCTACTATATAGTATATTATCTTATGGCAATTAATACTCCCAGATTATTCTCCCTTAGTGATAATGAACATAACCAATGAATCAGGATCCGAGAGCAAGATTTCCGGGTAGATAGGCTGGCGTTCTACCATTGAGCTACTTGTGCATATCTCGCGGTTCAAGCTCAAAGTCATCTCTTCGAATTTACTGTAGCGTATCTTTATAAATAAATAAGTTGAGTCATTTTTAAATTTACTTCAAATTTGTTTTCTTGTAAGGACATGTTTCTGAGCATCTTTGCTTTATCGTCAGTTTGTACAAACTGTCGGCCCTGGATGTCGACTCCAGCTCCCTCTGTTTGTGCTCTAAATAATTTGCGTATTAAATTCCTCTCCCCGAGAATTTAAAAATTCATTATTCTCTTCTTGTTCTTCTGAACGTAGATTTTTTCCCATATGGTAAGTGTTTATAATCTTCCTGAAACTTAAGTACTCTATTTTTATTACGAAAATAGAATTGGAAGTAACATTATGAGAGTCTACTTAATAAGTAGGTTGTATTTTTTAATCATACCTCATATTATTTTGTTGTTCTAAGTTGTCGGCCCTGGAGTCAAGAGTAGATATCCAGGGCCGACAACTTACAGAACATCTGTCTGTACCAGCTGACGATACAACAAAGATGCTATGAAACATGCCCTTCAAAATAATAAGTATGAGGTAAGAGTTGCAAATTATTTATCAAGTAAAATATTACCAAACGCAGCATTTAACTACAAACCAAGAGGTTCAAGGAATGTAGGAAGGTCAGTGAAAAGATTGGACAGAACAACTGTGAGGCAAAACAGGCATTTTGCCTAGCCGATGAAGTGAAGAAGAAGAATAAGAAGACGTATAATCACATCCTATTGTATTTTGATAAGCGTATCTGTGTTTACAATATTTTAATATGGATGTTTCAACTACTTGAAGCCAATAAGTTTTATTTTTTTTTTTGTCTCATCAGTTGATTTGGAAATTAAGACTAGTCGTCTGTTATCTGAAATTAACATAAACAGCAAGAAAAAAATTCCCATCTGAGCTACAAAAGTCACGTGATTTTAAATAAATAAGGAATGTACCGCCAAACGTTTTACCTGCGTTTTTTGTCACACCCTCTATATGTTATTTCCATTTTAAAATCAAAACTAATGAATATTTCAAATCCAATTTTACCATTTTATAGGTAAACACACGATAGTCAATAGAAATGCAATTAGAAGTATATAGTAACTGAGGTATATACATATATGATGTCACAAGCAGTCAATTGCAATTTGTTATAAACAGCTTTAATAAAATAGTCTATGTTTACAATGGTGAATATTTAACTGTTAGGGGTAGTAAACACCCACTATTCCTCCCCTATTTCAAACATTTGCTAGGAGAGTTTCAGCAATTTCATACGATTCCTAACATTAACCAAATATACCAAAATGTTCCATTTTAGCGAATGACGTATTTGGATTGCTATAAATAAATGAATCGAAAATAATTAACCCAGTATTAGCGCTTGGTCATACGCAAACAAAACTCTATCATCCATGTTTCACAGATTTCATCCCTGGATGGCATGTGTTCGAATACCAGCACTCATCATTCAAATGATACATTTTGTACATCAATGATTTTCATCGAAATGTCATTAACTCTGCTACGTCCCCAGTATGAACAGTGGTACGACTTCATTTAAAGCTACTGTACTTTAGTTTCATTTTGTAAAAACAAGGTAACTAACACTAGAACCTCAACTTGCGTTCAAGGACTAGTCCTATCTATAACTAACTAACTTAATGGCTCTCTCGAACACGTAGGTTCAAGGTGGACATAAGCTCTCCCCTACATCCCTATTCTGAGCTAATGTTTTCCAATCATCCCCTGTACAATCTACCTTCCTCAAATCATGGTTATTGTTATTCTCCAACCTCATTTTTGGCGTACCAACTAGTCGTTTTCTCTCTGGTTTTCCAAAATGCAGATTCCATGAACCTCTTGCATTCCCCATTCGTTCCACATGTCCCGCCCAATGCAGTCTAAAAGATTTAAATTGTCTGAGCTCTCTAGCAACCGTGTGTCATAGAGAATGTGTCGTAGACCGATCCTATTTATTAGATGGAGTGAGAAAGGATACATCAGTATTGTTCAGTTACAGTATTGTTATTATATTCTGCTTCCTATAAAGACCATGTATCTCATTGTTATTTGCTCTTCTCTATTCACCTGTCTGTTCATCCCTCTTTGGTCTCAAATACTCAAACATATTTCCTCCCTCAAAGTATGAGTCCTTGTTTGCATCCATACAACTGGGAGAAACAGGGAATAGTTACTAAGAGAAATTTAATTTGAAACAGTTCTTAGAAAATATCATTAACTATTCTGTTTCCTTTCAATTTTGATTTTCATTATTTCTATAACATTGTTTAAATCTGCGAGATTACTCAAGTAGCAGCGTTTGTGACTCGAATTCAGAAAGTCTCTTCTTCAGATACAGGTTCCGAGTAATTTTAAGTTTGTTTTCCAGTTTTTTTTTCTCAGTAATCAAGGCAAATGCTGAGATGAAGTTTCACTACCAGAATCCATTTCACCGTTATCATAATTTTAAATACGGTACCAGTAAATCTCTGCAGAAAACACAACATGACAAACACAATAAAACGCACAACAAACACAATAAAACACAGCCAATGTGGATATGTTCAAAAGAAAAATGGCATTAGATGTTAAAGCATCAATAAATAATAACTCAATGAAGATACTGAAGTAAGAATACTTGTGTCTTCAACAACACGATTTTTAAAGTTGACAATCGTGATGCGGGAGGAGCAGGCTATGTTTGAGTATTCAGGTTACGAACTTGGAGCCCTGGTTAATGTGTTGTGTTGAATAATTTATTTCTCTGCATTAAATTTCTCTTGGGATACGGCCGCCTCTTAAACATTGTCTATATAAAATTGAGTCACTTTCTGTCTTCTTTGATCAACGTGCTGAGAGAAACATATTCCATAGCAATCTGTAAAGAGAAAACAAAGACTAACAATGCACGTGCCAAGACGATGTCGACAAAATACGAAACTTGAGTCGAAATTTACTTATTTATTTATTTAGAATGTATTTGTGTCGGCCGCAGTGAGCTAATGGTTATTTTCTTTGCCTCTAATTTCGTGGGATGTGGGTTCACATCCGGCCATGGTCGATAGATTTTTATGATGGAAAAATTCAAAGAACAAGTCCTCGAGAGGGACATCAAACCGTAGGTCACAAATCTGAAGATTTACATCTCGTAAAAGAACCACGAGTCTGAATAAAAAGGCGTCTGTGCAAAATTTACCGACTGTTTCCCATCCACGAATACCTTAGTTACACATTAGATGTCTCATCGAGGCACTAGGCCGACCTCCTATCACTCGCTGACATCTATGGGTAATCAACACTTCTAAAATTCATTGTAAAACACCTTTGAGATTATGCAATATAATGTTAAAATATTAAAATAGGTACCTGATACAGCAGTCGTCCTCAATTAAATTAAACTTCTGTTTTAAAAACTTCGTCAAGTGATTAAAACTATGAAGTCCTTTCAAAATCAAGTGTCTGCATTCTGCAGAAGATGAAACTTTATTTTTGGAAGGCCTTCATAGTTTTAACCACTTGACGAAGTTTCTTTTAAACAG
The DNA here is from genome assembly GCA_030220185.1 of Diploptera punctata. Classification (NCBI taxonomy): domain Eukaryota; kingdom Metazoa; phylum Arthropoda; class Insecta; order Blattodea; family Blaberidae; genus Diploptera; species Diploptera punctata. The sequence goes on along the minus strand of JASPKZ010003429.1, from coordinate 1,274,290 downwards.
AAATTGATTTAGTTGAGGACGACTGCTATATCAGGTACTTATTTTAATATTTTAACATTATATCTATGGGTAAATGAGTGTGATTAAATGAACTTGGTGAATAAGTTCCCATTAGGGAACGCCGTAATCCCGGCAGAGTGAAGGAAAGGGCTTTAGAAGAAGAAGAAAAATGTATTATTTATTTGGATTAACTTCAATTGCAATTATCATATTTAAACTTTGCAGTAAGTTATGGCATTATTGTGTCTTATTCAATAAGTTCGCCGTTGACTCGTCCTACAGACATCTAGCGTCCATATTGAGTACTCTCTCAGTACCATTACATCCAGAATCATCATCATCAATGTAAGGTTTAGGCGATTCGCGTGTTTCTAATTCACAATTATTCCTTCCATCTCTTCCTAGGTCTTACTTAATACAGCCTTTCCACTTTACAGCAGTTTGCCCTTGATTCCTGCTTTCCAGAGAGTTCTATCTTCCCATTGTCCTTCTTCCATACCCCTCTCCATCATGGCATCATATATTCCCTCGTAGCATGTTCTTCTACTTGTCCCCCTCTTCCTTCTGCCTGGTATCATCCAACCCAACACCTGTTTAGGCCACTGGTCTTCCAACATCCGTTGCACATGTCCATACCACTGTAAAGCTCTCTTTGCCATCCTTTCGATAACAGTTTCTTGTGCATCCATTTCTTGTCTGATATATGCATTTCGAATGTGTTGTAGCCTTGATATTCTCATACTTCTCCGTAATCCATCCATTTTTGTGGCCAAGATTCTTTTCTGCATCCTTTCATTTATTGTCCAGCTTTCTGATCCATATGTAAGTATACTTTCTATTATTATCTGTATAATCTCTTTTTTTGTTTTTCTGGTCAAATTTCTATTCCATAAAAGACCATTCAGGGATCTAAACGCCTTCCTTGCACAATTTACTCTGTTAATAATATATTTTTCACAAGTACCAGATTTATCTATTATAGACCCAAGATATTTAAATTCTTCAACACGTTTAATTATCATATTATTTATTTGTAGGTCTTCTGAATTTCCTCCGATTACCATATATTCTGTTTTAATATAATTTATCTTCAGTCCACCTATCTCAAATGCATCTACCAACTTTCTAATCATATATTCTATATCTTCTTTATCTTGTCCTATTATAATCTGGTCATCAGCGAATAATAAATTGTGCAGTAAACGGTCATTAATGTTGATTCCCATTCCCCTACATGACTTATTCCATTTCATTAATATATCTTCTAAATATATCTTGAACAATGTTGGTGACATCCCGCATCCTTGTCTTAATCCTTTTGTTATATCAAATTCTGAGGATACTCTATTTCCAACCTTAATACTTGCTTTACAATCATACATTCTTTTTATAAAATGTATAAGAGATTTCGGTATTCCAAAGTTCTCCATTGCCACTCAAAGCTTGTTGATGGGTACAGAGTCATATGCCTTTTCCAGATCTATAAATGTCATGTGAACTTCTTTTCTTTAGCCAACATCTTTTCTGTAATCTGCCTAATCACAAATAAATTATCAAGGGACGATTTGCCTGCTGTAAAACCTGTTAGTTCTTCTGATATTTTATTTTGTATTAGTTCCTCCAGTCTAATTTTAATAATTGTACTTAACATTTTACTAATTGCTGCCATAACACTGATCCCTCTATAGTTTGCTGGATCTCTTTTATTACCTTTATTTTTTGTATATTGCACTAATATACGATAACTTCCACTCATCCGGAATAGTATCTTCTTCTATCACTTGGTTAAAAAGTCTAATTAAATTCTTATAATTCCTGAACCACCATATTTAATCCCTTAATCCCCTTGGTATATAATGATATGTTCTCTTGGGCAATCTTGTTTCTTCCATTCTCTGAATTTGCTGCTCCCAGCCGACGCGGTGTTGTTGAATACTTTGAGTAATTATTACACCAATGAGACTCTTGTGGAGTTAATGGTGACAGGGCTGATGTTTTACGGCTTAAACCATTTGCCTTCCTGTATATTAGCCCTACATGAAGGGATGCTCCTTCCGCTCTGACTTGGCCTTTGGAGTCTTCACCCTTGTTATCCCGAGTATGGGCCCTCCATATTTATAACCCCTGGAGAGAGCACTTTTAAGTCCCAAGAAACTGGGCTCCTTGTTGGTCCCTGGGTCCTTATTACCGCAGCTAACATCCAGAATGAAATGACATTTTAATTTCAGTAAACTCTCTGACCACACTCTATTGAATAATATATGACTAACTATTGTATACATCGGAAAAAAATATTGTCTCTGTGTTGGTTTTGTAACTCTCATTTAAAGTAAATTATATATTCAGTAATATATATATATATATATATATATATATATATATATTAATTATAAAGTAATGATTTGTCAATATGACACGAATAAAATATCCACAATATCACAGTTTTATAATAAATTATTTTAGGTGATGCAACCGTAATTTATAAACTTAATTTTTTAATATATTAGTTAAGAAAATGCATTATTTTTCTTGTAAAAAGTAATTATAATGCAAACATAGGCATCTCCATGGCTCAAGCGGTTAGTCGCTCGTCTCTCACCGCTGGGGCCCCGAGATGAGTCTCCGTAACTCCATGTGAATTTCATGGCGGACAGGATTTTCTAGGAGTGTTCTCCTGGTTTCCCCTGCCACAATTTCATTCTACCGTTTCTCCATGCTCATCTAATCCATTTCGTTCATCTGTCCCCGTGATGGTGCGTTAGACGTGGTCGGTCGGCACCATTGTCATTCACAGACCTCTATATAGGGAGTTCATTTCATTTCATCCCTCAACCCTACACTGAGTTGGACACCAGTTGAGGATATTATATAATGCAAAAATTTAGACTTATGAGGTATAATGGCATGGTTTTCCCTGCACTTCATACACTAATAAGTGTAAATGAAGGGTGGGATTATTTGACAGAAAAAAGTAGAAGTTTTCCTATACATCACGACGCAATGTTGATTCGTTGCTTAGCGGTCGACGTCAGTATTACTTATAAGGCAATATGACTTGGATTCGGGTCGTGTGCAGCTTGCAAACGATCACTCTAGACATGATTCCTGGAGGAATCATTTTCCAGATAAATCTATTCTAGAAGATTTAGCCAATCGAACGTTTTTTTTTTCAAGAAGTGTCAATACTGGCTTCAAGATGGTTCTGATCACATGTATCGCATATAAGAGAAGAAGCGAGTCGATCGACCGACCACTCCTGACCGGGTTTTGAACGTGTAAAAGTTACCTAAGTGCCAATACAAGAATGTTGCGTGAGTGAAGTCGTCAGCCATGGTGAAGAACTGGTTTATGTAAGTAAACTGTGAAGAAGAGACTCTGATAGCAGCACATTACTCAGGTGTATAGAATGAATTAGTGAGAAAACAATAAGAGTATATTACGATGCGAGGTTGGGAAGTGGTTTTTACAGAATCGAGGAAAAATGTTAAAAACCGAGTGATAATGAGGTTTTTAATTTCCGAGATTCTGTAAAACACTTCACAAACGTGCGTTGTACATTATTTTTTGCGTGATTATGTTTTCAAAATAATAAATAATAGTAAAATAATAACATCTTCGTTGGAAATATTTGCGTTTATTTTAAACAATTGACTAACGTTAATAGTGTGGACAATGTTTATTAGTTGAGACAACAGGAGGCCTTGAGAACAATTATTGATAACATGGCCGCAATTACGTATTTATTGTTTTATATTGTTTCAAATAAAGTTCAGTTCATTTAAAATGCAGTGATTTGTTTCGTATAATGTATATTAACACTACGTTTTGGATATTTTCTATATATACATTATACATAGTATACATAGAGGGTAGTCGTTTTACTTCCCGCACATGGGTGTAAATGTAATATTACACTATAGTAAATTAGGTTGGCAATCCCGAAGTGTAGGAAGTTGAACTTTCAATAATGGTAGCCATTGCTGATAAGTACGACGAAACGCACTATCGCGCAAAAAGGAAGTTTGGATGTTTTGTATATTTTTTTTTTGTGATTTTAAATTAAGGAAATTCAACTGTTTTATTAAAATACCGCCATCCGTAACAATATAGTTCCTTTATTTTAAGTTCAAAATATTACTAAAGGAGATAATTATTGGAATTATGTATCATAAAGTTTTAGTTTTCAGATATAAACTAAAATGTATTACATTAATGTACATGAAAATAGCAGATAAGAAAGAACGGGATTCATATTGCTGCCATGTGATGAATTTTCCCACCAACTACTGTTTTATGACAATTTAATCCGACTTTGTGGTTTTCGTAGAATTTAATGTTGGTAAATTTAATCTTTTTGAAATAGTTGTTAATTAATTGTCATTTTAATTCTAAAAAAAGTTGTAGCAGCTTTCAACTTAAAATTACAATAAATCCCGGTTTCTGTGCTTATTTCCAATTAATACTTAATACAATATTGTATGTAGTGGTTATTCGAAAAAAAATAACTATAAAAATACATATCGTTTCTGTTTTTGTAGAAATATATTTTTGTTCCACATCTAGTAGACAACGTAAAATTGATTTAAATTAAAATTCTTTCTAAAAAATATTCGTCGGCTAAGTGGCTCAAGCGGTTAGACGCTCGCCTTTCACCGCTGGGGTCCCGCGATCAAGTCTCGGTCACTCCATGTGGGTTTCGTGGTGGATGAAAGGGAGCTTGAGTAGGTTTTTCTCGGGGTTTCTCCCGTCTTCCCCTGTCACAATTTCATTCCACCATTTCTCCACACTCGCCCATTTCGTTCATTTTGTTCATCTGCCCCTGTGATGGTGCGTTACAGACCTCTATATAGGGGCTTCATTTCATCTCATCCCTCGACCCGACCCTGAGTTGGACACGAATTGAGAACTTTTTTCATTTATTTAAAAATATTAATTAACACCCTTAATAATTGGATGATTTTTGGACCAAAGACGGATGGACAGACAGGCAAATGGAGAAGACTTCATAACAATGAACTAAGGTCTTTATAGGAAGCCAGATATAATAAGAACAGATAAGTCTCGTAGACTGCGATGGGCAGAACATGTGGCACGTATGGGGAATGAAATACGTGCATGGAAACTTCTTGTAGGAAAACCAGAGGGAAAGCGCCCAGTTGGTAGACCAAGAATGAGGTGTGAGAATAATATTAACTATGATTTGAGGGAGGCAGATTATACAGGGAATGATTACAAAGCATTAGCTCAGGATAGGGATGTATGGAGAGCTTATGTCCGCGCGGCCATGAACCTACGGGTTCGATAGTGCCAATGAGTAAGTAAGTAAGATTAAGTAGTAGTAGTAGTAGTAGTAGTGGTAGTAGTAGTAGTAGGACTTTATTAGACAAAAGTAAGATATTTACAATATTATTTACAAATATGGGTCGCGCGGGCAGTAAGCCGTACGTGCTTTTGACAGTCCGTTACAATAAAGAAATAATTGCTACTAGTGTGAAGAAAAATAAACAACAAAAAAAAGCAATAACATTACAATTACATATAAAAACGCAATAATATTACAATTAAATAATAACACAATAGCATTATACACTAAAAAAAGCAATAACATTACAATTACATAAAGAAAACACAGTAATATTACAATTAAATAATAACACAATAGCACTATACACTAAAAAAACCATAACATTGCAATTACTTAAGAAAACACAGTAATATTACAATTAAATAATAACACAATAGCATTATACATTAATTAATTTATATATAATTATTAAGAATTAATGTTATTGCATTTTGATAACATATAGACCTATTTATTCATGAATGAGTGTTGTTCTTATTTTCCGCATTTTGTCCAGAAATTTACCCAAAGTTTATCCAATTTTCTAGATATACTCGTACCAATAACTCGTAGCATGCCAATCTTTCCCGATTTGAATTTAGAAATCTTTCCGGTAATAACTGACTCTCCAATATTGTAAATCATTACATTGTCCTAATATATGTATCTCATCTTCAAATTTCCCGCACATTGGACATATTCGCATATCGTGCTCGTCGCTATTTTTTTTTAAATTTCCATGCCCCTAGCCTAAACCAAGCAAGCACTGACCTCTCTTTAAATCCTAGGTTGAGTATATACGATTCTTTTCCCCAGACGTGTTTTAGGTTTCTTTGTAAACACAGTGAGCGTTTTCCTGCACATTCGGCGAAAGTATTTTGTTGGTTTATATCTAAGTACCTCCTCTTTTTTCTCCACACGTTCTTGCGATTTTCAGTCCCTTTTTCCCATATCCAGCCCATCCCAATCTTTTGGAGTTCTCTCCTAACCTCGTCTGCCCAAAATTTAACATCTATGTTTTTAATTTGGTGGTCGTAACAAATTGCTCTAAGCATTGTTTGTTCACCTTGGATTACTCGCAACCAGTATTTGAGTACACGAATTTTACAGTTTATGTCGTCCTGGAATGACCCAAATTCATATAGAATTCCACAGTTAGAAACGGCCTTACTAAGTCCTGTAATATATTTTAGACTATTTAACTCATGTCCCAAATGGGAGTCAATGACCAATCACGTTTCAATGATTTCTGTTTTACAACCAATCAGAGTCGTGTTTCTCCAAATATTTATCAGTGTTATAATTACCATATTAAAGAAAGCTCCTCCTTACAATATTGCGTTCCTTTGGCAATAAATAGTATGATCTGGTTGCAGTGATAAACAAAAGAAGCAGTAGAAGCGTACCTATCGTTTCTCATTTGTTTTCAAACATCACCGTTTACATTAAATATATAGATATTTTAAAATAACTATAGTTAAATAATGATTTGTGAGGAAACAGCTTAATTTTATTCGTTAAATAGTCCTAACAAATGCCACTCTTGATTTCCAAATTCTCTAGATAAATTCACTCCTCACTTCGTGAGTCGTGAATTTATCGATAATTTGGAAATCACTCGTGGCATTGCTTATGAAAATGCGTATATACCTTATTTAGTATTTCCGTTCTTTGGAAACCCCAAATCTCACTACCATAGTACATTACTGGCCTGACCATCGCTCCATACATTTTTTCTAATGTGCTGACTTGAATATCAGGCACTCGACCCAGAATGCCGAGTACACTGTTAAGTTGTCCCCTCCCTTTAAATAATGCTATATCAATATGTTTTTTTCCACTTTCCGTTCATTTTCAACGTCGTACCTAGATATTCAAAATGTTTCACGTTTTGAAGTACTTGATCTTTGTATTTCCATTCCTCTGCTCTACCATAAACCGTCCCATTTTTAAAGGTCATTGTTTTTGTCTTACTAAAATTTACAGTCAATCCCCAATTCCTACAGTATATTTCCAGTAGGTCAATACCTCTTTGCAATCCCTTGATTGTCTTGGAACAGATAATTAAATCATCTGCATACAACAGGACTGGGATTTTAACATTTCCTATCTCCGGAGCCTCAATTTCTCCTTCTAGCATTACGTCTACAATATCATCAACGAATAGATTAAATAGCATTGGTGATAAAATGCAACCTTGTCTCACTCCCCGATTGGCATCACTGCTCTCTGTAATGTGCCCTTGGTCTACTTTTATACAAAATTTAACATATTTATAAACTGACATTAAGGCATGTATCATTTTATGAGACAATCCTTTCCGATTTAATTTTTCCCAAAGTGCGCTTCGGTCCACAGTATCAAATGCCATCTTAAAATCAATGAATGCACAAAATAATTTACCCCCCTTCATTTTCAGATTGTCATCAATTAATGTTCTCAGAACAAATACGTTGTCCACCGTGGAGTACCCTTCTCTAAAACCTGCCTGATATTTTGAGATTAAGTAATAATTAGATGTGGCCAGATAGGAAATCTACTGTTTTCAAGTCCTAATCGCTAATGGATTGGCAAGACATCACAGGTAATTTAAGGATATTGCCTCCATGGTATCTTTACCTTGTTGAATTGTCAGGGTCAAACTTAATTTTTTTTAATAAGTCGTTTTAACTCCACAGGCCAGTCTATCTATGACGGCGTAATCTAATGCTGAGCCATAGCCTCTCCTTCGTTAGGAGTTAATGGACCAAGTTCATTTAGTTACCGTAGATGTCATGAATCCGGTCAACATACCGATACAATGAGACACCTAGCAGCAACTAAGGTATCACTAGACTATTGAGTTTACAGTTTTTTTTTATTCAGACTTAAAAATATTTTACGAGCCTGAAAATCTTCAGACTCGGGACCCACGGCTTAAAAGCTCCTCCCGGAGGACTTGACTTACTCCTTGGATTTTTCCATCCTAAAAAATCCATCGACCCCGGTTGGGTTTGAACCCGCGACCTTCGAGACCAGAGGCAAGGAGTATAACGACCAGTCCACCGCCCCCTAATTCATTTAACTTGTGTAAGGGCAGGGATAATAAACTAAGAAAAATGAAACTGATAAGTGAAAGAAAATGATCTCATGATCGCATTGACAAATCATTACTTATTGATGGAGATTACATTGGATTACATTCAAAATATATCCAAGTTAAAAATAGTTAATTTCTATTGTTTTCGATGTGAGATAAACGAATTTGGTGTTTAAAATGTTTACTTAGCTCTCATTCTCTTGAAAAACAGGATTTAATTTTATGACAGAGGGAAATTTTTTAATGTTGGTAATTTTTGTCTTGTTACAAATATAGGTTTTCAACACTAAACTAACTATTTTGTTTCTAGAGGGGCCATTATGTTTACATAAATATCCTTTACTGTGCTCAGAGAACCTAGCTGCTCTTCTTTCTCAGTAATTTTCCGCGCTTGAAGTTAAATTTCCACAGGTCAAGTATTTGAAGACAAAATTCCCACTTCTCAGTTATGTTAAAATCGAAGAGGGAATCTATGATGGCCCGCAAATTCGAGAACTGCTTAAGAATGGAATATTTCATAGAGTCATTGAAGGTAAAGAGAGAACTGCTTGGGAATCATTCAAAAATGTTGTTCACAATTTCTTGGGAAATCAAAGAGCTGTTAATGAACTTCTAAGGTCATACCAAGAGCTAGGTTGTAATATGTCGCTCAGGATCCATTTTTTGGACTTACATTTCAACTTATTTCCAAGGAATTCTGACGCTTTGAGTCATGAGCATGGGGAGTGCTTCCAACAAGACATTCCAGCGATGGAAAGAAGAAATCAGGGCAAATGGAACTCATCTGTGCTTGCAAACTGTTGTTGAAAAGTCATGAGAGATGCCTCAGAAGTAAACTACAAACGAAAAAATTAAATTAAATAAAACGCTCTAGACAATAGTTAAGGAGATAAAATTTCAAAGTGGAAAATTTCACACATACATATACTTATATAAATATGTTCGGACGAAGAGTTAAACAAATTCTGATGTCATATTCTTGTCCTCAATTTGGTTGGAATTGACTATTTTTGTAAAGGATAGATACAACATTAACTTTTTTTTGTAGATCAGTATTATGAGACTGTTTTTCAAACCTGTATCATTTTATATAATTGGTAAGTAGTGAGAAATTCTACATGAAATTAATTAAATGTTAGTGTATTCTACTTTATAAAATATTTAAAATTTTATTGTGAAATTTGTAATGGAAGACGGATTAGGTTTTTTATACAAGTTAAGAGCAATTACAATGTGCATTTAATCTAGATAAAAGTGGGGGTGCTGTATTTTCCTATAATGCACGAGTAGGTCAGGGTTGTGTTATATCGGGAACGAAGGGTGATTTGAAAATGTCAATGCGCAAGGGCGAATCTGTAACTGCTATATTTAAAAGAGGGGTTAAAATAGATGGTTGGTCTGATGGTCACTGATGCATGATGGAAACTTTGAATGGTATATTCGTACCTTACATTCATTAAATTCTGTTTCATTGATGATCTTGTAGAATGGAAAATTACTTGCATAACACTAAATCTATATATAACTGTTCTATTTTCAACTTCATAAAATAATTACTTAAATTCCAATGTCACTCGCATCACTTGGCACTTTATTACATTTTAATGATTAGCACAATGATTTGTAGCGAATTCCGAAGGTATGGAGCTGTTGACATTGTTTTCATGAAAATATTTTTTTTGAAAATGTTATACATATCATCATCATCAATCTTAACCTGGTCATGACTATAATCATACACATATCTTCATCAGCATCAAGGATTAAGATCCGTTCTGATCTCATGTTAGAATTGGTCTGTTTATCTTTTACTGGGTCCTCCTACTTTTCTTTGTCCTGGTGGTTTGTAATGAGGAATCTGTTTTCGGAATTCTGTTATTATCCAGTCATACACAGTATATATATATCCATCCATAGTAATTCTGCCCGAGGGCAGGTCTTTCACTGCAATCATAGTATTTTCATGCTATGCTTGCAGCTTTACTAGGGAATTGTAGGTGTGGTAGCTTCCCGTTGCTTTCCACACCGGTGAAGGATGATGATAATGATGATGATGATGGCCATATGATTTCGGGGACTATTTGGGCCTTAAAGTTTTTCTGACATTTGTCTTACAGGTGAGGAAAAACCTTGATAAAAAACTGCCCCGACCGGGGATCGAACCCGGGCCCGCTGCGTGACAAGGCAGCACACTACCTCGAGACCACAGCGGTGTACTATATGTATATATATATATATATATATATATATATGTATATATATGTATGTATGTATATACATATAGGACGCACGCCGTACGCAGTGGTTAAGGCACTGCGCTACAAGTCGGAAGGTCGAGGGTTCAAGTCCCTGTGGGGTCAGGATATTTAAACTGACCAAAACCTTCTGGCGGCACTATGGCCCTAGGATCGATTCAGCCTCTAACGGAAATGAATACCAGACGCTTGTTCTGGGGGTAAAGGCGGCCGTCACGCAGGGCTGACAACCCGGCTGACATCAAGCGCCGATTGTCTAGAAAAAGTGGGAGTCTTAACCTCCTACTACCCCAAGGGCCTCCCGAGGCCTGTAGTAGGATTACTTTACTTACATATATATATATATATATATATATACAGAGTATTTCAGAATAAGTATTACAGACTTCTAGGGCCTGTAGAGGGGACTTAATAGATACAGTTTCTATAAGGAATACATGCTCGGAAACCAACCATTTCGTTGAAAAATAGGTTTGAAGGTCGAAACATAATGTGCTGATATCGTGTGTCTTGTGTTTCAGAATAAGTATTATAGACATCTAGGGTTTGTACTACAAGTGTGGTTCCACGTGGTTACCCTGTTGTTCGTTGCACAAAGTGTACCTGCGACGTATGTTTTTATACACACGTCCTACAAGACCTGGTGTGTACTCAATTAAATGTCTGCGCCGCCAGAATTTGTGGAAGTTTTTCCTCTGACTCAAAAGGTGTATCCCCATGTAGGAAAACCAGAGGAAAATGCCCAGTTGGTAAACCAAGAATGAGGTGGGGGAATAACATTAACCATGATTTGAGAGAAATATATTATATGGGGGATGATTGGAAAACAATAGCACAGGATAGGGAAGTGTGAAGAGCTTATGTTCGCACGGCCATGAACCTACGGGTTCGATATACCCTGTGAGTCAGTAAGTTAGAGTGTATAAGGAAAATTATCGCAAACAACATCAAATAGCAGTACCTTACATTAATCCTTAAATTGAGGAATTGCAATTGTTTTATGTCGTTTATTTAAATATCCTACATAGTAATTGTGCCCGAGGGCAGGTCTTTCACTACAAACATAACATTTTCATGCTATGCTTTGCAGCTTTACTAGGGAATTATAGGTGTAGTAGCTTAGCGTTGCTTTCCATATCGGTGAAGGATAATTATGATGACTATTTAACTCATGCCCCAAATGGGAGTCAATGGCCAATCACATTTCAATGATTTCTATTTTACAACCAATCAGAGTCGTGTTTCACCAAATATTTATCAGTGTTATAATTACCATATTAAAGAAAGCTCCTCCTTACAATACTGCGTTCCTTTGGCAATAAATAGTATGATCTGGTTGCAGTGATAAACAAAAGAAGCAGTAGAAGCGTACCTATCGTTTCTCATTTGTTTTCAAACATCGCCGTTTACATTAAATATATAACTATTTTAAAATAACTATAGTTAAATAATGATTTGTGAGTAAACAGCTTAATGTTATTCGTTAAATAGTCCTAACAAATGCCACTCTTGATTTCCAAATTCTCTAGATAAATTCACTCCTCACTTCGTGAGTCGTGAATTTATCGATAATTTGGAAATCACTCGTGGCATTACTTATGATAATGATAAGGATGATAATGATGGCCGGATTATTTTCGCGGACCGTTGGGCCCTAAGTTTCCTGACATTTGTCTTATATGTGAGGTAAAACCCCGAGAAAACCTCACCCAGGAGTCTGTCCCGACCGGGAATCGAACCCGGGCCCGCTGCATGACAAGGCAGCACGCTACTTAGAGACCACAGCGGTGGGCTATTTAAATATATCGGAACATAATACAATATGTAACTGTAAGCTATTACTGTATACTGTGCAATTCATCACCGATTTAAGGAATTTTTACTCATTCGTTTTTCTACTGTTTCGTTAAACATATTAAATAAATTAAAACCAACGAATCTTGTAAGATACTAGAACATTGACAATTTAAGTGTTAGAAACTACTTCAACTCTGTATAATTTCTGATGTTTTGTAACCGAAGATAATAATACTGTATAGTTTCCTGCTATGAATTTTCACTTAGAGCCTATTGCAACAATTGTTCACATGATATAGGACAGCAGCTCTGCTTCCTGTGCATCTACTTCCTTTGCAGAACACGGTGCGCGTGCATTATTAAACAGCTACATAACCCGCGGTAGGAATTTTAAAAACAATTCTAACCTAAATATACACAGTTTTATCGTTCATACAAAATTCAGTCCCTGGAAACTGTATGGAATTCGAATGGGAGACGGCAAGCGTGTGTGATTTTATATTCTATCGCAACTTGAGACCACATGAGGTCCATGTAGGAGATGCCCGGGGGAGAAGCAGGGTTGGAACTACACTCGCAAAGTGTCGGGAGATCAATTGGCGAAAAAGTATCTGACTGGCATAGCAAAATAGCTCTTTGCAAATTTTAGTATTCGAAAAGAGAAACACGTCTCATAGCTGCTGACTTCAAATACAGAGTGACAAATAATTCAACGCAGTGTATGAAGAAAAATGTTAGTATTTGCTTTGCGGATCCAAAATCGACTGGATTCGATGAATTTTCCCGCAACATAAAAAGTCATTGGGGACGCCGTATCGTAAGTGGTTAAGGCAATAATCTACAAGCCAGAAGGTCGGGGTTCAAGTCCCGATGGGGTCAGGATTTTTAATTGACCTAAACCTTCTGGCGGCAAAATGGTCCTGGGGTCAATTTTAGTATTCGAAAATAGAAACATGTATCATAATTGCTGAACTCAAATACAGTGACAGATGATTACATACAGTGTAGGAACCCAATAAAAGTTTGAAAGCAATGTCACCCATTTCAGCTACATAATGTGCCCATTTTAAATATCCCAGATTTAATACCCCTGATGAAATATTACAGGATATAGATAATTCGCGAGTTTCTCATTGAGAAGCATATATCATTCTTTATACAATCGTATTTTCAAGTAGTTATTTCCTTAATGTAAGACACTATGTTTCACACCATTAGAGTTCCACAACCAAGATTATAGTTATCCATTTTAATCATTAGATTCTTACACAGAATCCAAGAATTCGTTATACATTTTAAAGTTAACAAAACACTTGTTTCTCGTGCAAGTTATTTAAATAATGTCAGAGAGCAGTTGAAGCGAAATCAAGTTTTACTGTATATTGCGTAATTTTATACAAAATTATTTCCACTCGTTCATTTTTCAATCGATTTATTACAAATATTAAATAAATTTAATAAAATGTACATAATAGGATACAGTGCCAATTTAAAAGTTAAGTAAATAGTAACACGAATTTCCTAATTTTAGTAGGAAACCACAGTGCGTGAGAATTAAGCATGTGATTGTCAGCTTAGACGTTTTAGCTGATGAACAATAAATAACGTATTTAATAATCAATTGAGTTGGTGTTTACTTGATGAAAATCCATACCCATTAATTAAATAAAAATAAAACTTAGTTTTATTTGATTTTCATGTTAAATTTAGGGCCTATAAATTTTAATAAATTATTGTTGTATTGTTGCTTAGATCAGTTGATATGTACTTATAATAAGACAGTTCATAATTTGTTAACATGTCTGAAGAAGGTACAGTGTACCGAAACAGCTGTCACTGAATTATATCTTAATAAACATGAAAATCAAATAAAACTAAGTTTTATATTTATTTAATTAATGATAACGTATTTGTTATATGATCCAAAGGACTTACGATTGAATGTTGACATCACCTCTGTATCAATCTCATAGTGAGAAATATTTTGGACATTGAAAGCAAGAGAAATTAGAAAGATTTTACAAACGTGAATGACATACTTAAATCTCAGGCACTATAAGAAATATATTATATGAAAATTATAACTCTTACCTCGATATCAATAACAATAATAATAATAATAATCCACGTGAATATATACTGTTAACAACTGCAATACGTCACGGCACAAGTATTAGGTCATACTGATGTAATTAAGAAGGGTGAAGGGTGACCGAGTGCTTGGGGAAGGTATGTCTCCCCTACCTCTACCACTTCCCATGTGAGGAGGGTCATTCAGCTGGGCGTCATGCTGAATTTTACATCTGGCTACCAAGAATTTTATAAGTATCTTCCATTATAAATTATTTAAAGTTTCTGCAATGTCTACATTGTAATTAGAGTAACGTCAATTTTTTACAATATACCGAGAAAGCGCAGCCCATGATGCAAACTGATAGCAAGCTTCTGCCATTTAAAATCGCGTGTACTAACTCTTCTTCTTCTTCTTCACTTCAAGCGCTAGGCAAATTGCCTGTTCAGCATCATAGTTGTACTGTCCATCTTTTCACTAGCCTTCATACATTCCTTGAACCTCTTGGCTTGTAGTTAAATGCTGCTTTTGGTAACCTTGTTACATTCATTCTTTCTACATGTATAAACCGGGGGCACGCCGTACCGTAGTGGTTAAGGCACTGCGCTACAAGTCGGAAGGTCGAGGGTTCGAGTCCCGGTGGGGTCAGGATTTTTAAACTGACCCAAACCCTCTGGCGGCACTATGGTCCTGGGGTCGACTCAGCCTCTAACGGAAATGACTACCAGACACTTGTTCTGGGGGTAAAGACGGCCGTCACGCAGGGCTGACAACCCAGCTGACATCAAGTGCCGATTGTCCAGAAAAGTGGGAGCCCTAACCTCCTACTACCCCAACGGCCTCCTGAGGCCTGTAAAGGGATACCTTTACCTTACATGTATAAACCATTTATCTCTATATTCTTTGATTTTATCATTCAATGGACATATATTTAACTCTGTTCTTATATCTTCATTCTTTATCCGATCCAATATTGTGCAGCCTTTTGTCCTAACTCCTTAATTCAGGTATGTAATTTCTTAATTCGAACGTATGAAATGCTCTACTCCAGTTACAATTAATTAATCGCCTGTGTCACACACGAACTTCAAAATTTCCTTTTTGTATAGTCACAATTCCGACTTACTTTAATCATCATCATCATTCTGGTAGTGTAGTAGGACTTTATTAGACTAAAAGTAAGATACATAAAATGTTATTTACAAATTCGGATCGCACGGGCAATATATTATTGTCTAGTAATGATAAAAAACAATACAATTAAATTATACATTAATTAAGCCGGGTATTAATAATATTACATTTTGCTTATATGTTTATTTAATCACGACTGTTCTTTTCCGCGTCTTGTCCACAAATTTACCCACGTTTATCCTATTTTCTAGATTTACCATTAACTAGTACCATACCAATCTATAACGATTTGAATTTAGAAATATTTATGGCAACAAATGACGCATCCAATATTCGAAATTGTGAGACTTCGCTTCCTTGAGCAACCGTTGGCCTCGCCAAAATTTTATAAGCCCTTAATCTTATACGTCTGTTTACTGAAAACTTGGGCTTTCAAGTAAACACACATTCCTAATGTGTTGTAATTAACTGATTTTTTTCAGTATGCCCTCTTCGTTTTATTGCTCTGTCATACAGTCTACCGAGTTTCGTTATGAAAAACTAAAAAATTGCAGCCGCTTGAATGATTTTTGAAGTTTTGCTTCAGTTGAACCCCAACTCGTAATGGTCCGATTTTGTTGGTTAATATACTCTACCATAATATTAAATTTAATGTTTCATACCTCTCTTCATATCCAATCTTCTAAGTAGACCGCGGTTTCAAATCCTTGGCGGATTCATCTTCAGTACCCTCTCTTTGACTGATCTATAACATCTGAAGATGAATCCGCCAAGGATTTGAAACCGCGGTCTACTTAGAAGACTGGATATGAGGAGAGGTACGAAACATTAAATTTAATATTAAATTAAACCTCATAGTGATTTCTTCCTATAGAAGTTGAATACAAACTCTACCTTACTTTCTTTTAACTTGAATACTGTATGTCGAGTTTCGTTCTGAAAAAATTGGGAAAGCCAGAGCATTAATAGCAATTTATATAAATATCGACATAGTCATTATCGGTATCTAGAAAGTAGAACCTTTCCATGAGAACTACCTCAGTAGCTACATTCCTTCCGACAGGACCTCCCGGGGGGAACGAAGTGCCAATCTCACCTTCCCAATTATCGGCAGAATAACCGTACACTTTAGTATGACCTTTATCATGAAAGTTAATTTAATATGCGTAAAAGTGAATTTAAGTAAAGTGATCCCACAACTGGCCTCAGGAGGCCCTTGGGGTAGTAGGAGGTTAAGGCTCCCACTTTTCTAGACAATCGGCACTAGATGTCAGCCGGGTTGTCAGCCCTGCGTGACGGTCGCCTTTACCACCATAACAAGCGTCTGGTGCTCATTTCCGTTAGAGGATGAGTCGACCCCAGGACCATAGTGCCGCCAGAGGGTTTGGGTCAGTTTAAAAATCCTGACCCCCACGGGGCTCGAACCCTCGACCTTCCGGATTGTAGCGCAGTGCCTTAACCACTACGCTACGGCGTGTCCCCAAAAGTGAATTTACTGTGCTGAAACTTGCATTCTAATTCTATTTAACTTAAAAAAATAACGAAAGAGTCTACAAAATACGGTATTTTAGTGAGTTCACTACGTACAGTTGAGAATTAAGAAATGAGTATTGTTATAATATATTCTGTGAAAAGAAAGGAAATTGAGATGCAAAGTAGCTCTGATTGTTATTCGTTTAATAGAGGAGACATTGGACCGTGATACAGCCCCCACGAGCTAATAAGAATATTCATAAGGGGTGGAATGTAGTTTTATACTACACAAATAGAGCTTTGTGCAGTGAAATACATTCTGTGTGTAACGCTTTCTTTCTGTGTCTTCAAAGAGAACACAAGACGATCAGATAATATGTTCCACAATGCTTATACAGTCTACGTTCTGAATGTTCCTTTTTTTATGGTGAATTTATTGGAACTTGAGAATCGCCAAATAAAACAAATGAATAAAGATGTTTCTGATAATCTGACTTTACAATCAGCAGGATTTGAACGGTACAAATATTACTATCAAAATGTTTTATATGATTCGAAGTGACGTCTCTGAACAATACAAATCACAGATATATTTGAGAAGAAAATAATGGGATGTAATGAGAAATAAAGGTATTCCACCAAGCATTTTATTATGGCTATTCAAAGTTTAGATGTAAATAATAAAATTGTAATAGACATGGGCTTTCAACCAAAACACCAAAAAATGGTAATAATAAACCTTGATGTCAGACAAGGGTGTCCTTTATCACTATATATGTTTAATATGTCCACCGCTGGGGTCTCGAGGTAGCGTGTTGCCTTGTCACGCAGCGGGCCCGGGTTCGATCCCCGGTCGGGGCAGTTTTTCTGGGTGAGGTTTTTATCGGGGTTTTTCCTCACCTGTAGACAAATGTCAGGAAAACTTTAAGGCCCAAACGGTCCCCGAAATCATATGGCCATCATCTTTATCATTATCATCCTTATCATTATCATCATCATCATCCTTCACCGGTGTGGAAAGCAACGGGAAGCTACAACACCTACACAATTCCCTAGTAAAGCTGCAAACATAGCATGAAAATGCTATGATTGCAGTGAAGGACCTACCTTCGGACAGAATTACTATGGATAGGTGGATATATATATATTAAACATCCATCCATCCATAGTAGATGGATATATATATATATATATTAAACATCCATCCATCCATAGTAATTCTGCCCGAAGGCAGGTCCTTCACTGCAATCATAGCATTTTCATGCTATGTTTGCAGCTTTAGTAGGGAATTGTAGGTGTGGTAGCTTCCCCATTGCTTACCACACCGGTGAAGGATGATGATGATGATAAGGATGATGATGATGGCCATATAATGTAATGTTAAAGTGGCAGACTAATTTAAACAAACATTTTAAAACAAATAATAAATAATTTGATACAATATTATTTGTCGATGATCAAGTAGTGTTTTCCAGTTCAGACGATGATCAACAAGTAGCTATTTTTAATTTGGAAAAAAATATGTGTCAATTATAATATAACATTTCCAAAGAATATAACTAAAATTTTAGCATTTAAAGGACATGATACCGTAAGAGCAAAATTAGTAATTGATGATAAAATTTTATAGCAAGCGAATAGTTTTAAATATTTAGGCTTCAATTTATCATATGTTAAAATTGAAGATATTAATGGTAAAATAAATAAATTTAATCTAATGTGTGGCACTATTAAAATAACACTTAATCACACAAGAAGAAACAAAAATGAAATTTTATAAAGTAATGGCTGTTCCTGTATTGATGTATGGATCAGAATGTTGGACGATCACTAAAATACAAGATCAAAGATTGGAAGCAGTTGAGATGAGATTTTTAAGAAATATAGCAGGATCTACTCTGCTGGATAAGAAAAGAAATTAAGATAGAAGAAAGAAGCTAAATATTTTCAAACTTACAGATCGAATAAGAAAGAACATGTTGATAGAATTCCAGAAGAAATATTTCCAAAATTATTACCGAATTATAAACCACACAGAATATGGTCTGAACAATTTTAACAATTCTAGCTTTCATGAAACCGGAACGAGACAACAGGCTTAATCCCTGGATGATGAAAAAGATACAGAGATATATATTTTTTGAATATGTCAAGTTCAAACTTAAAGAAACTCAAAGCAACGGAGAACAAAATAAAAGGTTCCGAAGGTGGTATCGTTTGGAACTTGCATTTGGAAAGTCTCAGATTCGAACCCTTAGCCCTGCCAGCAGAATGAGTTTTTTTTCTTAAATCTTCAAGGCAAAAATTATATTGAAGATATGAATATTCAGATATTTTAATGTATAATTTTAATAATCGGTTCGATCCTCGATCGGTACAACTTTCCTGATTCATGTTTTTTTTTGTATCCTCACCCGTAAATACCAATTTCAGGAATGTTTAAGATCCAAACGGTCTCCAAACATTGTCTGTCCATCATCATCATCATATTCGCCACGTTTAGTATGAATGTGTGTGTAAATGCTGTGTTTCGTGTCAATGTTTTCTTGTCTCAGAGGAGCTGATCGCTGATTCGGATAGGTCCTTCATGTCCTTGTGTGGTCAAAAAGTATGTATGTGATACATAATTAAAATCCCTCTCCCGACAGGTCGTGTCACAGTAAGGCCCGGGTGGCACATAAAAGTACCTATAGGCTAAGGTGAAAGCTTAAACTACTGTAATGGAACGCAATCATTTTCATCATAATCGTCATTTATACATTATTAAAAGTGTTATTATTAAAAGTGTTATGTCGTAAGTTCTTCAGAAAAGCACGTCACAAATTGAACAATAGTTAATTACTTTTTAAAAACACAAAACAAACACAAGTTAAGTTCTTCAAAACACATGACAGACTCAACAATCAACTTCTTAAGAAATTGAAAACGCAAGTAACATTTACAAAAATACAAATCAAGGAACCCAGTAAAATTATTCATAAAAATACAAGACAAACACAGCAATAGGTATCTTCTTAAAAAACACACGACAAACACAACAATAGGCCCATATACTTTACAGAAAAAACACATGATGAACACAAATGAACTTCTTCAAAAAACGCATGAGAGATTCAAAAACAGTTAATTTCTTTACAAAATGCGAAAAACACAAGTCAACTTGTCCAAAAAATACATTATATATAACATAACAGTTAACTTCATCAACAAACACATAACTTTTTTAGAAAAATACAAAACACAATAAAACAATAGCTAATATTTTCAAAAATACTACACAAAGAGAAATAGCTAACACAAAAAATAAGATGAACACAACAACAGTAATATTTTCATAAAAAAGCCATGAAAGAGTACCTTCTTCAGAAAAAACACAAAGAGATAACTTCTTGAGAAAAAAGAAAAGCATTAGAAACATAATAGTGTCCTTACTTGTTAACAAAACACACGATAAATGCAAAAGACGCAGATATATTCGATACAACAACAGATCTTAGGATAAGACATTAGATGTTTAAAGTATATAAATATCAATAACATGAAGGCTACTTGGAAAAACCCAGAAAACATACTTAAAGTTGTACAACATTCACACTTCCTTACTGTATGCCAAACTTTGGAGATAAATAATTAGAATTAATTATGATTGTCGTATTCTGAGGTAATATATGATTGTCCTTAACTCCACCAGGCTAAATAAATAAATAAAAATAAAAAACCATGACTGAACTGTATATTTTACTGTTTCACACTTCTAAATGATAGTGTTTTTCATTGAGAATCTAATGACACCTCAAACTCCATTTCGACCAAAAAAGTGACATACCTGGTTCTTTCCCTGTACCATACAAATAAAAAAAACAAGCTCAAAAAATCTACTCGATACTAAATTGCTCTGAATATGATTAAAAATGGTACTAAGTACCAGTAATGGTTTTATGGAATATTCTTTAAAGGAAACATTAAACATATGAAAATCACTGCTTCCAGAGAAGTCATCTGACGTGTAAACAGTAAACGTAACTAGAGAAATTTGCAGCTGAAGTGGGATTCAGGTGGATTTTTTCCTTCGTAAAAATGTTATTACACCTATTGTGCACCGATTGAATTTCCCATTCTACTATTATTATTATTATTATTATTATTATTATTATTATTATTATTATTATTATTATTATTATTATTATTATTATTATTATTATTATTATTACGTTATATATTATTATTTTTCCAAACTCGTTCCAAGTACAGGGTGGACCACTCGAATGGACCTAATTTCAATTGCTTGTTACTGGCAAACGGTTGAAGATAGAAACTTAAAACAACGTTCATATTACAGAAAAACTCACCAAGTTTTGATATCCAGATCACCACATCTCTATATGAGCCCCAGCAGTCACTGTGACGATATCAAAGCGATGAACAATTTCTTGCCAAGTACGTTGGAGTATGTCTTCTGGAATGTTCTCAATAGCCTCTATGATGCGCTCACGAAGATCACGAAGGTCTTTGACTGGGGTGGTGTAAACTTTATCTTTGACATAGCCCCAGAGAAAGAAATCCAGTGGTGTTAAATCGGGAGATCTCGGGGGCCACGCGATTGGTCCTCCCCTACCAATCCAACGGCCAGGGAAAATGTTGTCCAAAGTCGTACGAACTTCATTGGACCAGTGGGGAGGAGCACCATCTTGCTGGAAAACGATGTTAGGCTGCAGTTGTTCAATTTGTGGAAAGAAGAACTGCTCCAGCATGTCAAGATATGTGGTACCACGAACAGTTTTCTCGGCGAAGAAAAACGGTCCAATGACCTTATTATGTGACAAACTGCACCAAACATTCATCTTCGGACTATCCACGAACATGCTCTTGAATAGCGTGAGGATTCTCCGATCCCCAGATCCGCACATTATGCCGGTTTACCTTGCCTGACAAATGGAAAGTCGCTTCGTCCGAGAAAGAAAATCTTGGTCATGAAGTCAGGATCAGCGCCGAGACGGTCCAGCATCGTATTGGCGAATTCCACTCGTTTCGGCATGTCATTCGGCTCCAGACGTTGCACTAACTGCACTTTATATGCGTGCAGTTTGAGGCGTTTGTGGACAATCCGTTGTAATGTCGATTTTGGTATTTGAAGTTCCCGCGAAGCTTTCTTAATGACTTCCGGGGGCTTCGCTCAAATGCGGCTTGAACATTTGCTACCATTTCATCGGATGCTCTGCGACCACCACCATGCTTCTTCAACACGATCCTGTAGCTAATAATGTATCACGCCACTTCTTTATGCTTCTAGCAGTTGGAGCATCACGGTTAAACACACGCCGGAACTCCCTTTGAACTCTAATGATTGATTTAAACTCCGCATACCACAAAACAGCTTGCGCTTTCATCTGCGGAGTCGCCATTTTCACAAACAATTAAATCTAAGAACGAGAAACGTATCTTTGTGCCATCTACCGACAGGATTCGAAACTTGGTGAGTTTTTCTGTACTATGAACGTTGTTTTAAGTTTCTATCTTCAACCGTTTGCCAGTAACAAGCAATTGAAATTAGGTCCATTCGAGCGGTCCACCCTGTATAGTAAGTTACAAAAGCATTCCCCAAAAATAATAAAAATCAATAGAAAATAGTTGCTTAGAATAGTCGATAAATAATATACAATTTTAAATTTAAGAATTACAGCGGTGCTATATTTTATAACATTTATAAGTTTTATAAATTTAGTTCTTTTTAAGATGTTGGGATGACAAGAGTCCCTGTAATGCTAATAGCTTGAGTTTCCAGAATTCTTATATTTAATTTATTTCTGTATATTATTCCTGTTTTTAATTACAGTTCCTGGGAATTTGATTTCAGCCACTTCATTAAAATTTCCTTCATTTGTCTTTAACTATTTATTATATTACTAGCTAATACTCGGCGTGCTCTGCTACGTCTAAATAAATGAAAATTAATGTTTTATGTTTAGTTGAATGGGAAAAAAAATTAATTTATATTTTTAGATACCCCTTGCTGATTACCCGGTGTTGCCCGGGAATCTAATTATCCCGATCTTCTTGACATAAATGAGATAAAATACAAAAATTAATGTGTTATTTGTTTAGTTAAATAAGTGAAAGGAAAAATTTATATCGTAATTATTTTTAGATACTCCGTGCTGTTTACCCGGCGTTGTCCGGGAATCTACTCGTCCCGATCTTCTTCGCATAAATGATCCGAAAGACAAAAATTAATGTACTTCTTATGATTAGTTGAATAAGTAAAATGAAAAATAATTATAAATCTATATCGTAATTATTTTAAGACTCTCTGTGCTGATTACCCGGTGTTGCCCGGGAATCTACTTATCTCGATCTTCTTGGCTTAAATGAGCTAAAAGACAAAATTTGTTATTGTGAGTTATCCGTAAAAATATACCCGCCATGTGCTGCTATACTTGCACAGGAATCTACATACTTGTCTCGATCCTCTTGGCATCAATGAAAGACAAAAATGGTTATTGTGAGTTATCCGTAAGAGATAAACATATGCTGTCGCGGACTTTTTTGTAGAGCTTTTTGAGATATTCAATTCTGTATACATTACTTTGTGTATATGTTATAGTTTAGGCAGCGTAAGCCATTTAAGCGTCCAAAGAGCTATTTTTTCACGTTTTCCACTACAAAAGGGCGATTTGAAGGGTGTAAGTGTTGAGTATCACAACTCTCTTATAGCCTATGTTCATCCCGGGAATCTCCTGAACATTTTGCAAATAGCCCCATCACAATCGGATCAACGGTATGGCCGCGCATAAAGTACGAACAAACAAACAAAAATTCATTTGTATGTACTCGTATTAGATGTACTTCTATGTGTGACCATATATTTAGTTTTATCGATATTTGCTTCCAGCCCCAGTTTTTTGGTGTTATTTATTACAATGTATGCGTGTGAGTGTGTGGTTTTTAGTTTTTTTTTCGCTATTGCCTAATAATACTACATAATTAGCATATACCAGTACCAACAGCTTATCAACACAATTGAGCTGTACTTCTTCTTTATCATCTAAATATTGTATGGCATGCTCTATTAGACAATTTACTTGTAGAAGTTATAATCTTCTTCTGCTACATCATGAAATTAGGTATTTTGACCTGTTATCACATCAAGTGCGATTTAGTGAATCTTCTCATCTAAATGGGCGTCCAACTATTCTATGTCCTATTGGTTTCTACTTTAATAGCAGCTGAGGGATTCTATCTGTATGCATTCTGTACACATGTTCATGTAGTCGTTTCTCATATCGCCAATTGTATTTGTTAAACTGAAAGTATTTAAGTATTTTCTAACATCTTCATTTATTTTTCTATTCGAATTTGTCACACCTGATACTCATCGCAATACGTTAAGCTAAGAACTGCCATAATTTTGTAAAATTTTAATTGTAAACTCCTCAATGTTTTATTTTTCTGTGTTCGATTTATAGTGCCATATATTCTATAAAATCTAGGTTATAATAATAATAATAATAATAATAATAATAATAATAATAATAATAATAATAATAATAATAATAATACTTACTCACTTACTTACTCACTGGCACTATCGAACCCGTAGGTTCATCGCCGCGCGGACATAAGCTCTCCATACATCCCTATCCTGAGCTAATGCTTTCCAATCATTCCCTGTATAATCTACTTCCCTCAAATCATAGTTAATGTTGTTCTCCCACCTCATTCTTGGTCTACCAACTGGGCGTTTTCCTTCTGGCTTTCCTACAAGAAGCTTCCATGCACGTCTTTCATTCCCCATACGCGCAACATGTCCTGCCCATCGCAGTCTACGAGACTTAACTGTTCTTATTATATCTGGCTTCCTATAAAGACCATGTAGTTCATTGTTATGTAGTCTTCTCCATTCACCTGTCTGTTCATCTCTCTTTGGTCCAAAAATTTTCCTAAGAACTTTATTCTCAAATACTCGTAATCTCCTTTCCTCCCTTAAAGTAAGAGTCCATGTTTCGCACCCATATAATATAACTGGTAGAATAATAGTTTTATATATTTTCAGCTTAACGTTTTTTGAAAGGAGTTGGGACATCAAAAGTCTCTGTAATGCATAATAGCACGCATTTCCAGAATTGAGCCTATGTTTAATTTCTTTGTGCATCTCATTCCTATTTGTGATTATTGTTCCTAGGTATTTGAATTCAGCCACTTCCTCAAAATTTCCCTCATTTGTCATTAGCTGTCCATTTCCATTATATACTGAATTTCTACGTGTGACCATATATTTAGTTTTATTGATATTTACTTCCAGTCCCAATTTCTTAGTGTTACTCAATAGTGTGTGCGTGTTGGCCTTTAGTATCTCCTCGCTATCGGCCAGTAGTACTACATCATCAGCATAAACTAACAGCTTATTAATACCATTCAGTTGTAAGCCTTCCTCATTCTCTAAAGATTTAATGGCATGCTCTAGTACAAAATTAAATAGTAGAGGAGATAGTGCATCTCCTTGCTTCAACCCATTCTGGATTTCAAAAGTGTCTGAAAACTGTTTGCCTACACGCACCCTACTCTTTGAGCCATTTAGACACATTCGTATAAGTCTAACTAACTTTTTAGGAATTCCGAACTCCAGCAGGATACTATATAACTTCTCCCTCTTAATTGAATCATATGCTTTTTTGAAGTCTACATATAGTTGATGTACAGTACCATTATATTCCCATTTCTTTTCTAAAATCTGTCTTATACTAAAAATCTGATCTGTTGTAGACCTGTTTCTTCTAAATGCACATTGATGATCTCCTAGAATGTCATCAATATAGGGAGTAAGTCTGCTTACTAATATATTTGTTAGAATTTTGTACGAAGTTGAAAGTAATGAGATGCCCCTGTAGTTGTTGCAATCAGTTTTATCTCCTTTCTTATAAATTGGTACGATAATTGATTCCTTCCATTCATCTGGAAGAGCTTCTTTTTCCCAAATCATACTAAGCAACCAACGTATCTTGTCCATCAATTTTTCTCCCCCTGATTTTATCAGTTCTGCTGGGATCTCATCTGAACCTGATGCTTTATACATCTTCAATTTTTCAATTGCCATTTCAACCTCTAATGCACTTGGCTCTGCGACTAGCATTTCTGCTGTCTGTAACTTATCCTCCTCAATGTCTTGTTCTGTATGTACATTTAATAGCTGATTAAAGTAACTTTTCCATCTATTTAATATACTCTTAGAATCTGCAATCATATCCCCATTTTCATTCCGAATTATGTTTGTTCTAGCCTGAAACCCTTTCTTCTCTATACTAATTCCCTGATATAATTCTCTAATGTTCCTATTTTTTGCGTTCATTTCAAGATCATTAATCTTCTCTCTCAAATATTCCCTCTTTTTACTCTTTAGTAACTTGGTGGTTTCCCGTCTAACACTACCCAATAGCTCTAAATTTACCTCATTTGGCTCGTGTAACCATTTCATTTTTGCTAGCTTTCTTTCCTTTACAATGTCGGCACATTCCTCATCAAACCATTTCTTGTTTTGCATCTTTTTTAAACAACCAATGCTTTCTGATGCTGACAATTTAATAGTATCTCTTATAGCCTCCCATTCTTTATTTATATCAGTTTCTTCTTCATTTGCCATATTGGCATCTGAAGATTCCAGTACTTCAAATCTATTAGCAATTTTGATTTGGTATTCTTGCCGCATTTCATCATTTTTCAAGTTTTTTAATTCATATTTTACAGAATCATCTGTAGCGTTTGTTCCTCTCATAAGCGATAGCCGTTGTCTGATTTTCACTCTGACCAGATGATGATCCGAATTGCAGTCTGTCCCTCTAACTGATCTAACATCAATGATGCTACTGTGCCAGCGTTTATCCACTAATACATGATCTATCTGGTTCCGAGTTTCTCCATCTGGAGACGTCTAATAATAATAATAATAATAATAATAAAAGCTAACACGCACACACTATTAAGTAACAAAAAAATTGGGACTGGAAGTAAATATCAATAAAACTAAATATATGATCACACATAAAAATACATTATATAATGGAAATGGACAGCAAGTGACAAATGAGAGACATTTTGAGGGACAAATGAGAGACATTTTGAGGAAGTGGCTGAATTCAAATACCTAGGAACAATAATCACAAATAAGAATGAGATGCACAAAGAAATTAAACATAGGCTCTGTATTACAGAGACTCTTCACGTCCCAACTCTTTTCAGAAACATTAAATTGAAAATATATAAAACTATTATTCTACCAGTTATATGGATGCGAAACATAGACTCTTACTTTAAGGGAGGAAAGGAGGTCACGAGTATTTGAGAATAAATTTCTTAGGAAAATGTTTGGACCAAAGAGAGATGAACAGACAGGTGAATGAAGAAAACGACTTATAGGAGACAGATATAATAATAACTAATGACAGTTAAGTTAAGCGAAGGGTTGGACATGTGGCACGAATGGGGAATGAAAGACGTACATGGAAGCTTCTTGTAGGAAAACCAGAGGGAAAACGCCTAGTTGGTAGACCAAGAATTACATTAACTATGATTAATAACATTAACTATGATTTGAGGGAAGTAGATTATACTGAGAATAATTGGAAAACATTAGCTCAGGATAGGGGTGTATGGAGAGCTCATGTCCTCGCGGCCATGAACCTACGGGTTCGATAATGCCAGTGAGTTAGTTGGTTAATAAGTAGTAGTAGTAGCAGTAGTAGTAGTAGTAGTAGTAGTAGTAGTAGTAGTAATAGCAGTAGCAGTAGTTTCATCAATCACTCTGTGTTCTAAATTAACCTGTTAAATGCAGAATCCAATGTCAGACTGAGGGAACAGTATATTGTAGGTAGATACAATATGTTTGTAGCAAGTTTCAATACCTGAGATGCAAAAAAAAAAAAAAAACAGTGTGCACACGACACATGTCTGACATATGCCAGGTGAAGATATCAGTTACAGGAAGTGCCAACAGGGGTGTGTCAACTTTACCCAGTCGTGTTAACCCTACAGAAATAATATTCTTGTTATACTAAAAGATACAAACAATATTATTTACAAATACGGGTCGCACGGACAGTAAGCCGTGCGTGTTGTTGAGAGTCCGTATGAATAAAATAATGTTTGGTAATAATATAACGTAAAACAATTTTGATATTGAAGTAATGGTATTTGTATGTTTACTGATTCTATTTTGAAGCACTTTGCGTTCTAAATTTCATGCAATTTAAAGTAAACACTGGCACTAAGGCTATTTACTGTGAATAATAAATAAATGCAATTGACATTCCAATATACCCCAACTGGACATAGGGACCAAGGAAGACCAAAACATTGGTGGAAAGATCAAGACCATCTTCGCTAGGTTTACCGTACAGGCCACATGGCCTAAAACGAATTTGTTCATGATGATGATGATGATGATGATGATGATGATTAATAAATAAATGCACACACAGAAAAAAATCTGTATTTTTAGTTAAGGTAGCTCTTTAACAGCTCAGGTCATTAGCGACGCAATTAAAAATTCTGAAACGAACTCAAAATAGTCCTCAAAAGCCTCATATTTCAGGCTGGGGTTATTCTACGTGCAGTAAATCCACGGCATGGGATCCGTCACTTTACTTTCCTTCCAAAAGAAATCTGCTAAGAAATTTCAGGCCCTTAAAATTCGATTGACCACGGTCAAGTTTGAACCCATGAACCTCTGTACGAGGTTAATACAAGCTACAAGAAAGTAATTGCTATCTGTAACCTAACCTCACAATATGAATAGAACCAGAAATGTTTCCAAATAAGATGTTCACATTTCAATAAAGGGGAAATGCTCAAAGACTGGTCATAATAAGTTGATAAGATCTATAAATGCAGGAAGAAATATGAAACTAAAGAACAGACAAGTGTTCGGAAAAAAATATCTGACTTGAAGGGTGTATAGACACACTCAATGGTGTTAAAATAAGAGTATTTCATTCAAAACGAGTTACACTGGATGAAATTTGAATTTAATTTAGAGCTCGGTACAAAAACGGTCGGTTGGTGAGTGACATGGCTGATTCAATTTGTCAAATTTGCTGGACACAGCGTGAACGTCATTAATTTGTCAGCCCCGGGCTGGGTATTCATGTCCAAGTGCTCCCGACTCTATAATACGGGACACTCTTCCTCTACCTCACACATTGTTCAAACTTATCTAATAATGTTACCGTATTTCTATCATCTTCATGTATCATCATCATCAAGGCTTAGGCCCTCTGTTCCGTTCTGACTTCAAGAGATTTGGTCTTTCCATCTAGTAAATGGTCTTCCTTGACTTCTAGATCCTGTGGGTCTGTAGTTTAAAATCATTTTATGTCTATCATCTGGCATTCTTAGTAGATGTTCGTACCAATTTTGTCTTTGTTTGTCAATTTTAACCGTCAGTTTAAAAAAATTTAATTGATCTCTTATCTCAGAACTTCTTTTCTGGTCCATAAGAGTGTAGCCTGCCGTTGGCCTTATAAATTTCATCTCCGATACCTCTACTTTTTTCTATCTGAATGAGTCACTGCCATAGATAATAGTAGGAACGGCCATTACTTTATAAAATTTCAGTTGAGTATCCTGAGTTATTTTATTCTTTAGAGTTCTTCTTATTGTTCCACACATTCTTAGAAATGTCTGTATTTTATATTTATATCTTATTTTTGGCAGTATGATACATTAAAATCTAAGTAATTGTAGGATTTCACTTGTTCAATGATATTTTCATATATGCAGAGTATATAATTCATTAAAATTTTGTATAGAATTTAAGGGTATGTTCATCGAATTCATCGCATAGTGTGTGACTAATTCCTCGAATATTTCTAGTAACCTCTTTCATTTTGGTATAATCTTACTCTTATCCGTTCTTTTTTAAGTTATCCAGAGAGGAATGTGTACGGTACACTAGATCTATTGCCACTACCATAAAAATAATGTATACAGACTATTTAAATCATGTCCCAAATGGGAGTCAATGACCAATCACGTTTCAATCAATTTTGTTTTAAAACAAATGACAATCGTGTTTCACCTCGCTCTTTATCAATTTCCCTTTACCAGCTGCTGCTTTTGCAATAAAGAAAGCTCCTCCTTTTTAATATTCTGATCAGCTCAGAGCACCATTTTGCAGTGGCTGACTCTAAAACAAATACATTGAATGTAGCAAATAACGAACAGATTCCTTCGAAGTACACATTTTATAATTGTGTGTTCATTAATTGTGTTTTTAAATAATGATTTTACTGAGTTGTTTACTAAAAAATAAATTAATAACCTATATTGTTGGTTATAATATACAGTTTGACGTGTTTTATTTTTTGTCCATCAGGGTTCATTCTTACAATATTGCGATCCTATTTGACAATAAATAATATGATCTAGTAGCAGTGAATAAACAAATGAAATAAAACCACATTTGTGATTTGTTTTCAATTAAGTATATAAATATTTTAAAATGTCGGTAACTATATTTAAACAATGATTTTTTAGTAAACAGCATAACTTTATTCGTTAAATAGTCCTTACAAATACCAGTCTTCATTTTCATTTCTTCATGACTCGTGAATTTATCGATGATTTGGAAATCACTCGTGGCATTATTTATGGAAATAACACATTATTGTATCGTGAACGTGAAAAAGAAAACAATAATAACCTCTATTTATTATAAAACCTCGTTGAAAGACATATCAGTATTTAATTAATTTTTTGTGGAAATTAAAAAATAAATGTCAGTTGTAATAGTAATAGAATTCACTGTAAACTACTTTTTATGAAATTCTTACTCTGAAACCAATGTACGTATTTTGTTGTTTAATTTATATAAAAAAGAATTTACACAAATATCTGTTGTGTAACTGTTCATAACTATCATAGAGGAACAATAGCATTATATATTTGAATAAATAAAAATTTACTAAAACTCAAAATGATTATGAGGTGGTATCCTTCAATATGTTCAATATTCTTCCAGATGGTATAAAGAATCTTCCTGTTTCAATGTTTAAAAAAACAGTATTGGCTTTGAATCTTCTTTACAGAGTCCACGAATATTTCAGCAGTGGCTGGTTGACACTCAACAGTAATTAACATTTCTGATTGGCGTTGTCATATATTTTACTATGTTCTTGACAATAAAATCCTATCAATACTAATAAAATTCATATCAAATTTCGTTGAGGTGAATAGTCATAAGATAAAAATTAAAATGTACCTGTTGGCAGGTGCCGTCGTGCTCAACTTTGTTAAAATTATCTATTTAAATTATTACTTGGAGGGTTTTCGGAAGTTAACTTCCATCATCAGCAGGACGAGTCAGTTCCTATTAGCGACGCATCAAGACCATTAACGTCTACAACGTCTTATAATAGATACATCAACTAGTAGTGCATACTCATCCTGCTGATGATGGAAGTTAACTTCCGAGAGGCCTCCAAGTAATGTTTTAAATACATGATTTTAACAAATTTTAGGACGACGGCACCTGCCAACAGGTACATTTTAAATTTAATTTTTATCTTAAAACCTATCTAACTAAAACCCGAAGGCGCAACAGGCCTAGAAGACCCTTGGCTTACATTTCGGCTGCTAGTCTCACATCCATGTGTGTTAATCACAGAGGTAGAGGATCATCCAGCCAGTATAGGGGTGACATGGGTCAGGATGTCGGGTCCCACAGCCAGCCGTTACAACTGATGCCGCTACTTATTACAGCTACCCAAATTCCTCACGATGCTAGGTGGGCATCGGTCCAAGATTGGCCGAAATTCCATTACAACATTTCTTCCCCCCCTGGAGACTCGAACCAGCGCAAGATCCATATCTCTGCGCCAACGCATCTTGCCTTAACCACTCGACTATGGCGCGGGACTTGTATCGAATCAAATGTTTCAGCACATTCGGTTAATGACTCACGTATTACAATGTGGAGATCCCTGTATCACGAAGCAATACCTAATCGAAGTTTTCGGAACATTTATTTCTTCCACGAAACATGCGCCAAAGTGCGAAAAACCTTACTTTATTGTAGGATTTAATAAAAGTTTGCAGTTAATGTATTGTATTCATGACTCACGCACCATTGTGCGTATTATAAGTAAATACTGTAGTTAACAAAATGTTTTCAGTATGTTTAAAGTTTCCATTACCCATCAAATAAGTGTGAAGGAAGATATCTGTATAGTAAAAGGTACTTAATAGAAGTTTCCAATGCATGTAGTATTCTCATGGCTCATGCACCACAGTGTGTAAATCTCTGTATTGTAAAACAGTACTTAATGGACGTTTTCAGTACATTTAGTGTTTTCATTGCCGTGACAACGGCTGTAATAGAGCTGCAAAATTGTAACTTATTACACCTTCCGGAAAAATGCATCAACAAAGATAAAAAGTGATTCCACGAACAGAAATAACCAGACAGTAGGGGTATATGAGCACCCTAGGGGTTGGGGTTAGTTCTAATAATAATACAGACAGGCGCCGTGAACGTCATATGTCGGAAACACCGGCTCCCAATGTTCCCAACCTAGCAGTCTAGACCATAATACACGCACCACCAACCTACTACAAAGTATGGGACAACGGGATCAGTCTGCCTTTATTAACATGAGTTATGTTACCATGGCAACAACAGACACTAGCAATCGTCCTAACTTCGGTAACTCTGAAGAACCTCATCGAAAATTTTGCATTACTGGAATTTGAAATGAAAATTACAAATGGATTTTCAGAGGCTGTTCAGGAATGTTGGGCGAATGTTTTTATAAAATTTGAAATTTTAGTATAAGTAATGGAAATTTCCCGGACACTTAATTTACACCGATCACATGCTTGCATTTCTCAAATGACCCCGAGAGATATGCCGGCGGTAGCACGCCTGCCGAATTGGTTACCCCTGCCGCACAAGTCGAAGACGATAAGCCAGACGAAAAAAGTACCTTGGTGTCGAAAGAGTGACGAACCGTCAAGAAACGCGGACATGGGTGGAACTGGGGTAAATTTTTCCGGAGGTAAAATAGTCCCTCATTCGGATCTCCGGACGGGACTACTTCAAGGAATCGATGGCAAAGGCTCAAACACGTGCATGCATTCTTGATGCCATGTAGAGATATTTCGCGCATTTACAGTATGTATTATGCCAACCTTATCAACTACAGTGTGTCTCAATTCGACGTAAACAGTATTTATCAACAATGAAATTAGACAGAAATACAGAGTTTTGAAGTTGTGTGTCTCTTAAACTTGAAAAAATTCAAAAACTCCCTATTCATCCATACAACAAATCCAACAACTCCGTAGAACAGGGCAACGTACTAACTGAATTGTTACTAAGGGAATATAACGACAAATATATTGAATCCCATCTAGTTCTTCTAGTATTTGTGTTTTACTGGCATACACTATGGTATTTAAATCTCACCAAATGTATAAGTCCATTTAAATCCGGAGATCGAGGCCGGGACTCCATAACACTTCCTCGTCGTCCTATCCATCTATGATTGGATGTGGGATAGAAAATTCCTCACATTGACATGAAAGTGAACTGGTGTCTCTCTTGTTGAGAGTAAACCCCATTTTTTCTGCCAAAAAGTGGAATAATGGTTTCCAACATTTGCAAGTAGGTTTCATCCAAGACAGACTTCCTTTCTAGGAAGAACGGCACAAACATTCGTCTGGAAGGCAGACTGCAACACACTGCGCTCCTGGCAGATTGACGGTCTTTTCTTAAACGATGATTGGATATTCTTTAGCTCAGTGTACACAGGTGTCGATTCATCATGACAATATGTTTAAAGAAGACTTTATCTGACCAAATAAATATTCAAAAAATCTTCCCTTTCGTCTTACATGTACATGAATCACTCACAAAATTGCAGTAACCTATCTGGGTCGCCCTCCTTTAGTGTATGTAAGGCTTTCATTTCTGTTCTCCAAAATTCTAAGAACTTTCGATTTATGTAATTTGTTTAACTGTTTCAAGACTTTTCGTTTCCTTCTGAATCATAAACTGTAAAAACTGAATATCTGTCTTACCTTGTTGCTGGATCTCGAAACAACACAAAATAACTATATTCGAAATCACGTGTAACCTTTTAGCTAGCCTTGTTTTCTTTCCTGATACTCTCTAGATGGATGCACAAGGACGAAAGAACCTTAGATAATGTATCAAAGTGACTACGGTTCACAAAGAAATAAACCCCAACAGAAACTAAATTGAACAGAAAAATCAATTAGGACTAGAAAAAACAGGTAGGTTACATTACATTCTTACATGTTTCTAGGATGCTATCCCCTCCCTATCGTTATGAAAATGCATTTTAAAATAATCTTGCAAATGAATAATTTATTCAACGATAAACGTACATAAAGTAATGATGATTTTAAGTAAATAAAAAATCCAAAAAAATCATATTTTAACCAGTCCCCCTACTCATACCACATGTCTTGCCCATCGCAATCTACGAGACTTGACTGTTATACCTGGTGTCCTATAAATACCATGTAGCTCATCGTTGTGTAGTCTTCTCCATTTACCTGTCTGTTTATCTCTCTTTGGTTAAAAAAGTCCTAAGAATTTTCATTGTATGTACTGCTTGTATGCACATTACATACACTCATACATATAAAAACAAACAAGCATTGTAATTCTTTTTCCTCTTCCATTGATCTATCTACTTCTATCTATCCATCCATTTAAAAATAATTTTATTATATGCTAATAATAAAACTTAAAAGAAAAAACGCTATAAACATATGACATGTCAAGGAGAAACTGTATACAGTAGCCTATAAATTTAAAATTCGGAAACGGTATTGCTCTTTTGACACTTTCATTATCAACAACATGCCTGATGTTGCCTCTACCAATTATCTCACTTTACCCAATAATAAAATTAGTAATTATCCAATTTATATTAATTAACGGACCCCTACCTTTGTCTTAATAATAGTAATTCTATAATTTTCTCTCCGCGCTCGATCCCAACACAACAACCTTCCACAACATAACTTGAGAAATCTCTCCGGTAGATATTGCAATCAAACTTGTATGTCTCTTTTCAAAATACATAATATTATATCGCCCTAACTAAAAACTAACTAACTCACTGGCACTATCGAACCCGTAGTTCATGGCCGTGCGGACATAAGCTCTCCATACATGCCTATCCTCAGATAATGTTTTCCAATCATTCCCTGTATAATCTACTTCCCTCAAATCATAGTTAATGTTATTCTATCACCTCATTCTTGGTCTACCAACTGGGCGTCTTCCCTCTGGTTTTCTTACAAGAATATTCCATGCACGTCTTTCATTCCCCATTCGTGCTACATGTCCCGCCCATCGCAGTTTACGAGATTTAACTGTTCTTATTATATCTGACTTCCTATGAAGACCATATAATTCAATGTTATGGAGTCTTCTCCATTCACCTGTCTGTTCATCTCTCTTTGGTCCAAAAATGTTCCTAATAACTTTATTCTCAAATACTCGTAATCTCCTTTCCTCCCTTAAAGTAAGA
The DNA here is from genome assembly GCA_030220185.1 of Diploptera punctata. Taxonomy (NCBI): domain Eukaryota; kingdom Metazoa; phylum Arthropoda; class Insecta; order Blattodea; family Blaberidae; genus Diploptera; species Diploptera punctata. The sequence goes on along the minus strand of JASPKZ010003429.1, from coordinate 1,238,583 downwards.
GTCCATGTTTCGCATCCATATAATGTAACTGGTAGAATAATAGTTTTATATATTTTCAGTTTAACGTTTTTTTAAAGGAGTTGAGATGTCAATATTCTATGTAATGCATAATAGCACGCATTTCCAGAATTGAACCTATGTTTAATTTCTTTGTACATCTCATTCCTATTTGTGATCATTGTTCCTAGGTATTTGAATTCAGCCACTTCCACAAAATTTCCCTCATTTTTCATTAGCTGTCCATTTCCATTATATAATGTATTTCTATGTGTGATCATATATTTAGTTTTGTTGATATTTACTTCCAGTCCCAATTTCTTAGTGTTACTCAATAGTGTGTGCGTGTTGGTCTTTAGTATCCCCTCGCTATCGCCCAATAGTACTATATCATCAACATAAACTAACAGCTTATTAATACCAACCATTGAGTTGTAGGCCTTTTTCATCCTCTAAAGATTTGATGGCATGCTCTAGTATAAAATTAAATAGTAGAGGAGATAGTGCATCTCCTTACTTCAATCCAATGTGGATTTCAAAAGTATCCAAAAATTGTTTGCCTACACGCGCCCTACTCTTTGTGCCATTTAGACACAATCGTATAACTCTAACTTTTAGGAATTCCGAACTCCAGCAGGATACTATATAACTTCTCCCTCTTAACTGAATCATATGCCTTTTTGAAGTAGTGTCTTAAATTATGAGTCATGCATTCCTCTAAACATAATCATGCAATTGTAATTCCATTATCTCACAAAAGCCTTGATGCACTTCTCCCCCGCAAGATAGCCTATTTAATGTTCAGACTTTATTGTGGATGGCAGGTCCAAGCACAGTATTGCACAAGTAAAATGAAAAAAACACGCAAAACACCTGTTAAATATCCTACAGCGCCGATATTCTAACACGGCCCTTAGAATGAACGGTAAGGAAGCAACTAATTAGGCTACATATAAGGGAGATATATTATCTTAAATCTGTCAAATAATTCCATTATAACAACGCTTACATACATCTGAAATAATATAATTTTCATCAACAAAATATAAAGCATCTTTTCTAAATTTATATTTTACAAAATGTTTCATTATTCTCATTATTGCGTATTTACTATATTGCATATTATATTTGTTTTTCCATATACTTATAAACATTCAAGTCTTTCAAACAATTTTGAAATAAAATTTTGAGAAAAAAAAGTTAACAGGAAAACCAATGACGACTGTTTGGAAGATAAAACAGATAGCACTGGTCGACAATTTTTTTTTCTTTCACAAGAATAAAAATATGAGATTTTAGAAGTATTTTTCATCCTGAATTTAAATATTATTTCAGTTTTTTCCTATCAAGCAAGATTTTTCTGTGATATTCATTTACAATTTTTATAATTTTTAATAAAATCCATCTAACTCTAACTCATTCTGACTTACCCAGAAAGTGGTAGATAGTGATTTTCGGACATATTTTGCATCTAGAACATCTTTCTTCTTGGTCCAACAGTAGTCAGCCAGCATCTTAGAACTCCGCTTGCCTTGATACCTCTTTTCCATTGTGGAAATTTGCTGACGAAAACGCTCACCGTGCTCATCAGAGACAGCCCTTAAATACAACTTGAATAAAATCGCTACATATAAGGTAAAGGTTCCTATGACAGGTCAAAGAGAATACTAAAATCAATTTTAAAAAAGTAGATTCACAAAAAAACTGTGCCTGATGGGAAAATGCTGACTACATATCAGAATTCAGTATGAAAAAATGCACTAGATTCACTAATCAGATTTCTTGTGAAGAAAACCTTGTCGACTAGTGTAATTTATAGTATTCCAAGACATTCAAGAAATGGAAGGGGTAGCTCAAAGAAAAGAAGAACGATTTCATTAACAAGAGCTTAAGAATAATATTCAGATGAAATAAAAAAGGAGAATGATTTCACTGATAAGGCCTTGTCCACCCTGTGGTCTCGAGGTAGCGTGCAGCCTTACCACGCAGCGGGCCCGGGTTCAATCCCCGGTCGGGGCAGTTTTTCTAGGTGAGGTATTTATCGGGGGTTTTCCTCACCTGTAAGACAAATGTCAGGAAAACTTTAAGACCCAAACGGTCCCCGAAATCATATGGCCATCATCCTTATCATCATCATCATCCTTCACCGGTGTGGAAAGCAACGGGAAGCTACCACACCTACATTTCCCTAGTAAAGCTGTAAGCATAGCATGAAAATGCTATGATTGCGGTGAAGGACCTGCCAACAAAAGGTAAATTCCCGCCTGTAACGTTCGGGTTGGTATCTTCACCCTAAGATTAAAAATAAAGTAGGAATTAAATTTATTTCAAGGGCATAATTACTATGGATGGATAAGGCCTTGCTTTTTAAAGATGATGCTAATATTAATTATTTTCATAGTTGGTAGCTGAAATCAACCTTACGTTTCTGTCAATGTGTTGTTTATTGTTTCCCAATTTAAAACTTAGTCTTTGTAAATAAATAAGTAAATATTTAACATCTAAGGAGGAACTAAAGTTAAGAAGATGCTGTCAAAGTGCCGAAAAGAATCTAATACAGTATGTTACATATTCATTTTCTAGTAGCGGTAAATATTTTAAACCGACTCTGGGATAAAATTAATCAGCACTGACGTAATTTAATGCAGCGCAGGAAATATTTGTAAGCGAATTTACGCTTATGGAATCGCGTGACGGTTGTGTATGCATGTAATAGGAAGTTCTTAAGGATGTTATCGGCATGAAATCTCCAATGGGTGAACGCACTTTCAGTTTTAGTATTTTATTACACCTCCATTTGTAAAACTGTTTACTTAACTGATATTCCAACTTATTTGTTACTATGTTTATAATATTCCACGCAAGAATATCAATACACATATATGCAATAATATTACCAACAACCAGGTTTTTCAACTATCATCATCAATAATCACGGATTAATCCCACGTGGCTTGTTCCGGTCTCATAGATTCTCATTCAAAAAGTTGAATCCATCACTTTTTCGGTCTACCAATATGCCTGTCTCCTCTTGGTTTGTAATTAACTAACTAACTCACTAGCACTATCGAACCCATAGGTTCATAACCGCACGGATATAAGCTCGCCAACATCCCTATCCTGAGCTAATGTTTTCCAATCATTCCCTGTATAATCTACATCCTTCAAATCATAGTTAATTTTATTCTCCCACCTCATTCTTAGTCTACCAACTGGGCGTTTTCCCTCTAGTTTTCCTACGGTTTGTAATTAAGTATATTTTTTGGAATCCGATCTTCTTTCATTCTTTGAACATGTTCTTTCCTGTTTTTTCTAGATTATTTTATTTTATCTGAAAGTATAAAAATATTTAGCTCATTTCTAATATCTTCATTTCATCTTTTATCTAGAAGTTTGCAGCCAGCCACACTTCTCAGAAATCTCATTTCAGCTACTTCTACGATCTCTTCTCTTTTAGTTAAAACCCAAAATTGACTACCATACAAAAGTAAGGGGACTGCCACTGCTTTATAAAATTTTAGTTTTGTTTCCTTTCTTGTGTTTTTAAATATTCTTTTAATTGTGCCTCATATATAATTAAATTTATTAAGTTTGTTAAACAGATCTTCATTTTTAAAATATGAGATTTCATAACCCAGGTATTTAAAATGGTTCACTTGTTCAATGGGTTTCCCCTCCAGAATTATTTTAGCTCTTACGATATCTGATCCCTTAAAACTATAAATCTTAATTTAATAACTAGAACAAGTAGATTTATGCAACAAAAAATAGTTTTATTTTATTTATACACAGACGTTTAATGTTTACACATCTTCCTATACCTAAAAGTTTAATTTTCCTTCTCCACTCGTCCCCATGCCCTCCAGCCATTTTGATCTCATTCCAGTTCTTATTTCTTGCATCCACTAGTTTCAAGGTCTTCCTTTCCTTCTTCTTCCAAGTTAACACCATTCCAATGTGTTTCTGGGTAACCTTTCTTCTTGCATTCGTCATTTATGCCCATACAAATGTAATCGCTTACTTCATATATGCTCTACTATTGAATATCTAATATTAATTTTTTCTTGTATGACAGTATTTCTTTCTTTTTTTAATTTTGAACACCTTGATGCTAAATATTAATAATATTTAGATAATGTTTAGAACAATTATTATAATTAGAACAATCGGGTTGTTATAATTTTTATAATAAATAGAACAATTATTACAACTAGAATAACCAGAATATGCATATATAAATCGTACTGCCAACTAGGACAGCCAGGTTTATGCAACTAAAAATTTTGCAATGATGCCGCTTAATTAACGCTTGAAGCTTTCTTCGAGGTGTAATTCTGTGGCTTCACTTCCCTTCCAAAGGAAGCCATGTTTAAGATTTATAGACTCCGAAAATACATTGTCTCTGGCTGGATTTAAACCCGTGAACTTCGGAACCAGAGGCGAGCATGGTAACCGCTAGTCCAGCGGAATCAACTTTTTGTTTTTGTGAATTATGTTTTTTTCATATTTCTAGAAATTACATATTCCTAAACTTTTACTTTCCATAGTCAATAACATATGTAAAATTTCGTTGTTTTAATGGTTTTTATATAATGTATCGTTGGTTGCAAACTGAACTAAAGGAATGCACTTTATGTTATGAAGACTGATATAATTAATTTTTTGGACCATGAATCCATAGGAAATACCGTAGGCCGCGATCACTGGCTGGTGAGCCCTTTGATACTTGGAATAATCTCGTATAATACCAGGAAGCACATTTTTGAGTGGGTCTTCAATTTACCCTGGGTCTTCTTCACCAAACTTAATTTATATCCGACGAAAGGCTTTACCAAGATGAAAGATGGAGGCAGATGCTTAAGCCGATGTGACACAGTAATTATCTACACACTTGCGCACATTCTATCTTTAGTTTTTTTTTTTTTTTTTTGCAATATGATTTTCAGCTGGAGCTGTATACCTACGTGTACTTAAAACACGAATGTCTCCAGTTCAATTCCAAACTGAAATATTTCCTTAATAAAGACGTTCAATTGTTATAATAAAATGATGTAGTACTATTGGGCGATAGCGAGGATATACTAAAGGCCAACACGCACACACTTTTGAGTAACACTAAGAAATTGGAACTGGAAGTAAATATAAATAAAACTAAATATATGGTCACACGTAGAAATGCATTATATGTAGTAGTGATAATATCAACACGCACACACTTCTGAATAACACTAGAAATTGGCACTGGAAGTAAATATCAATAAAACTAAATATATGATCACACATGGAAATACATTATATAATGGAAATGGACAGCTAATGACATGAGGGAAATTTTGAGGAAGTGGCTGAATTCAAATACCTAGGAACAATAATCACAAATAGGAATGAGATGCACAAAGAAATTAAATATAGACTCAATTCTGGAAATTCATGTCATTATGCATTGCAGAGACTCTTGACGTCTCAACTCCTTTAAAAAAAAGTTAAACAGAAAATATATAAAACTATTATTCTACCAGTTATATGATATGGGTGCGAAACATGTACTCTATTAATTTAAGGGAGGAAAGGAGATTACAAGTGATTGAGAATAAAGTTTTACGGATTTTTTTTGGACCAAAGGGAGATGAATAGACAGGTGAATGGAGAAGACTACATAACAGTGAACTACATGGTCTTTATAGGAAGCCAGATATAATAAGAACAGTTAAGTCTCATGGACTGCGATGGGCAGGACATGTGACACGAATGGGGAATGAAAGACTTGCATGGATTAGTCTTGTAGGAAAACCAGAGGAAAACGCCCAGTCGGTAGACCAAGAATGAGGTGGGAGAATAACTAACTATAATTTAAAAGTTAAAAATTTAAATGTACGTCTTGGCAGGTGCCGTCATCCTCAATTTTGTTAAAATTACGTATATGAAATATTAACTGGAGGCCTTTCGGAAGTTAACTTCCATCATCAGCAGGTTGAGCTTCTGCTACTAGTTGTTGTTTACGACGATGCAGACGCCAAGTGTTTGTAGCAGCAATTCTACAAGTTAATATATAAATAAAGCCTCCAGTTAATATTTTATATACATCATTTTAACAAAGTTGAGGACGACGGCACCTGCCAACAGGTACATTTTAATTTTTAACTGTTATCTTATGACTATTTAGCTCAACGAAATTTGATATAAATTTTATTAGTATTAACATTAACTATGATTTAAACATCTTTAACAAAATTCTGCAGACAGAAGAGATACCCGAGCAATGGAAATCAAACACAATCATTCTTCTCCACAAGAAAGGCACAAAAGATGACCTGAATAATTACCGACCCATAAGCCTGATGTCTAATCTATACAAACTATTTTCAAAAGTGCTAACAAGAAGACTAACAAAAGTCCTGGACGAAAACCAGCCAACAGAACAAGCCGGATTCCGCTCAGGCTTTAGTACAACAGACCATCTCCAAGCAATTAACCAAATAATAGAAAAGACAGTTGAATACCACCGTACATTATATCTAGCATTCGTCGACTACAACAAGGCATTCGACTCAGTAGAACATTCAAGTGTCCTCCAGGCATTACACACCCAAGGAATCGAACACAAGTACATCCGCGTTCTGGATAAGATCTACAGCCAAAGCTATGCCACGGTGAAGACAGAAATTGTGTGACAACAATTCAGTCTCAAAAGAGGAGTACGACAAGGCGACCCAATTTCTCCTAAACTTTTAAATGCGTGCTTGAGGACATATTTCGAAAAGTAAACTGGAGCAAGAAATACGGAGTAAATATAACGGGAGCAGGCTATCCAACTTAAGAATCGCTGACGACGTGGTATTGTTCTCGCCAGATCCCCTAAAACAACTCCAATCAATGCTACAAGAGCTATCAGAAACTAGCAAAATTGCAGGCCTTTCGATGAACAAAAGCAAGACACAAATTATGTCAAATGGTCCGGAAAACCCAATCAAAGTCGATGGAATGGATCTACAATATGTAAGCGAGTACATATACTTATGACAGCTACTCTCCTTCCATCAGAAAGTAGAGAAAGAAATAAGCAGAAGAATAGCTCTCGCCTGGAAGGCGTTCTGGTCACTGAAATTTATACTGCTGGACAAGTCACTCAACCGGAAACTCAAAATAGAAACACTACAAACCTGTGTTCTTCCAACACTGTTATATGGCTGCCAAACTTGGAATCTTACTGCCAAACTGAAGTACACACTCCAAGTATGCCAAAGGAAAATGGAGAGGAAAATCTTAGGCATAACTCTGAAGGGCAGAATCTCGAATACAACACTTCAAGCGATGCCCTCAACAACTGATCCTGCACAACAAGCCATCAGGAAAAAATGGAAGTGGGGGGGGGCACGTCGCAAGAATACAGGACGACAGGTGGACAATAAAAACAACCATGTGGGACCCGTACACAGGCAAGAGACAGCGGAAGACCAAGACGAAGATGGGCTGACATCTTCAAAGAACGAGCAGGGGCGCAATGGTCCAGAGTCGCCAGATGCAGGAAAAGCTGGAGAACGATGGAGAGCTAACTGTGCATTAACTAATCACAGAACAGACAGCGTATACAAACCAAGTGCTACATCGAAGTCAACTTCTCACCACGGAATAGCTCACCGGGTGACACTCACAATAGAGCTTAACCCCTGTACAAGGAGGCCTTTGCCCTGAAGGGACATATCAGGCTTTATTTATTTATTTATTTATTTATTATGATTTGAGGGAAGTAGATTATACAGGGAATGATTGAAAACGTTAGCTTAGAATAGGGATGTATGGAGAGCTTATGTTCGTGCGGCCATGAACCTACGGGTTCGATAGTGTCAGTGAGTTAGTTAAAATAGCAAGTTAGTCGGCTGCGTCATTTTAACAGGAACTTCCAAAATTTCAATTTGAAATGCTGTATCCTTAGTAAGCTCGGTCACTAAAGATCTTGACAAATACTATTACATTTTCTTTTAGCGAATTCCAACGTAATGAACCTATTGAGGTTTTTCTCATGAAAAGATTTCTGAAATATTTTACAGATCTTCATCGATCCTATCTACTAGACATCGAAAATAACCGTAAGAGAAGTTTATAAAAATATATAACTAACTCACTTGCATTATCGAACCCGTAGGTTCATGGCCACGCGAACATAAGCTCTCCACACAACCCTATCCTGAGCTAATGATTCCTAATCATCCCCTGCATAATGTACTACTCTCAAATCATGCTTTATTTATTCTCCCACCTCATTCTTGAACTACCAACTGGGTGTTTTCCTTCTTACTTTCCTGTAAGAATCTTTCATGCCACTCTTTCATTTCCCCAATCGTGCTATATGACCTGCCCATCGTATTCTATGAGAATTAACTCCTCATTATATATGGTTTCCTACAAAGCTCATTTGGCTCACTGTTATTATGTAGTCTTCTCAATTCGCCTATCTGTCCATCTCTCTTTGGTTCAAACATTATCCTAAGAACTTTATTCCTACTAAATACTCGTAATATTTTATCATCCTTTTATATATATATATATATATATATATATGTGTGTGTGTGTGTGTGTGTGTGTGTGCGTGCGTGCTTGTGTGGGTGTTTTAAATGCTCTAGTGGCAGCAATTTTTGTTATTTTATAATAAACTCGGCATGATTAAAAAAAGGTCGAATTCGTTAACCAGCAAAATCGGTAAATTAGGAGTAAGAGTTCAGCTCAATACATATTATTGAAACAAAGATCAACGAAATCCGACCATTAATGGATGTTTACATGAAACCCGAAATTAAAACGTCACTCTAAGAGTCGCAATGTTTATTTTCCCCAAAAGGTATCTGCATAAAATTTAATTAAACTTTAATTGTCAATGTATTGTCTAAGAAACATTGATTTAAGATATTTATTTTTTTAATAAAGCAATGGAAAATTGGTTCAGTAAAAACTATTTAAATTTGTGTCAAATTATACAGCAATATGCAATAAATAATAACTTACGGTTATGCTATGATTATTTTCACTGCAGTCCTAGACTTTAAATAAGCTGGTATCAGAAATTGAGTTTCTTCAATCTAACTAAACTAATATATGTTCAGTAAACTAGCAAAAACAGATCATATATTCGATTTTCTGAGGAGTTCACTTAGTTTACGCAGTTCCTGCGTGAGGGACTTCTTTAAATTAAAATTTAAGATATGGCAATTCCATACATTCAAATCTTCTATCATTGTTTTTGTATTCGTCGCCATGACAAGAATTACAAATTGACAGCAGTAACATAGAGGAAGGGTATGTAATCCTTGACTGTGAGTAGTTTTATATCATGCCCGAAAAGTTTCTATGCACTCAAAGCTAAGCTTGCCATACAGAAATGTGGATTATTCAACTTTTTGTATGTTGAACCATGTCCAAATACAGTTATAATTTTAACTACCCCTTACTATATGTTCCATTCTTAACTTTTAGTACTTTTTTTTTTTTTTGCATGATAGTGTGTTTTGTCGTACTTACAGCAAAGGTGACCATAGTTGAAAGTTCAACTTCCTACATATCAGGGTGACCAACCTAAATAACTATACTGCAATATTACTTATTACAAACCACTGCCCTTCATGTATACTATTTACAATGTATATACAAAAATATATCCAAAAGGTAGTGTTAATATACATTATACGAAACAAATGACTGCATTTTAAATGAACTGGATTTATTTGAAACAATATAAAAATGAATACGTACTTGCCGTCATTTTATTACTGATTGGTGTCACGGCCTGCTGTAATCTCAACTAATAAACATTGCCTACACTGTTAACTTTAGTCAGTTGTTTATAATGAATGCAAATATTTCCAACATATATGTTATTATTTTATTATTATTTACTATTTTGGAAACACCATCGCGCAAAAAATAATATACAACGCACGTTTGTGAAGTGTTTTATAGAATCTCGGAATTAAAAATCTCGCTATCGCTCGGTTTTTAAATATGTTCTCACTTCTGTAAAAACCAGTTCCGAACCTCGCATGGCAATATACTATTCCTGATCATGACCAATAGCTGATATTTAGTTAATATTTGATTAGGTTATAAAACTTGGATTGAACTGCCTATGGAATAAAAAACAATGTTTTTATGCTATTCATTTTATAAACTTGACAGTAAGCAAACATTAATCTTTATATGAATATATTTAAAAGTTTAGATAGTCTTTAACTACACCTGATACAAGTAAATTTTACTTAACCGATGACATTTAAAACAAACTGGAGTTTCCGAGAATAAATCCCTGAGCTGACCAACTTTACTGGAGGATTTTCCTCAGTCATCAAAATAAACACTGGGTTGTATTTTTATTAACAGGATTTATTTAATTATTTTTTATACATTCATATCTCTATTTTATAAACATTTCCTTGACTATTTTCGGTTCTTTTCTAATACAATTTATTTCACATTTATATTTCGCGATAGTTTATAACACCGTTTTATTTAAAGGGCGCGATTCCTGCGGTTAGATACATTCTTTCCCTTATTAACTTTATATTGTGCAGTCTATTATATTATAAGTCCACCGCTGTGGTCTCGAGGTAGCGTGCTGCCTTGTCACGCAGCGGGCCCGGGTTCGATCGCCGGTCGGGGCAGTTTTCCTGGGTGAGGTTTTTATCGGGTTTTTTCCTCATCTGTAAGACAAATGTCAGGAGAACTTTAAGGCCCGAAATAATATGGTCATCATCGTCATCATCATCCTTATCACCATCCTTCACCAGTGTGGAAAGCAACGGGAAGCTACCACAGCTACAATTCCAAGTAAAGCTGCAAGCATAGCATGAAAATGCTATGATTGCAGTGAAAGACCTGCCTTTGTGCAGAATTACTATGGATGGATGGATATCTATTATGTATCATTAATCATAATTTTTATTGTATGTATAATTTAACCCTGGTGAAGTGGAAAAGAAGACCTTGTGGCCTTAACTCCATCAGGTAAAATAAATAAATAAGGGGTTGGTTTTGTATTAATTCTAGACTAGACTAGACTAGATACAAGCCTGGTCGAGTGTCATTGCTCGCCTTATAGACTCAACGATACTTCCTGCAGGTAAATAGTGATGTGGTGAAGTTTTGTGATGAATTGAAATCCCGAAATAAACCTAGCTTTATAGTCACAATACAATGATGAATCGTTCACGATCAGACGTAGCACTTCAACTGTTGTTTATGTGTCAGATCAATGCACACACATCGTGAAAAGTAGCAGTAGAATCCCTCAACTTAAGAGAATATATTCGCCCTATATTCATAATCTATTCCAATTTTATCTCTGTTCCTTAAAGGTATTCGGAGTTTTCTATATAGTTACTATTGACATGGTCATTTTAAGTCTATGTTTTCCCATTACCTACTGAATGGAATTGTTTCAAATTTTCAGGACATGTTAACTCCATGAGCAAAATTCAACGAAGAATTTATCTTAGAAGTTTTAATTTGAAGGGTACAATTAAACGCACTTTATTGAATAAGATTAGAAAAGAAACTATTTTGAAGTTTTACAAAGAATTGGCAGTTCCACCTCTTATCTATGAATGTGAAACCTGGACATTAACGAAGGCAGATACTAAACAAATAGAGGCTGCTGAAATGAAGATGTTGAGGACAAAAGCAGGATACCAAAGCATCGATAAAAAGAAAAACCAAGATATAAGAACAGAACTTAATATATTTAATCTCTGTGAAAGAATAAAATATTATCAAAATGCTTATCTTCAGCACGTATTACGAATGAATGAACAGCGCATACCAAGAAGACTGTATAATTATAAACCAAAAGGGAGAAGAATGTTGGGAAGACCATTGAAGAGATGGAAGGACTAATTCGACCTATAATGAGATCAGAACAGGCCATTGGGCTTAATCCTTGTTGTTGCTGATGGTAAAGGGTACAGGGAAAGAATCAGGTAAGTCACTTTTTCAAAATGGAGTTTGAGGTGTCATTCGATTTTCAATGGAAATTATATAATTTAGAAGTGTGAAATAGTAAAAGATACAATTTAAACATGGATTTATTTACCTCAAAAGTATGACTTATAAATAATGAAGTATGTAAGTTATAGAACTTACATTTTTCCCCCTATTCACTTCATTTAATTTAAATATAAAATTATATAGAATTAGATTACAAATTATAGAACAAGTTTCTGAATTTAATTATGTCGGTTACCTAATATCTGATATAAGAAATCACACAGATATAAAGTTACAGACAATCCAATAAATGGAGCCATAAAAAGAAATGTTGGTTAACAAGGGTCAACCACGACCAAATTCAGATTACACCATGTAACTGTAAAAACAGGACTGAAATATATCAGTGAAAATTGGATACTAAATTCAAAATCAAATCAGAATTGCAAGCGGCACAAATGAGTTGTCTTCCACTCCTAGGTTTGGCAAAAATAAACAAGTGCAAAAAAAAAGCTACAAATTAAAAGTTCAAAATATAGTTTAAATAAATTCAGAATTATCACGAATGATTTCCAAATTATCGATAATTTCACGACTCACGAAGTGAGGAGTGAATTTATCTAGATAATTTGGAAATCAAGAGTGGCATTTGTTAGGACTATTTAACGAATAAAATTAAGCTGTATACTCACAAATCATTATTTAACTATACTTATTTTAAAATATTTATATATTTAATGTAAACGGCAATGTTTGAAAACATATGAGAAACGATTGGTACGCTTCATTTGCTTCTTTTGTTCGATCACTGCAACCAGATCATAATATTATTTATTGCCAAAAGATCGCAAAGTTGTAAGAATGCACCCGTGGAGAAATTTATAACCAACGTTATAGGTATTAATTAATTTCTGATGTTCTATGATGTAAATATGTCAATTATATTTTTCTGCATCATTTCCTGGAAAATAATTCGTTTAAGAAAGTGCAAACAGTGGTTTCTTTTTTTATGGTATAATCAATTTTACAAATGTTTTATATTATCTCTCGTATGCGCTACGTGTTGATATTCATGCACTATATATATACAATCTGGTAGCCGCATTTCTTGGAGAGTCAGTCACTGCAAAATAATGCTATGACCTACTCAGAATGTTAAAAAGGAAGTGCATTCTTTATTATGATAAACATTAGTTGGTAAATTTTGGGCGAAAACGACTGTAATTGGTTGTAAATAAAAAATAATTGAAATGTGATTGGTCATTGACTCCCATCTGGGGCACGAGTTAAATAGTCAAAGCAATTGGTTACAAAATACATAAGGACCCATCGCGCATTCCTAAATTAGTATTGCAGTATCAACCTGAAGAACTTCGAGGTAGAGGAAGAACAAAATTAGGATGGGATTACCACCCACATCTTGATATCTCATAAGAACAGGCTCAAATGTACTGAACCTAAATGATGATGATAAAACTATTTATAATACATCAAAAGGCATGTTACTAGAAAAGTAATCGTATTTACACAATAAAAACTAACAAAAATATTCCTTTTTTAAATGATAGTCAAAACTTTAATAAATAACCAGAACATTTTTTATCCTCCCAGTATAAATGTATTTTGAGTAATCGTGCATCTCTAAACAATGTTTAACATTATCTTAATATATAAAAATTTCGTGTCACGTTGTTTGTCCGCGATGGAATCCTAAACTACTGAACCGATTTTAATAAAATTTTGTACACTGTGTGCAGTTTGATCCAACTTGCGACTTAGGGTAGTTTATAACTAAATTTATAGTCGAATTATTTTTTATTGCAAATTATTTGTTTATTAGAGTTATAATTATCTGTGAGTTCCATACGATTCTAACAGATGGCGGTGTAATTATCTGTGAGTTCCATACGATTCTAACAGATGGCGGTGTAATTTAATTTGGTAAGGTAATTGGTTTATTATTTAACAAAGAGAGATCCAGATAACTGTGCTTTTTGTTGCAACCGCGAATTTCAATTGAATTACAAATATTGATTATTTCATAATTTAAGTGTGTTCAGTGTTTATTTTATTTTCAATAATATTAATTTCGTGTGTAAGTATTCGTTTTAAGTAATCTGGCTGAAAGACAGCAACTTAATTTAAATTTTTAACGTACACCTTAGCCACAGCAAAGCGTGGCCGGGACTTCTAGATGATATATATATATATATATTCCTAAAGTAGTTCACGTTATTACGCGGTTTCGTGAGATATCTTGAAAAGAATTTTAATTGGGCTTTACGTATTTGTAAAAAGACTTTCTTGGTAAATAGCTTGTTAAAACATTCTAACAACTTGTTAAATATTAACAGCCGTTGATGAAATGGGACCTGGATATATTATAATATGGCAAATTCGTATAGCGAATAAAATTGTGTAATATTATAATAATGGAGGAAGGTAAATTTAATAAAGACAAGTGAGTTACGTTTTGAAGGGAATGTAAACAGAGGGGATGAGAGGCTTTTATACGGTTTTGCGGGCTCCTTGGACCCTGGACAAGGGATGAGGAAGTGAAGAACTCTGTTTACCTTTTAAAGTGAGTGTCTTCTTCTTATACTTTTAACGAAATTCAAATATTGAGTCTATAGAAACCCTGGGGCGATTCTACCCTTCATTCTCAGTAGATAAGCTTTCTTTCATTCTGTCTCCTAGGATACAGAATAATTTCAAACATTTATTATATTATATTTTTCGAAATATAATGTGATGCTAGGTTGTTGAGGTAGCTTGTTTTAACAATTATAGTTAATTTGAATACAACAATTCCCTGATATGGTCGTTGGAGTCTCTATCTTCCACTCCAGCGATCCAGGAGCGGGGCATAAGATAATTGTTATTCATAATCTGTCGATACACCCTAACATCACAGGAAGAGTCTTGGGATTAAAAAGAGACGAAGACCAGCGGAGCCAAGAGAGGCGTTAAAAACGTCACCAATCTTCTACTACTACTACTACTACTACTCATACACACATACACAAACAAGCACTAAACACACAGTCATATACACACACATTAACACACATACACAAACAAACAAAACAAACAAAACACGCTTTATTTTTATTTTATGTAACAACTACACATTTTCTAATGTCCGAATTGTATATGTATTATGTATTTCAATAAATTTTAGACATAGATAGGGACACAGAGCAGACCGGGATTAAAGGCATTATGCCCGAGGCAATCCGGGGGGTGGTGGTGGGGGTCTAAATAAAAAAAAATAGATTTGTACGTTGTTTATTCTATGTTGTGATCTTATTTAATATTTTTATACGGTAGGCTAAGTCATATGTTTCACTGGTTGAGAGGAGTCGACCGCGGTGAAGTAGTGGTCATGTTCCTTGCCTCCAGTCACGAGGGTCGCAAATTCAAATCCAGCTGGGGTCGATTGATTTTTAAAATGGAAAAATCCAAGGGACAAGTCCTCCGTCCGCCACGAGTTTAATGATTTTCAGGCTCATATAACCTCAAGCCTTAAAAAGAGACCGCTGAGTAAAATTTAACATACCTCCCTCCATCCAAGTAATAGTAGTTGCCTACTAGACAAACCTTGATGCAATTTGCTGACAACATGTAATTCACGACATCTGTAGGGAAAAGCGTAAATAAATTAGATTCGTTATTCCGAAACAGATTCTTCATTACAAACCACTAGCACGAAGAAATGTAGGAAGACTCAGTAAAATATGGACAAGTCAATTCTAACATTAGATCGGAAAAGACCTTAAGATCTAATCCTTGAAGCTGAAGATGACGATAAAAGATTCCAAAAGGGGAGGCCAGGATCTGACTGGGCTGTAAGAACCATAGAAAGAAAAGTTGAGTGGAAGAGAATGCCTTAGAGGCTCAACTCTGTTTAAATAAATTATTATTATTATTATTATTATTATTATTATTATTATTATTATTATTATTATTAATAGAGAGCAGCAAGATGTTCAAAATTAGAAAAATAAGAAATACCGTCATATGAGAAAAAATGAATATTAGATATTTAATAGATTATATAAGATACAAACAATTAAATTGGTATGGACATGTACGACGAATGCAAAAAGAAAGATTACCGAGAAAAACATTGGAATTGTGTCCACCTGGAAGAAGAAGGAAAGAAAGACCTCGAAACTCGTGGATGTAAAAAATAAGAACTGAACAAGAGGACTGGAGGACATGGAGTGGATGGATAGAGACGAGTGGAGAAGGAAAATAAAACTATAGGCACAGAAGGATGTGTAAACATTAAAAATCTGTATATAAATGAATAAAAAATTAAGAATTATAACAAAAGACACTTATTTAACACACATCATTTACAATAATGGCATAGGTTTACTCTTAGTTATAAAATGCTTCTCCTTTTTATGATACTCTTAACTTTTTAGTGATATTTAAGTTACTTCATGACTTAAAACGAAGGCAAAAGTTCAGGTTTTAAATTTTTCTAGTACGCTCTAGTTTAATCTTGGGGTTAGGCAATTACTTTTAAAAATAGATGAGATGTTCAACGTAAAATTTACTAGTGTTCCACAAAGAGAAACTCCTAAGATTAACTCAAGAAATTATCACAGTTTCTCCTTGGGGAGAAATGGATAGTTTCATAGTCTTTAAAGCAACGCATTTCAAGTGTGTGTATTCCTAATATTTATCTGAATCCAGCTCTTTCCTTAGAAAATAAAAAAAAATTAACTTCCATATTCTAATTTTAAATATTCTATTGTTTCAAACAATCACTACGTAAACAATATTTTCTTTTCTCTTAAAACCAAAGAATTACTTACTTACCCACTGGCACTATCGAACACGTAGATTCATGGCCGCGCGGACATAAGCTCTCCATGCATCCATATCCTGAGCTAATGCTTTCCAATCATTCCTTGTATAATCTACTTCCGTCAAATCATGGTTCATGTTATTCTGCCACCTCATTTTTGGTCTACCAACTGGGCGTTTTCCCTCTGGTTTTCCTGCAAGAAGCTTCCATGCACGTCTCATTCATCATTCGGGCCAGATGGTCCTTTCCATTGCAGTCTATGGGAATTAACTGTTCTTATTATATCTGGCTTCCTATAAAGACCATGTAGTTCACTGTTATGTAGTTTTCACCATCCACCTGTCTGTTCATCTCTCGTTGGTGCAAAGATTACCATAAGAACTTTATTATCAAATACTCGTAATATCCTTTCCTCCCTTAAAGTAAAGAGTCCATGTTTCGCATACATAAAATATAACTGGCAGAATAATATTTCTATATATTTTCAGTTTAACGTTTTTTGAAAGGAGTTGGGACGTCAAGAGTCTCTGTAATGCATTATATCACGCATTCCCAGAATTGAGTCTATGTTTAATTTATTAGTGCTTCTCATTCCTATTTGTCATTATTGTTCCTAAGTATTTGAATTCAGCCACTTCCTCAAAATTTCCCTCATTTGTTATTAGCTGTCCATTTCCATTATATAATATTCATAATTTAGGCTAGGAAAACTTTAATAACTCTATTCTTTTTGAGAACTAAAAATATAATGGCAATTAAGCTGCCGCCTTCGTACCGCACGTTATTTCTTCTTTTCGTCATTGTATCACTACATAACAAACACTAACAACAGAAAATGCATTCACGTTTTGGTATCCTTATACACGTATAAAATAGAGTGTAAGACTCGTTAGGGTACTGTAAATAAACTAGCAGTAAAGCACATGACCGTCATATTCTCTATAAAATTATGTAATAATTTTATCTGACATTTCACTAGTCTGATATAGTCCAGTTCTGCTAACTGTAGCCGCCTTGGTGAATCCAAAGGCGCGTGGCAAGAAGGAACATTGCCGAGTGGGGGAGGGAACTAGTAGCCATGCAAAAAGCATGTCATTATTAATAATATTAAAATAAATTGTTATAAAAACAACGCTATCCTATAAGGAACACTTCAAACTTTTTAGACAAAACTATTCACTAACACATAACTAGTATATAAGAAAATACAACATGTAGTAACTATTATGTTTTCTGAACTGAGGGTAGTTCCTGGCTGAACCTCCCCTCTTACCGCAACATACACCCCTCAAATACGGCTACAAAAGCCAGAACTGCAGACAAAGATTGAAATAATTATAGCTTGGCAGGGAACAAAATGCAGTTCTAATACGTTTTTGTCATCACTGTACAACTCTCACTACTCAGACGGGTGTACAGTGGACTCAGCATTTTAGTTTTCAAGCGCTTTGCTTTGTGGTTAGGTGGGTCTATTTTGAACGGATAAGTATTTAGCGTATCAAGCGGCTTGTCACGTTTTATTTACTGGTACTAACATACTACTGTATATTATAATAATACTGCAAAATACAAAGGTTGCAACGCTGTTAACATAATTATATACGACTGGAGTTGACATGAAATAGTATATTACGATGCGAGGTTGGGAAGTGGTTTTTACAGAAGCGGCGATATGTTTAAAAACCGAGCGAGAGCAAAGTTTTTAATTTCCGAGATTCTGTAAAACACTTCACAAAGGTGCGTTGTACATTATTTTTTGCGCGATGGTGATTTCAAAACAACAAATAATAGTAAAATAATATCTTTGTTGGAAATGTTTGCGTTCTTTATAAGCATCAGACTAACGTTAACAGTGTGGGCAATGTTTATTAGTTCAAAATACAACAGGCCGTGACACCAATCATTCATAAAGTGGCGGCAAGTACGAATTTATTTTTTATGTATTTTTTTCAAATAAAGTTCAGTTAATTTAAGATGCAGTGATTTGTTTCGTATAATGTACATCAACACTACCTTTTGGATATATTTTTGTATATAGGTACATTGCACATAGTATACAAAGATGGCAGTGGTTTTACTTCCCACATGTGATTTGTAATATGTAATATTACAGTATAGTTATTTAGGTTGGCAACCCCGAAATGTAGGGAATTGAGCTTTCAATCTTGGTCGTCATTGCTGTAAGTACGACAAAACGCACTACCGCGCAAAAAAGTAACATTCAAGCTTGTTTATCTCTCAGTTATTATTTATTGTTTGCGACGATGTCATTAAATCTTTTTCCACTCTACATTTACACATGTTAGCTAAAGTTTAATTAGTGTAGTTATTAACACGTGTACCGTATTTAATTAAGTCATCTTTACAGTTGTTTTGCATTTACAAAATTACCTTAGTTCCCTCCCCCCTCTACTCCTCTCAACCGGGAAACACAATTATTGCATTCAAATTTTCTATTGGCTGTAGAATATCTTATTAAAACAAGAGAAGCACAAATCTCATTACGGCACATGTAGTCATCTCTAATAACAGAAGCTTGTAGAAATGGTTGCCGAACTTAGTAGGAAAACAGTGACTGAGCTGAAAATTAAATACCTCTAGCAACTAGCCGTTCATTACGAGCTAGTAATTAGTCTTGCTCTTCCTCCCATTTCCTTCCCTTCACCTCCCTCCTTGTTTTCTGTTTAATTAATAGGAGGAGGAGGAGGAAATGATTATAAAAGCGTTGTACGTAAGATAAACACATGAACTGATGGTATTAAAGGGAGGGGAGTGAATATGTGATGAAGGCTTTTAACTTCAGGAAATGTTGTAGCATTGAAATTTGATAGTTAGAACTCTGGATAATGAATAGGTAGCGTTGTGTGAAGGAAGAGATTTTATGCTTACACGTTACAGTTCGCATCACGAGAGACAGTACATTGTTTTCTCAAACATTTTAATAATCAATTACGTAAATTTTATGAAATATGATAGTGTTTTGTTTATAGTTTTCTAAAAGTCTCGCTTATAACAAGGAATCGTTAAATTAAATAAGACTTAACGAAAACGGTATGTCATTATGCGTCAAAACTAAGTTACATTTACATTAATATTACGCACTGCGCGATCCTACCTTTTTTATAACATTGAGTTTGAAAGTTTTGGAGTGACTATATCGACATTCCTTTGCCCGGGCCCACAGAAGGCAAAGATTAATCCACCTTTCCTTGTAAATTACTTAACATATAGTACTGAATGCTAAACAGTATTATAATCGTGGAAACCAGAAGGAAAAAGGGGATTAATTTGGCTTGAGAAAGCTTTAGAATATATATCAATACGAAACATTACTAGCTACACAATTAGTAAACATACGTTAACTAAAAAAAAAGTAACTTTTAATGAGAATCATGAGTCAGATAATTGAAATACAAATAATATAACAAAAATGTATCTTCTTGACCATTGAAAGAAAAGATATGAATGAAATAATATAAATTAACAAACTCGGTCATCAATAATTCAAAAAGTCATTAATAATAATATTCATACATACATACATACACACACACACACACACACACAATCCAGTCCAGGCGAGGGCTAGGGTTCACAGTCCTGGTTGCTCTACCCTGGTTTGTGGGACTGATGAAAACCAAACAGTTCCCTCGAGCTACAGTCGACCTGACAACGACGATCCCAAAGTTGATGATGACCCTGATACAAACTTGCACAGCTTATTTGAGGCTTTCGATAACAAGGGGAAGATGCGCAGTCACACGCAGCGCATAAAGAAGGAAGGGGGAGGTGCGTAGGAGAGAGGACAACGAAGACAGGAATTTGGCACTGTTCTATAACATCACTGTAGAGGGAAGACATGATGACGTAGTTGTTAAGTAATTGTTACTTAATTTTCACGTACTGAAAAAGTGATTTCGGTACAATTACACAGAAGACGTGTCCTATATAATGTAGGCCTACGGATTCTAAAAGCTAACAATATGGCTTAGGATTAGTGACTCTCCTGGCGCACCACTATCATCATCATCATCCATCATATCATCGGGGCAACGTAACACCGCCTTCCAGGCTCCCCAACCTCAGAATGGGTTACAAGTACCGTACGCCATGCCAGGAGAGAACACCAGGAATATCGAAAGACAACCTGGGGCATTTGCAAAAAAAAAACAATATGGTTATGGAATCCGAAGGTTAAGTGCCGCACTCACTAATTGACTTCATTTATAGCAATTCTCAGCCAATTGAAAACAGTTCGTATTTCAGATTCCTAAGATCAATATGAATATTGACCTATCATCATCTGCGCCTACATCTTCTCAATTGACCTTTCTAAAAAAATTAATTAAGAATTTGGAAGCATTTCTACTGATACCCATTTGAGGCTACATGGCCTGAATATCTCAAGCTCCTTGACTTATAACGCTAACAATATATGTTTTTAATACCCCAGGTTATCGTTTCGACACTTCTAGTGTAATTGTAACCCACTTCTGAAGTTGGGGCGCCTGGAAGGCGGAGTTACGTTACCCCGATGATATAATGAGTGATAAATGATAACGAAGCTCCAGGAGAGTTCTTAACCTAAACTTAACCTAAATTCCAGATCATGAGTAACCATAGTAATGATTCCCTTTAAGGAAAAATTCCTATAGTTTGACCGGGAATCGAACCCGGGACCTCATGAACAGTAGTCAGAAACGCTGACCACTAGTCCATGAGGCTGGTCACGCTAACAATATTAGATAAAATATATAAAGTACGGTCACTGAACACCATAATCATTATCAATTCACCTTGTTTAGTATAAGTGGTGTGTTTCGTCTTAATGTTATGAAGACCTAGACTTCGAGCTGATCACTCATTCCACAAGGCCTTATATGATCAAAAAAAAAAAGTATGTATAAAAATCCCTCTCCCGAAAGGCCGTGCTACAGAAGAGCTCGAGTGGCGTGTGGCACGTAAAGAATACCTATAAGGTCAGAGGTTAAACTGTTGACCTGAAACATCTAATGATACTGCCGAGCGAGTTGGTGCAAACGTTAGCATCTGAGACTCGTATTTGGGAATTTCCATGTTTAAAACCTGGCTCTGATTGGGGAATGTAATTATCATAAGTAATGCCACGAGTGATTTTCAAATTATCAATAAATTCACGACTCACGAAGTGAGAAGTGAATTTATCTAGAGAATTTGGAAATCAATAGTGGCATTTGTTAGGACTATTTAACGAATAAAATTAAGCTGTTTACTCACAAATCATTGTTTAACTATAGTTATTTTAAAATATTTATATATTTAATGTAAACGGCGATGTTTGAAAACAATTCAGAAATGTGAGGTTATGTTCATTCACTGCTGCTTGATCATATTATTTATTGCCAAATAAGATGGCAATATTGTAAGAGTGCACCCAAGTGGAGAAATAATAAAACACATCAAACTATATACCATAATCATCATTACGGGTTATTCATTTATTTTTTTAGTAAACAACTCAGTAAAATCAAGGAATATTTTCATTATTTGCTATATTCAATGTATTTGTTGAAGAAAAATAATGCTTTCACCTTTTCAGAACATTAAAAAGGAGGAGCTTTCTTTATCACAAAAGCAGGAGCTGACAAAGAGAAATCGATAAAGAGCGAGGTGAAACACGACTGTCATTGGTTGTAAAACAACATGCATTGACTAGCATTTGTGGCATGAGTTAAATAGTCAAAATAAATTTCATAATATTCGCCATTCCATACTATAAGTTTAAAAATGCGATATGACTTTAGAAGCTAAAGCGTCTATAAAATGGGAATGAAAAAGTTAGGATGAAAATAAAGAAATAAATAGCCTAAAATAAATAAACGACTGTGATTTGTTTAATAATGTTGATAAATTGTGCACGTAATGATAAAACAATTGAATTGCTGTCTATACGGAGCTATGATGCATTTAATAGTGCATGTCGTATGGGAAATTCAATAAAAACGCAATGTTAATCGAATTTTAATTGTTTAATTAGTCCAGGCTTGTAATAATTCGATTGGTAAAATGTAATGTTAGTTTATTGTACAGTGAAAATGTGCTCTGAATAACAATCCATTTGTTTCTGATTACATTTATTGTAAGCTTATAACAAATAATCATTATGGAACAAAACAAAATAATGATAAGAATATGTAAATGTAATATCTGTTAACGTATGTGGAAAATCTATAGCTGTTTAAATATTTTATATATCACTGGTTTAGAGAGAATCGTGTATGACATGGAATAAAAAATATATAAAGTTTAATAATGTCCATTGTTATTATGTTAGTTATGTAATACTTTCAAAATGGAATCCAATTCGCCACACACTTATCAATTCCAATGACAACTCAGATGAATAATCCAGAGGTGTAAAAAAATTACTACCTACCTTATATGGTGTGTGTCATTTTAAGTATATTTTATAGAATAAATTTTAACTATACAAGGGACGAAATCGAATTGCAATGATATAGCCCTAATCATAGAGACATAAGTTCTCTTTATGTGTGAGAACTTATATGTAGACCTACTGTAAGAACACACACATATATATCATCATGAACCAATCCGTTTTAGGCCATGTGGCCTGTGACGGTAAACCTAACGAAGATTGTCTTCATCTTTCCATCAATACTTTGGTTTTCCTTGGTTCCTATGTCCAGTTGGAGTATACTGGAACGCCAATTTTCGAAGTATATTTGTTTCCTTTCTTCTCAGATGATTCTTCCATTCATGTTGGTATCTTTATTTAAACTTGGTACCACAAGTTTTTTTATGATGATAATTTTCCTTTGGTTATCTAGTCTATTAACTCTGAACAGTGATCGTAAGAAGCGCATTTGGCTTACTGTTAAGTTTATGACAATTTCTTTTATTTAAAATCTAAATTTAACTTCCTTATTTTAGAGCTGCTTTTGGTGTGTTATGTAATCTTAGCTTTGTATCTGTTATACATATGCAAGGCATTTATATTTCTTATCATGTCATATATATATATATATATATATATTCCATCGCTGTGGTCTCTCGAGGTAGCGGGCTGCCTTGTCACGCAGCGGGCCCGGGTTCGATCCCCGGTCGGGGCAGTTTTTCTGGGCGAGGTTTTTATCGGGGTTTTTCCTCACCTGTAAGACAAATGTCAGGAAAACTTTAAGGCCCAAACGGTCCCCGAAATCATATGGCCATCATCATCATCATCCTTCACCGGTGTGGAAAGCAACGGGAAGCTACCACACCTACAATTCCCTAGTAAAGCTGCAAGCATAGCATGAAAATGTTATGATTGCAGTGAAGGACCTGCCCTCGGGCAGAATTACTATGGATGGATGGATATATATATATATATATATATATATATATATATATATATATACAGGTTGTTGCAAAAAAACACCGACAACGGAGGTGAGGTAGTATATTGAGAAGATATGTTGATAATTTTTAATGAGGTACTAATGTCCCGGAAATGATTCGTTTTCACATTAAGAGTAGCTAATTTCTCAAACGTTTCGTTAGTTAGATTTCAAGACTCAATACTTGATATTACACTCACAGTCACACCAAGTTTTGAAAATATTCACCTCCCATCTCATTGCAGAGCATACATCGGCGGTGCGGTCTAGAGATTGGCGCAGCGTGGATTCTGGCTATGCGATCCATACGTGACTCTACTGGAGTCTGATAAACAGACTGTTTCACGTCGCACCACAAAGTAGTCGAGAGGGTCAAGGTCAGGTGATCTCGGAGGTCATGGGACTGGTCCCCCTCGACCTGGATACGTGGTATCCAAATGTCTCCTCACATTGGCATCGAAATGAGCTAGAGTTACGTCGTGTTGCAGCCACATTCCTTTGCGAACCACGTATCATAGGTTCCGTACCTATGAAGTGTTGTCAGGTAATAAACCTTCAAGTCATTCGAACTAACGATTATCTTGAGACATAATTATCTAGTCATAGTGCGTAAACGCATCATTTCCGGACATTGGTACCTTATTAAAAATGATCAGCATATCTCGTAATATACTACCTCACCTCCGTTGTCGGTGTTTTTTGCAACACTCTGTACATACATGTATATTTAATCGTGGAACAGAAATGGGCGCAGTCCCCGGCAGGTTTAAACTTGTGAACCTCGGAACTAAATGAGAACATAGTCCACAGGGATCGACTTTATTTCAGGAGATAATATGCTTATTTTGTTTTACGTAAAGTGGAAAAATACGAATGAACACGGCCAGGTTGCCTTGTTTCTCTAGAATAATTTTGTTTGTTTTCAATATGCAGAGAATTTAATAGAATTTGCACAACACGTAGAATATTAACTAACTCTTTGGCACTATCGAACCCGTAAGCTCATGGCCTCGCGGACATAAGCTATCCATACATCCCTATCCACACCTATTTTTAATCATCCCCTGTATAATTTATTTCACTAAAATCATGGTTAATGTTATTCTCCCACCTAATTTTTGGCAACCTACTGAGCGTTTTCCCTCTGGGTTTCCTACAATAAGTTTCCATGCCTCTCTTTCATTCCTCATTCGTGTCATTTGTCCTGCCCATCGCAGCCTACGAAACTAACTATTCTTATTATATCTGGTTTCTCATGAAGATAATTTAACTCACTGTTATGCAGTTTTCCCCATTCGCCTGTCTGTTTATGACACTTTGGTAAAAAAATCCTAAGAACTTTATTCTCAAATACTCGTAAATATTTCTGATCCCACAAGTTAAGAGTACATCTTTGGATCCATATAATAGAACTGGGAGAATAACAGTTATATATTTTTAATGTAGGGTCGGTTTCATCAACATAGGTAACAGCATTACGCCAGTTTAACCTATGCAAAACACAGGGGAGAAACTGGAACAATACAGTTACCTCTGTTGGTGAAACCGACCCTTAATGCTTCTTGAGAGGACTTGGGAATGACAAGGGTCTCTCTAATGCAAAACAACACGCATTTCCAGAATTGAGCCTATGGTTTAATTTGTTTGTTCATGTTCGAAAGGCCTATAACGTTTTAATGTTATTTTATTTTGTTCTGGACGAGATCTGAGGTAGGCCCAGTTTTATTATTTTAACCTATTACTTTTAATTTCGTTCAAATAATTGTTTAGCATGTAATATTACTGTGATTGCTATATTTGAATGTGACATACGTTTGTCCTGGTGAATAAAAAAAAAGAAGGCCACGTGACCTGAAATCCACCAGGCTAAATAAATAAATAAATGTTTCTGGGACATTCTATATGAACCTATACGCAGATTGCGACATATCGCTTTAATCAAAAATTGAAATTGGGAGAATCATTCCACATGTCAGGAAAATTATAATATCTTATATGAACACAAGTTATGTGTTTCTATGTATACATTGTTCAATGCCGCAAAATCCAACTTATTCTAAATTCCATCAAGTTTTCCTGCGCAAAGTAGGTCCTATATTGCAATTTATGTAATTTTTTCCTAAGGAACCTGGTTTCTTAGATTTTAGCAATTCCGATAATTATACCCGGCGTGTGCTGCCACACCTAAATAAATTATGTGTTTTTGCATTCAGTTGAATAAGTAAAAGTAAAAATAAATATAAATGTATATAATTATTTTTAGATACCACGTGCTGATTACCCGGCGTTGCCCGGGAATCTACGCATCCCGATGCACTTGGCATAAATGAGCTGAAGACAACATTCGTTATTTTGAGTTATTCATAAAAGAATACCCGCCGTGCGCTGTTATGCTTGCTTGGGAATCTTCTTATCCCGACCTTCTTGGCATCAATGAAAGACAAAAATGGTTATCGTGAGTTATCCTTAAAATATAAACATATGCATAAGCGGACTTTTCTGTAGAGTTTTTTTTTGAGATATTCAATTCTGTGTACAATAATTTTGTGTATTTGTGGAATGCAGGCTTTCACGGCCGGTAATCATGGTAATAAAATATTCCGGGCTATGTGGCCGTGGTCTATAACTGTCGTTTCTTCCAGACGTTTCTCCCTCAACTGCGGAGGGCATCTTCAGTGGCGAGCGCTTCCAGCTGTTGTTTCCCTCGACTTCGCAGTCGAGTCTACGACAGGGAAACAACAGCTGGAAGCGCTCGCCACTGAAGATGCCCTCCGCAGTTGAGGGAGAAACGTCTGGAAGAAACGACAGTTATAGACCACGGCCACATAGCCCGGAATATTTTATTACCATTTTGTGTATTTGTTATGGTTTTGGCAGCGTAAGCATACAATAGCGACTTTTTTTGACGTTTTTTCACTGAAGAAAGAGATTTTTAAGGGTGAAGAGCTTGAGCATTAAAACTCTCTTATAACCAATAATCTTCCCGGGAAAATCCTGGGCATTTTTCAAAAAACCCCATGACAATCAGATGAATAGTATGGCAGCACATGCTTTCCAGGTAATCTACTTATCCCGATCTTCTTGGCATCAATGAAAGACAAAAATGGCTATTGTGTTTTATCTGTAAAAGACAAACATATGCTGTCGCGGACTTTTTCGTAGAGTTTTTTGAAATATTCAATTCTGTGCACATTAACTTTGTATATTTGTTATGGTTTAGGCAGCGTAAGTCATTTAAGGGTAAAAAATGGACTTTCTCACGTTTTTCACTACAAAGGATGTTTTTAAAGGTGTAGTAGTTGATTATCTCAACTCTCTTACAGCCTATGTTCATCCCGGGAATCTTCTGAACACTTTGCAAAACCCTCATCACAATCGGATCAATGGTATGGCCGGGCATAAAGTAAGAACAAATAAACATTCATTTTTATATATTAGATATTCAGTATGTATATCCATGTGATGTTCATAAGTAATGCCAAGAGTGATTTCCAATTTATCTAGAGAATTTGGAAATCAAGTGTGGCATTTGTTAGGACTATTTAACGAATAAAATTAAGCTGTTTACTCACAAATCATTGTTTAACTATAGTTATTTTAAAATATTTATATATTTAATGTAAACGGCGAAGTTTGAAAACAAATCAGAAATGTGAGGTTATGTTCATTCACTGCTGCTTGATTATATTATTTATTGCCAAATAAGATCGCAATATTGTAAGAGTGCACCAAAGTGGAGAAATAATGAAATCCGTCAAACTATATACCATAATCAACATTACGGGTTATTAATTTATTTTTTAGTAAACAACTCAGTAAAATCAAGGAATCTTTTCATTATTTGCTATATTCAATGTATTTGTTGGAGAAAAATAATGCTTCCACCTGTTCAGAACATTAAAAAGGAGGAGCTTTCTTTATCACAAAAGCAGGAGCTGATAAAGAGCGAGGTGAAACACGACTGTCATTGGTTGTAAAACAACATTCATTGAAACGTGATTGGTCATTGACTAGCATTTGTGGCATAAGTTAAACAGCCAATGTAATGCAATACCTTGTGTATAGCCTACAACAAATTTTCATTTTTTTTTTCAATCTTTATAGATTTCTGTTATGCTTGACGTGTTCGCAGCCCATAACTTCAACGCATATATGCACTAAGATTGCAATGGTTTTACTTAATTGCGGACCTTGGTTTATATTATAAACGTTTCAATTTCACTTTATTTATATTACAAATAGTCAGGAAATCAACGAGCGAATTGCTGACACTAAACAAAATGATTTCTATAAAGTGAGCCCATATTTAGATCATGTGTACATTTCGTGTTTATATACGTGCACTGTACACTAATGTATGTCCATCGAAATGAGAAAGCTTTGTGACACTCACTTGTTTTATGCATTGCAACCTTTGTGTACAAATTGACTGCCAGGTATTTCAAATTAAAATCACAACAAATACAGCCTCCAAATCACTGATTTACAAATTAGTATTGACCAAACTATAGGGTGAAGCTGGGAATCTGTAATTCAAATCCCAGCTCAAACACAGTTTTTGTTTCCTTAACATTGCACATCTAAGGAAAGGGGGAACAGTAATTGCTCACAATACTGATTGTATCAATAATTATATAATGAGACACCTAAACGTTATAGCTACACTCAAGAGCAAATTCTTGAGAGTAAATTTATCTTGAGATAATCACCTTTCATATTTTACTAGTCTACCGCTGTGGTGTCGAGGTAGCGTGCTGCCTTGTCACGCAGCAGGCCTAAGTTCGATTCCCGGTCGGGACAGGTTCCCGGGTGAGGTTTTTTTTGGGTTTTTTTCTCTCCTGTAAGACAAATGCCAGGAAGCTTAGGGCCCAATGATCCCCCAAAAGCATCCGGCCATCATCATTATCATCATTCTTCACCGGTGTGGAAAACAACGGGAAGCTACCACATCTATGATTCCCTAGTAACGCTGCAAAGCGTAGCATGAAAATGCTATGATTGCAGTGAAATGACCTGCCCTCGGGCAGAATTACTATGGATGGATATTTTACTATTTCTTGAATAAATAGTATATTACGATGCGAGGTTGCGAAGTGGTTCTAACAAGAGAGAGGAAATGTTTAAAAACCGAGTGATAGCTAGGTTTTTAAAATCCGAGATTCTGTAAAACACTTCACAAACCTGCGTTGTACATTACTATTTACGCGATGGTGTTTTCAAAATAATAAATAATATTAAAATAATAAAATCTTTGTTGGAAATATTTGAGTCCATTACAAACAACCGACTAACGTTAACAGTGTGGGCAATGTTTATTAGTTGAGACTACAGCAGGCCGTCACATCAATCAGTCATAAAATGGCGGCAAGTACATATTTATTGTGTTATATTATTTCAAAATAAAGTTCAGTTCATTTAAAATGCAGTGATTTGTTTCGTATATTGTCTATTAACACTACCTTTTGGATATATTTTTGTATATACATTGTACGTAGTATACATAAAGGGTAGTGGTTTTACTTCCTGCACGAGGTTGGTAATATGTAATATTACAGTATAGTTACTTAAGTTGGCAACCCTGAACTTTCAATTATGGTTGCCATTGCTGTAAGTACGAAAAACGCACTATCGAGCAAAAAAATATAATATATCCATAAAATGAGCTTATAAAACATTAATTCTCACGGTTATGAATGTTTAGGAAGCTATTTTAATAATGATTATTCATCAAAAGGAATTTTGTACAAAGTTCTCACAAAAAAGTTAAAAATATGTTTGGATCATAAAAATTGTTGAAAAAATTACATATGTGAGTTCTTTGGAGTTTGTTTTGTAGGCTAAATCTTGGAGGAGAAATAGGTATGAATGCCAACAGATCCGTGGACACTGTTATCGTAAATGTAGGCCTACGTCATATTTTCTTTTTCCGAAAAAAACCAATAAATGCCACTATTTAAATACTAAAAACACGGAAACTTGTTTGTGAAGGTTCATATTTCAAAATTGATAATCTTAAGATTTCGTTTAATAAAATCGAGGTTGAAATATATTTTAATCTATAAGTTATATGATTAGCATTGAAGCAAATTTTACCAACATATGAGGTACTAAGAAGTCAATAACAATTTACACCACTTTGAATCATTTCTTAATTTTAAAATTAGCAATTTACTAAATTTACCATATTTTCAGAGGTCAGTGTGATTTATTCTATAATGCAGTAAAAGGCACAGAGTGAATTTTCTCCTTAACATAAGACTTAATCACAATTGCTCACTTACTTACTTGCTCAATGGCACTATCGAACCCATAGGTTCATGGCCGCGCGGACATAAGCTCTCCATACACCCCTATCCTGAGTTAATGACTTCCAATCATTCCCTGTATAATCTACTTCTCTAAATCACATTTGCTCACACAATGACAAATTTAATCTGGATTTTCATGGCTTCACGGAATAAGCTCCCCATATATCCATCATTATCTGCATAATTTACATCCCTTAAATATAATTGTTAATTTTATTCTCCCAACTTATTCTTGGCCTACATAATGTGGAATTTCCCTCTGATTTTCGTACATGATGTTTCCATGCCCCTCTTTCATTCCCTATTCGTGCCACATATTCTGCCCATCGCAGTCTACTAGAATTGATATTTCTTATTACATCTGATTTCCCATAACAATCGTGTAGGCTCACTACTATTAAGTCTTCTCTCTCTTTCTCTTTCTCTCTCTCTCTCTCTCTCTCTCTCTCTCTCTCTGTCTCTCTCTCTCTCTCTCTCTCTCTGTCTCTCTCTTCGGTCCAAAATTTTTCCTAAGAACTTTATTCTCTAATACTCCTCCCTTAAAGTAAGATATTGAGTTTCGCATCTATAAATCTGGCAATAATATCCTTCTTCTTCTACTTCATGAAATTAGGCCTTTTGACCTGTTTCCACATCAAGTGGGATTTAATGAACCTTCCCATCCAGTAAATGGACGTCCAACACTTCTACCTACGTACGTCCGTTTGGTTTGTAATTTAATAATAGCTGGGGATTCTATCTGTAGGCATTATTTTAACATGTTCATACCAGTTGTTTCTCATATTGTCAATCCTATTTGTTAAATTAAAAATATTTAAGTATTTTCTAATATCTTCATTTCTTTTTCTGTCCAAAATAATAGTATATATATATATATATATATATATATATATATATATATGACAAGAAAAATTATATATATAATATGTTTTTAGACTAACAGAATTAAATTTACGTACTTAATAACTTTGGATATCTCAAAAAATATATAAAATGAAAGATATTAAAATCTAAAAAAATGATGAAGCGGTTTTTATCTGGAATGATTTTAAAATGTCATCTAGTTTGATTCTAAAAGGCCTCTACTTTTTCTTTGTTTTCCTTGTTATCCTCATTTATACGGGCATGTGCATTAATGATGGTGTAGATTTTGTTTCTACTTGTAAATGTAAGATTATTAAATCTCGGAAAATAGTTTAGTTGGAATGCCGTGGAATGCAAAGCAATGGAATCCAGAAAAAATAAACTTGAACTGACTTTCCAACTTACAACAAAAAATCCATTTCATTGGGATGCAAAATTGTAAATTACAAGACAGTGATCGAGCCAGAAGCACTGTATGCAGCAGAAACACTAACCATCAATTTCAAAGACCAAATGGATAAACTTGAGCTGAAGAAAAGGAACATTTTAAGGAAAACCTTGGACAAAAATTTCAAGATGATAATAAGAATATATATCAAGAATGAAACTCTCTACAAAATTGAAAAACTTTCAGATGCTACGCGAAGAAGGAGAATGCATTTTTTACGGTCATCTTCTAACAAATTAACCTAACAAATCTTTGATTTTTTTCCGTAATTGCAAAACAAAACCTAACTGGTGTATAGGAACTAAAAAGCCGCAGTAGAATTAAAGAATGCAGAAAATTCACTAATCGATCGAACAGCTAAATTATTTATTCAAAATGAAAACATAAGGTTCCAAGATAAACCAATACAAAAATTCAAACCTATTATCTCGGCATAAAAGGAAAAGGAGACCAGAACAAATGAAGAAATACTGGATACTAAGAAAGGAATAACGCAGAGAGATATTATTGATCCACCGTACCCCAAAGAGGGTGAAATGAATAAAAAATAAAATACAATAAAGAAAAGAAAAACATTAGTAGAATGGGATTTTATCAATATCTCCATTTAACCCGAAAATGTTTTGAAAAAGAGTTAATCTTGTTGACTTCTGATCGCCTCAAATGGTTACGTTTCTGAAATAGTGTTCTTTCTTCCACACTGAATATATATCTCCATGAGTGAGACATAAGTGTTTTTGAAAGTAAAGAACAGTGTCACAAATGAACGTGTAGCTTTTGTGCACAAAACAAGCTAATGAAGACACTACATGGCTTAAACAGAACAAAACACGCTTTTGAAACTGGATTCTTTGGACAAGTTTTACCCCTAACAACACAAAAGTTGTAAAAGGAAGTTAGAGAACATATGTTGGCAGCATTTGCAAGAGACGTCAAATGCAACAGGCTGTACTTCATTTAACGTAGCTTTTAATAAGAGCAGCTGTCTTTACCAGTTGCTGCGAAAGATGGTGTATTAATCACTTTACTATTGTTAGGGTGCTTATATTATTTTTATTCGTGAAACTTGGTTAAAAATCTCCATGCATTTAAGTTATATATAAATACAAGCTCAAATTAATTATTTAAGACGGTTTCGAAAAATCCCTTATCAAAAATGCATTTACGATAAAAGGAATCAGAGTGAGATCTTTCAGATGAATAGTGATGTTTCGAAAATAATTTATCACTTTATATTCTTGTGGCTTTCAATATTTTATTTCATACTTAGCCGAAATAACTAATATTATGGCTAAAATTAAAACTATAAAAATTAGTCGATTTGGATGCGTTCTACGAACTGCTGAAAATATAACAAAAACGATATATCTGGAAAATCTGCCAAGAAAATGGAATTAGGAAGACCTAGATTTACACATTTGACAATTTACAAAAAGTTTTTTTAAGTATTTATTATTATTATTATTATTATTATTATTATTATTATTATTATTATTTAATATAGAAAACAAGCCAACAAGCTGTTAGCGTAGAAATAGGTTTGTGGAGGCGATCGACAAGAATTTCAAGAAGGGATAAAAGTCAGAAACAGTACAATAACGGAAATTATGCAAGTTGAAAAAAAGAAAAAATTGAAGAAAAGCGTTTGAAATGGTATGGCCGCCTCATAAGAATGAAAAAAAGATAGAATACCAAAGAAGATATTTTATTCGAAATCTAATGGAAAAGGCAGACCTAGAGAACGTTGTACAGATGGAGTGAGGAGAAGTTTGCAAGCTACAGACTTGAGGGAACAAGATGCTTTAGACAGGAACCTATGGCAACAAATCACTTTGGGTTGAAGGAGAATCACAATATTGTAGAATATTCCTAATAAAAATTATTATTATTACTATTATAATTATTATTATTAACAAATTCAAAATGATTTGTAATGGTAGATTAAATGGTGTAATACTATCAATTCAACAGCTTGAATTTTTCATAGCTTGTAGGCTAATTCTTTATAACATTTATAATTATGTCGCATTTCATTATAGCATAATTAACTTATTTTTAATATTAATTAATTTATTAGGCCTAATTATTATTATATGATACCCATTTCAGAGATGACCATTGAATAACTGTTATAAAGTGACACATGTAATATCCTTAGAATAACTGCCCCTAATTGAACCAAATTTAGAAATGTAATAAAATAATTTGTATAAATCTGTATATAAGGAGGAATTTTATGTAATTTCTTACTTACTCACTGGCACTATCGAACCCGTAGGTTCATGGCCGCACGGACATAAGCTCTCCATACATCCCTATCCTGAGCTAATGCTTTCCAACCATTCCCTGTATAATCTACTTCCCTCAAATCATAGTTAATGTTATTCTCCCACCTCATTCTTGGTCTACCAACTGGGCGTTTTCCCTCTGGCTTTCCTACAAGAAGCTTCCATGCAAGTCTTTCATTTCCCATACGTGCAACATGTCCTGCCCAACGCAGTCTACGAGACTTAACTGTTCTTATTATATCTGGCTTCCTATAAAGCCCAAGTAGTTCATTGTTATGTAGTCTTCTCCATTCACCTGTTTTATGTAATTTCTACCGAGTATTTTTTTTTTGTACGACTAGGATCGTAGGATCAGAAAAAAAAATACATTATATAAGAATGTCCTAAACGCGAATCATTCACTCCTGGAGAAACAAGTGTGAAACATGGCGCATCTGTTAGATATTAAACTAGGATTAATGAAGCTATGGACTATACACCTGGTTTAATGTACCTAAAACAGAAGTTTCCTAAAATTAGTGAAGCAAAAATTAATTTTTATTAGCATTTTTACAGATATTAGTCTTAATACATAATATTTTAAAACCACATCTTGTACAAAAACAATCAAGAATCAAATTATATAAAACTCTCGCCCTAGCGACTTTCCTGTATGGAAGTGAAATGTGGGTTCTGAATAAAAGTTGTAGAAGCGAGATTCATACGCCGAATTGCTAGATATACTCTACTTGACCATCAGAAGAATGATGACATTTTAAAGGATATCCACATGCAATATTTAGAAGAAAATATATCACTACATATACAGATGGCTGCAACATGTATTCCGAATGTCACCAACTAGGATCCCTAATGCAGTTCTTCGATATCACCCACGAGGACGTCGACGACATAGACGTCCACAAAAATGAGTACCTGTCTATTTGAGATGGAAACAGGTCAACTTTGGCCTATGCTCTTGAATGGTGTTTGATGATGAAACATTAAAGAAGAAATATTTTTGGGTTCATAAATACGATCACTAGAGCTTGATGAAAAGTTTGAATCCACTGGAGAAAGCAACTTGACAAGCATTAAACAAATTACAGTTTTTTTAGAAATCGAAAAGTGGTAAATTACTGTGATATTGTCAACCATCTTACAACATCTTATAAAAATTTGGATTGTAATATGTACTTAAAAGAACACTTCCTGCACTCGCACATAGATTTCTCCCCGGAAAATCTTGGCGTAGTGAACGATGAACACGGAAAACAATTTATCAGGAAATTTCATCTATGGAATAGAGGTATCAAGGCAAATGGAATCCTAATATGATGGCCGATTATTGTTGGACCATTATTAGGGATATTCCATAGGCAAAATATAGCCAAAAAAATCATCATTTTATACTTTCTACGCGAGTCTGAATGTTTGAATATTGTGTAGTTAAGAATATAGAAATAATTAAAATGCTTGAAATTATAAATGCCTTACTCTCGGAAACCTTGCGTGATGAGATAAAACCGATATCATAATTGAATTCAGAAGAAAGTATCAGAATCGCAAATGTTTGTTTCCGATACAAAAAACAAAAGTGTATTTATTGTTCGTCGTATTATCTCTGGTTGTTGACGTTTTTTATTCAATGCCTCAGATTGTCATTTTAGACGTTTCTAGTCTTCTCTCCTGGCATTGGCATAATTTGTAACCCACTTCTGAAGTTGGGACGCCTAGAAGGCGGGGTTACGGCTACCCCGATGATATGATGGGCGATGATTATGGTGCGCCAGGAGAGTCCTTAATCCATGGCGAATATGAATGATGATGATTATTATGATGATGGCCACATGATGTTCGTGAACCGGTTGGGCCTTACAATTCTCTGACATTTGTCTTACAAGTGAGGAAAAACCCCGAAAAAACCTCACCCACGAAACTTGTACCGACATTGAACCCGGGCCCGTTGCATGACAAGGCAGCACGCTACCTCGAGACCACAGAGGAGGGCTGATTGTTGAAATGTAAAATTACCTATGTTTGCCATGTTTATTCATGTCCTCCATGGTATCTTACCTTGTCGTGGTGGAGTCGCTTGCGTGCTTAAATGATCACGAGAGCTATGCCGGCGATAGCATTGCTGCCGGACATGTCAAAGGTGTTAAGCCAGACGAAAAGTACCTTGGTCGAAAGAGTGACGATCTTTCACCGTAAAAATACAACCGTCGAGAAACGCGAACATGGGTTCCACTGGGATAAATGGTTTATTCATATGTTAGTTAACTTGGCGTCCCTTTTGTGAATTTTATAATACATTTTATAGGACCATAAAGTACTGGAGTCCTCTATTTTAGACTTTACGTTCTTTCACTGCCGTGTATCCACTGTAAAGATCCGCTGCTACGCTTGCCCGGGAATCTAATCATCCCGATCTTCTTGGTATCAATGAGCTGAAAGATAAAAATTGTTATTGTGAATTATACGTAAAAGATAGACATATGCTGTCACGGACTTTGTTTTGTAGAGATGTTTGAGATATTCAATTCTGTGTACATGAATTTGGTGTATATGATATGATTCAGGCAGCGTTAGACATATAAGCGTTCAAAAAGTTCCGAAAGCACGTTTTTCTCTACAAAGGGTGATTTTTAAGAGTGAAGGGCTTGAGTATTACAACTATCTTTTAACCTAAAACCTTCCCGGGAAAATCCTGAACATTTTATAAAAAGCCTCATCACAATCGGATGAATGGGTAGTAATGCATAAAGGACAGACAGACATACATTCGTTTTTATATAAAGTATAGAGTTAGAGAGCGGAAGAAATTTGGCAATAGTGAGAATGTTTACGATTGGAATGGCGCATCTACCATTAAATAATCCACTGAGGGGCAGGAATTGAGCAACGGAATCAACCTTAAAATAGTAAACTTCAGGTTCCACGTATCCGCAAACTACTCAATTAGGGTATAAAAATAATGTCTAGTTTTTTTTATTTATTATACAGTAATATTTTTTTTTCGTTTATACTGTTTTTCCTTGTTGTATTACCTTCTTTTTTTTCCTTTTTGCTTTACCTGTTTTTGTTAACTTTTTTTATCCTCACATAGACACAAGGACAGGACACACACACCCAGACCCAGGGTGGAGATTTAAAATCCCCTACCCCGCCAGGAATCGAACCCGGATCGCCGGAGTGGAAGGTAGGAACTCTACCGACAACGCCACGATGACATACGATCTTAAGAAGGAACTACCATCAGAATAATCGATATATCGAATAAGTGTATTGTGTCATGTTCCAAGTCAGCCATCCCCCGGTAACCATGGTAACGGAAAGGACGCGCGGCTTGAATCAAATTAAGTGAGACTTTTAGTGTGCAAATTTTTCGACAAAATGTGATTTTTCCATCAAATAAAAGCTTACTTACTCAGCTACAGTCTATTTCCAGCAATAACCTTTTTTTAGCAGTTACCTTTGAAGTAGAATATCAATAGAGATCGATTTCCATGAAATATATAAATGAGAAGAGGACTCAATTTTTCGTTTTATTTTTTTACTACATACTGCAATACGCCTAATGTGAAATACTGCATACAACTTCAATTGAGTTTTCAACGGTTCCGTGAATTTAAACATACGGCACTTTAATTTTACTTCTCCGTTGAACCTATCAGAAGATCAATACAAATAGCAAATAAATAAGCTTTTACAGCAATTACAGTTGTCCTCTATGGAGATGATTAATACAATATGTTGAAAGCCATTATTTCAGATACTTTTTTGTGGTTAACTTTGTAGTATTTATTTAGTCCTTCAACTAAGGCCATGTGGCGTTCTCTTCCACTTAACCAGGATAAGGTTGTGTTACATTAAAATACCTATAGGCCTAGTAGATAATAATAGTATTTATTATTATTATTATTATTATTATTATTATTATTATTATTATTACCCCCCAGGGGTCCTCATCTAGGGGATATGTGGATGGCGACCACAAGGTGCCCACGCTGTGCAAAACATTTCTTCCACTTGTGTTTTGCACTCTTTTAACTTTACTATCTAACCTCTCTTGGTTAATTCTTGTTTTTGACGCCGACGCTATTAGGGCATCCGAGGGCTAGGGAGTCTTTCCTTTCTTCCATTTCTTCTTTTCTTTATTTTCTTTTCTTCTCCAGAAAAGCCTGACCAGAGGCTATAAGATGGCAGCTCCATCACTGGTCTTGCCTTCCTTTGGCCAGCAACCAACCGAAGGGACTATTATTATGCTTTCAAGTCTTATACGAGAATTTCCCTCAAACGCTGGAGGGAAAATTTTCTATAGGATCGTAACAGGCCTTGGCCTAATACTTGGAAGGAAGAAGAAGATTATTATTATTATTATCATTATCATAAATAGTACTATTATTAATGTAAACCGACTATTTAACTCATGCCTCAAATGGGATTTAATGACCAATCACATTTCAATGATTTTTTTAATTACAACCAATCACAGTGTGTTTCACCTCGAATTTATCAAACAAGTTTATCATAAGTAATGCCACGAGTGATTTCCAAATTATCGATAAATTCACGACTCACGAAGTGAGGAGTGAATTTATCTAGAGAATTTGGAAATCAAGAGTGGCATTTGTTAGGACTATTTAACGAATAAAATAAAGCTGTTTACTCACAAATCATTATTTAACTACAGTTATTTAAAAATATTTTTATATTTAAAGTAAACGGTGATGTTTGAAAACTAATGAGAAACGATAGGTAGCCTACGCTTCTACTGCTTCTTTTGTTTATCACTGCAACCAGATCATACTATTTATTGCCAAAGGAACGCAATATTGTAAGAATGCTCTCTAGTGGAGAAAAAATGAAAACACATCAATCTGTATATTAATTCATTTTGATGTCGTATACATTTAAGAAAGTGCAAACAGTGGTTTCTTTTTTTGGTGGTATAATCAATTGCTACAAATGTTGACATGTAAGCACTATTATATACAATCTGGTAGCCGTATTTGTTATAGGCTCAGTCACTGCAAAATAACGGTCAGACCTGTTCAGAATATTAAAAAGGAGGAGCTTTGCTTAATATATGATAATCCTAACGTTGATAATTATTTCGTGAAACACGTCTCTGATTGGTTGTAATACAGAAATCATTGAAACGTGATTGGTCATTGACTCCCATTTGGGGCATGAGTTAAATAGTCATATTAAAGAAAGCTCCTCCTTTTTAACATTCTGAATAGGTCATAAGATTATTTTGCAGTGACTGACCTGCAAGAAATACGGCTTCCAGATAGCATATATAGTGCACGAATGTCAGCTGATAGTGATTGCGGGAGATAATATAAAAACATTTGTAGCAATTGATTATACCATAAAAAAAGAAACCACTGTTTGCACTTTTTTAAACGAATTAGGCCTATTCCTCAGGAAATAACGTTGCGCAAAATTATAATTGATATATTTACATCATAGAACATCAGAAATTAATTAATACTTATAACGTTGGTTATAAATTTCTCCAATAGGGTGCATTCTTACAATATTGTGATCCTTTGGCAATAAATAATATGATCTGGTTGCAGTATGAACAAGCGTAACAATCGTTTCTCATTTGTTTTCAAACATCGTCGTTTACATTAAATAATTTAATATTTTAAAATGACTATATTTAAATAATGATTTGTGAGTAAACAACTTAATTATATTCGTTAAATATTCCTAACAAATGCCACTCTTGATTTCCAAATTCTCTACATAAATTGGAAATCACTCGTGGCATTACTTATGACAATGTTAAGGTCATAAAGTCTTATTTTCCACTCAGAATATCAATAGAAACAGCAAATAAGTTTTTACAGCAATTAGAGTTCTCTTCTATAAAGACGATTAATATAATATGTTGCGAGATATTATTTCAAATTCGACTTTTTTGTGGTTTTAATTTTTTAAGTATTTTTTAGACCTGCAGTTAAGACCATGTGGCATCCTCTTCAACTCAACCAGAACATGTAATAATAATACA
The DNA here is from genome assembly GCA_030220185.1 of Diploptera punctata. Classification (NCBI taxonomy): domain Eukaryota; kingdom Metazoa; phylum Arthropoda; class Insecta; order Blattodea; family Blaberidae; genus Diploptera; species Diploptera punctata. Next base: position 1,198,497 of record JASPKZ010003429.1, on the reverse strand, counting down.
ATAATAATATTCTCAATTCGTGTCCAACTCAGGGTCGGATCGAGGGATGGGATGAGATGAAGCCCCTATATATATATATATATATATATATGAATGACAAGTACGCCTGACGCACCGTCACAGAGGCAGATGAACGAAATGAAACGAAATGGATGAGGTGAGTATGGAGAAACGGTGGAATGTATTGTGGCTTGGGAAAACGAGAAAAAAAACCCTGAGAAAAACCTGACCGAGCTCCATTTCGCCTACCACGAAACCCATATGGAGTGACCGAGATGCGATCTCGGGACACCAGTGGTGAAAGGCGAGCGTCTAACCGCTTACGCCATGGAGCCGATACCAGAACAAGTTAACCTTAAAATACATAAATCTTAATAATCTACAATAATAAAAATAAGAATATAAAAAATAACAATAATAAAGAATTATAATAATATAATTATTAACTAACTCACTGACACAATCAAAACCTTAAGTTCATGTCCATACGGACATAAGCTCTCCATACATTCCTATCTTAATACGTTTTCCAATGAACCCTGTTTAATTTACATCGCACAAATAATGGTTGATGTTATTCTCCTACCGCATTCTTGACCTATCTACTGGCCACTTTTCCTCTAGTTTTCTTACAATGAGATTCCAGTACAAACTTTCATTGGAACATTACTTTATATTGTGATGAGTTCTGGCCAATTTAAAAATATATTTAACTATAGTGAAATATCATAATTTCGTCCTTTGCTATTTTTTCGATCTTATGGTTAGTTTAGCACAAATTAATAGTAACATAAAATAAATTTAATAAAATTGAAAATTTTATAAAACAATGGCGGTCCCTGACCTTTTGTATGGGAGCGAATCTTGGATTACCACCACTAAACAAGAAAGTAAAATCCCAGCAGCCGAGATGAAATTTTTAAGAAGAGTAAAATTATGCACTAGAATGGGCCAGATAAGAAACGAGGATACCCGTGAAGAACTGCAGATCTACTCCATAAAACAAAATATATTTAACAACAAGAATTAGTGGAAAGAACATGTAGAAAGAATGGAAGAAAGCAGATTATCAAATAAAACCTTACATTGTTTTCCGAGAGGAAGAAGAGATGTCGGATGTCCTCGGAAGAGATGGTCTCAGTTCTATTAGTGAAGACGGAACAGGCAATTAATGCCTAAACGAGGAAGTGAAGAAGAACATAAAATAAGAATTTTTTTTACAGTGCGCAATGAAAATTAGTAACATTGCGGCCTTATGTTATGTATTTTAGGAAAAAAATACCAAAGGAAAAACCTGTGCTATTTAACAGACGAATGCCAATCATCATTACAAAATAATGCATGAATTAACTTCGCTAGCGTACTTTTTTTTTGTCGAACCATACATTTTGCCATAATGGCTTTTAAAAATGTTGTGTTTTTTAGTCCAAATTGGCGATAAATTAACGTAAAAAAATATGAACTTCGAATAAAAAATAATCAATGTGCATCACTTCCAAGGAAAATGATACGAAATAATATATAGATAGATCATCGATTGATTAATGTCTTCGACATCGTGCGATTCCTAATAGCCAACTTTGTCGGTCCATCCAATCTCCTGGTTGTAAATTTTTCTCCTTCATGTACAAATATATTACCTGACTGCAGGATGTTTTAGGTCTTCCTCGTTTTCCCTCAGGTTTCCATTCCAAAACACATTTTGGTAACCGATCTTAGAAATAATATTCTAATTAAAATAATTCATGCATATTCAGCCAAAAACATTAACGGAAATCCCCTCTTGTATACTGAATATTAAAACCAAAATGCTAATTGTTCCAACTGGGATGCTGTCCTCCAAAACTTCGTTGATAGAGTTCATTCATAGTTCTCATAAATATAGGTTATTGCCATTTTCTTACATTTGATGTAAGAAAATATGTAGTGAAGGAAGAGGATTGGTGTAAATGATTATTATCTACGTTGTAAATAAAGTGATGGAGTAATTGTTCCAGTTAATAAAACATCAAGTAACAACAATTAAAACTTGAAGTCGTAACTTTGCGCTAAGTAAAAAATGTGCAGACCACAGCACGAAATGGCATTTCAAACAGCTAATAAAAACTTTATCTCCAATCTCAGTTCTTGTCGGCATTAATTCAACGCTTGTTGCCGATACTTCAGCTGCATGACGTTATTACAGAATATAGTATGCACCAAAAAAATAGTTTTGCTTCGCAAACAGAATTGGTGAAATGAAACAAATTGGCTTATGTTAGCTAACCCAAAATCTTCACAATGTTAAGAAGGCACATGTAAATCCACCAGAAAATGTCTTCCCCCACTGGACTCAAACCAGCGTGTGGTACGTAACTCTGCGCCTAGACAGGATGCATTTGACCGCTGGCCATAGTTTATATATATATATATATATATATATATATATATATATATATATATTAAAATTATATCTATCCTAACAACATAAAGCAACGAATGATTTCTGCATCAAGACGTGGCAGTTAAACTGTAAAAAGGTAACATCTTGTAACATTTCCGACAGTACGTAACTTTCATCACAGCTATATACGGTAATCACGACCTAGAAATGGACTGTGCAACCGTTATTATATGGCTTGTTAATAACATGAATTGATATGTATTTAACATGCAGCATTTGATAAATTAAATAATAATAAATTGCAAGCTTTTTACGCATTTTTAGTAAGCCTAATATTAATTTTTTTAATACTGCTGCTTACATAGACATATAGCCAAATTCTTAAATTTGAAGATCATCATTAGTTCGACAATTCGATAATGGTCTTATCTGTCCCATTTTTCTTTATTTATAGCCCAGGTTGTTCAGTTATGTGCTCCAATGGCTTTAGCATCCATTAATTTCCACCTTGTCCTCCCATCTGACTTTCGGTCTGGATCTGCTACTCCTTGGTTATACAAAATTACTTTTTGTTGGACTTACGTCCTTTAATAATAATTAGAACAAACGATGTATTTTTCTTCCTTTATTTTTTAAAATACATAATTAATTCTTATTTAATCCTGCATGTTACAACCCGGATTTTGATGACATGTAGGCCTATATATATATTTTGTTTTTTTTTGCTAGTGCAGTAGATATGTATTGCTCTGAAGTATTAAAATCCCGGACACATAGGCCACCGCTGATTTTAAAGTATTATTTATATTTTGTATTATTTCGTAATAGTTTATAATTCTAAGGTTTTAGGTTTTTTTTTAGATTTTATGTCATTTTTGTCATTTTTCGTGTTTTATACATTTTTTGGAATTCTTTCGCGTCTTATGCTTTTTCATCCTCTATTTGTTTTGCAAAAAATACAATTGATTTAAATTATTACATTATTTTAAATTTATTTTTAATGTAATCTTGTAAACCGTTGTTCCCTCAACGAGATTTAGGCGCTTTCCCCCTACAGGGAAGAAATTGAACCATACTAATTTGTTACACTTATTTTCGTATTTGGAGTGGCCCATGGCCAGCGTTCCGCCTCATACTGACATCTATGAAACTAAGGTAGTACTAGGACGGGAAAATTCGGTAAATTTTGCTTAGAGGCATTTTTATTCGGCCTTAAGGATCTTTACGAGCCTGAAAATGTTCAGACTCGGGACTCACGGGTTAACGTCCCTCCCAGAGGACTTGCTCCTTAGATTTTCCCCTCCTAAAAAATCCATCGACCCCGGCCGGGTTTGAACCCGCGACCCTCGGGACTAGAGGCAAATAGTATAACCACTAGTCCACCGCGACCGATATCGAAATAGATAGGTATTAGATCAGTGGCTCAACAAAGTATGTGTTGAAAGCTGCTGCTATCCAATGTCCATAAAGCAAAAAACAAAAAAAAGTACATATTGAAAACAAGTTATTTTAGTTATTTTCGCGGCAAGGGTTTGATTCTTTTTTTTTAATTGTCACAGATTTAGTTCATTGCAGATCTTCAGAGAGGAAAAATTGACTTTCAGTTTGCTTAGTTTCATTCGCTCATGTCTAAAATAAATCCATATAAATGTTGTAATTTAAGACAAATGTTATCTTAATTCGGAGATTGTTTTCTCTAGGACGATGGAGTATAATTTTTAAGATGTCCGAAACAAAAGTATCACTGTTCAGTAACCTGCTCTTAGTGATTGTTACATACTGCAATAATTCTGAATAATGTAAGCATTTTTAATGCGTGCAGCTTCTTACAACATTCATATTTGCGAGTTAAATTAATAATGGTTTTAATTTCAATTTTAAATTTACAGAAACTGTACTGTCATACCTTGAAATGAACAAATACATTTTTAGACTATTTATCTCATAGGCCGATAATTTTGCCTCTTCTTGTTGATAAAATTGCCTCTTCCTGTTCGTAATGAGAGATATCTCTGCAAAAATTAACTTATTTGACAAGAATATCGATTCAACAATGTACGATCGATATGGTACAGCAAGAAATTCCAAAAGAAAACAACTTCAAAAATTACCAAAATAAAAAGTTAGTTCTGTTGCTCTAAAAAATTATTAAATGCTGTATAATGAATCTGCATTATTGTTAATTGTTATTTCTCACACAATCATATGTTGTTGATTTTTCCCAAGCCCAAAGAAATTTAACAGTAAAGATGTGCTGTTTATAACTATACAGCCGGCTTAGAAATCGCCCGGAAGTAAGGTCGGAATAGATAACCTCACATTTGGTAAATATTAAACATTAGAATTAATTTAGCTTCTGATTTTGTATTATTCGCTAAATAGTCATTCCAAATCCAACGCGAGGTTGAGTTTTTGATTAGACAAAATTACTCGCGACTTTGTCGCTCGTGATTTTTTCAGAAAAACAGAACCTCTTGTTAGATTACTGTTGATAATTTCACTACTTTTAGGTATTTTACAGATTTTTTAAAGATATTTTATGTTAGAAAATCCGGGCCCTGGCCATAACTCATAAACCATTTGCTTATATTCTGGTTTCTTATTTATGTTCATCTACGAAAATGAAATGCAGTCAATTTTAATAATAAACATTTCTTTATACCTGATCTCATTTCTTTGAAACCCGGTAATCGAATACGAGTGAAGTAAGCCTTAATCTTTTGAAACGGAGGCCACTCCACGGAGAGGAAACAAAACCACATCAAAGTTAGAAAACAGTAGAACATCTGCATAACATTGGTAGAAGCTCATACCTATCTTCAACCACAAAGCGTCTGAAATTACCACTAGCATTTCTTGTGGTTCAGATAGTTTACTGTAGTTACAACTAACCCAGGTAACATTCTAATACTTTCAAATAATTACTAATCACCTAAACAACTTGTTTCAAACTAATAATTCCTGGATTAAACTACTGTATCTTTTGATATTTCACTAAGCAACTTGTGCCATGTTCCAACTATAAACAAGCAGTACAGCGGTTTTGGTTATGCGGAATTCAAGTCAGAATTATAATTAATCCATTAAATCTCACTTTATCCCTAAAGGTAAATTGTGACAACATTTTGTGAAATTGCAATACATGAAGCTGCACCTGTTAACATGTAGTTGGATTACGAAAAATAAATTAATATTTGGACTGTTTGGAAAATATATTCGAGTTGTAAAGAGATAGATCTTAATTTTTAAGAGATAGATTTTAATTAATGCATTACAGAGACTCTTGTCCAAACTTCTCTCAAAAAAACGTTAAACTCAAAATGTATAAAACTATCATTATCCCAGTTACATATACATATATGGTGTGTGTGCAAAACATGGTCTCTTGCTTCAAGGGACGAGAAAAGATTACTATTATTTGAGAATGAAGTTCTAAGAAAAATGTTAGTCTAAAGAGCGATGAACAGACAGGCGAATGGAGAAGATTGCATAACATGAGCAACATGGTTTTTATAGGAAACCAGATATAATAAGAACGGTTAAGTCTCGTCGACTGCGATGGGTATGACATGTGAAACGAATAGGAAATGAAAGAGATGAATGGAGGCTTCTTGTAGGAAACCCAGAGGGAAAACGCCCGGTTGGTAGACCAAGAATAAGATGGGTGAATAACATTAACCATGATTTGAGGGAGGTAGATTATAATAAGGGATGATTAGAAAACATTGGCTCAGGATGTGCTGAAAGCGTATGTTCGCGCGGCCATGAACCTAAGGGTCCGATAGTGCCGGCGAGTTAGTTATAATTTAAGGGGTAAGCCTTTAAAGCTTGTTCTAGATCTTAACTGTTTTATTTTACTCTTTATTGTTTTAATAAATTACCTGCACAAATAAAAGAAGTCAAGTTATAAAATTATTTACTGTTAAATATAATCATCTGGGCTAGGATTTTATATGTACTAGAAGTTAAGAATTGCAACGTAGTATAATGAGAAGTTAGTCTTTCGACTCTCTTTTGTTTTGGTTTCACACAAACAGTTAATAGTATAATGAGAAGTTAGACTTACAACTCTCTTTTGTTTTGGTTTCACACAAGCAGTTAATAGTATAATGAGAAGTTAGAATTTTGACTGTCTTTTACTTTGGATTCACGCAAAAACAGTTGAATAATATGTATTATCTGAATTGCAATCTTATATTTATTACATAAAAATCCTAGCCCTAGTAATCATATTTATTTTATAAATACCAGATTTTGATTTGGTTACAAATTTATGGACTTAACTTCACATTTATTTTATTTTATTTTTAAATCTAGAAGCAGATATTTTTAATAAATTTAACCTATTAATTTATATAATAATTATTCAAAATGATTTTAAAACCCAAAACTGTTTATTCCTAATATTAGACCTGAAATCATCATTATTTTCAAATAAATTCAATTGTCACTCAAAATTGCATAAACAAAAAAAGAAAGAGACTGCATACCTAATGGAAGAAGAGTAATAAGACCTATTTTAGGGTTGAAGAACATTATATTTTCACAATATCATTATGATATATTATGACGTAAGACGATTGAATAGATCAGAAAAGCTGCAGAGTTTAAAACGGACAGGAGAGGGGAAAAAATAATAAGATGGAGGAAACAATTTGTAAAATGTCACTATTTGAAGTTCTATCAATTAAATTCAATTTACATGCAGACTAGATTGCAATAGTTTAATTAAATACGCTCTTTAATATCACAGATCATTAGCGTGTTTGTTTTATGTTCTATGTTTGATTATCTTAATTTATTCTTGTGCCTCCCATGGTCCGAATTTAGGTTAAGTTTAGGTTCAAGGACTCTCCTGGCGCTTCATTATCATCTATCATATCATCTGTGTAACGTAACTCCGCTTTCCAAGGGCCCCAACTTAAGAAATAGGTTGCAATTCCGCTAATGCAATGAGATAATACCAGAAATGCCATGAATACAAACCTGGTCGCTTTGATAAAAAAACTTATTAATCACCCTTCTTGATATAATAAACAATAACATTATTTTAGTTAAATAATATTATTCTTTATTTTTCAAATAAATCAAAATTATCAATTATTTTTAATAAGTAGTGTATTTAATAATATTTTAATACCTTAAAAATTATTCAAGTACCGTATTAGGCATATAATAATGTTTATTTTTAAATAAATCACACCGCTAACTCAAGACGTGAAAGTTATTGCACATGCATATGGAAACACCTGTACAAAATATGATGAACAACCAGACACGAAATCAGATCAATTATCTTTATAGAATAAATCACCACATTTCATTGTAGGGAATCGAACACGAAGTCTCTTCCAGGAGTTCTAAACAAAGATGTGGAAGATGGTCCCTAATTCAGAAAAGTGTGTATGAAAGAATTGAAATATTTATACAGAGAACTCTTACCAAGCTCCATGTTCTGTCACGTGCTGTAAATATATGACACTGAACGCAAGACTTTAGTTCCCTCTCGAAGGAAGTCATACTTACAAAGAGACTGTAAACCATTGCTCGTCGAAACTTACCTTGACATTTCTCCCAGAGAAGCCTTCAGATATACCAAAGCCGTGTCCAAAAAAATGATGTGCCTCTTTAACTGCGAGATACTGAAATCCAGCTCCAAAGCTCTCATTTAAACTATGGGGAAGTAATGCATCTCGAGACTTGGTGAAATGGATAACCCTGGGAACTTGCTCGCACGCCGCACTCCTAACCGTTTTACTCTCGCAGGGAGTCCATCTGCTTCGCACGGTGGATTCCCCTTGCTTGGATGTCTGTGTCTTGCAGTTAAAAATGACAGGTAATCTTTTGAACACGGCCTTTGGCAATCATAACGCTTCTTTGGGAGAAATTTCAAGGTAGGTTTCGGCAAGTATTGTTTGACAGTTTCCTTGTTAACATTTTTACCCCTTTACTACAATTCCCTAGTAAAGCTGCAAGCATAGCATGAAAATGCTATGATTGCGGTGAAAGACCTGCCCTAGGGCAGAATTACTATGGATGGAAATATTATAAATGCTGTGAACGAGTTAAAACTCGTATCCCAAGGATTTAATAATCAAGTTTTGTAATATATCTAAAACTTCTATGGCGCGACAGCCCTAGAAGACCCATGGCATACCACCCGCTGCTGGTCTCACTTCCATATGAGTTAATGATGGAGGTAGATGATTATCTAGTCATTATAGAGGTAAAATGAGGTTATCATACCGGATCCCCTAGTCTTTATACCTTTTTTTTTTGGAGCAGGTACTTATTGTAGGTACCCAAATTCTTCACGATGCTAGCAGAAATTCCATGAAAAAATTATTCCCCATGGGGACTCGAACCAGTGCAAGTCTCGTATCTCTTGCGCCAAGGCATCATGCTTTAACAGTTCGGCTACAACGCGGGACTTAGGGTCGGTTTCACCAACAGAGGTAACTGTATTACACCAGTTTAAGCCATGCATTATACACGGGGAAGACTGGCGTAATACAATTACCTCTGTTGGTGAAATTGAACCTCAGTAAGCTCAACAAAACCAGTAGTTTTATTGTAAGAATTTGTAGTGACCTATATCGATTTTCGAGTCCCCCCATTCATTAATTCCTGTGGGTATAATTAGGTTTGTTAGACCAATGTACTGATGGAAGCGCCTTAGGAGTGGATTGTTGAAGCTTATGCACTAGTCCCAGTACGTCGGGTTGCCCCCGGCGCAGGGGCGTTACATACCCCAAGTGCCACGCATTATTAGTTAATTAAATAATTAATTAATGTGAGATTACTAAACACTCAGACCTATATATCTCTTAGCACTACCACAAATGTCATGGGCACTCTAATTTCTCTTGTAAACAAGGACCTGTGAATATGATGATTCCGATATTCCAAACGTAAGTAATAGGATCTAGATTATAATATGTCTGTAACAAACGTCACATTTTATATAATTTCTACCTCTTATCTTTATACATGAAATTGAGTGAGAGTATGTTTGTCTGTCTTTTGTCTATCATTATTATCATTATTATTATTATTATTATTATTATTATTATTATATATTATTATTATTATTATTATTATTATTATTATGTTTATAGTATAAATTGTTGTTTGTACATGAAATTTACACTGTAACTTTTAAATTTTTGTAAACCTTTTATAAACAATATCTCTAAACAAATTGTTCTGCCCTAGGGCCGGTGTTTCTCTGTAATAATAGCGTTTTCAAGCTATGCTTTTCAGCTTTACTAGGGAATTATAGGTGTGGTAGCTTCACGTTGCTTTCCACACCGGTGAAGGATGGTGATGGTAATGATGATGATGGCCGGATGATTTTCGGGGACCGTTGGGCCCTAAGCTTCTTGACATTTGTCTTACAGGTGAGGAAAAACCCCGAAAAAATCTCACCCAGGAGCCTGTCCCGACCGGAATCGAACCCGGCCCCGTTGCATGAGAAGGCAGCACATTACCACGAGACCACAGCGGTGGACTATGAAATATATAAGAAACGAATATACAGCAGAGAAGATAAAAAATGCTTGGATTTCAGATATAAATGCTAATTTATGTAAGAATTTCTTTTTTAATTTCAAAATTTCTTCAAATCCCTTATCCTTGAAGCGTAAGATATGAAAAAGTGTAGGTTAAATTATGACGTTCGTTACGACAAAGTGACCCACATATGCCTACATTTGCTGTCATTAATATTGGGATATTCATTTCTTAGCATGTAACTTAATTTTCTAATGTGGGTTTGAAATAAAAATTACATAAATTAATTCTAAGTTAAGTAATATTAAAAATCATGTACAATAAAACGAAAATAAATCATTTATGTTTCATAAATGGACACAATTAAAATTAATATACCACCATACGCTGTTTACTTACTAAATAAAGCTATCAAAGTTTTATAAATATGATTTTCATAGATATTTATTTTGTTCGAGATTCGTAATAGTTGTTTCAGTACACTGTACCTCCTTCAGACGAATGTTTGAATGTCACGTTCGTTTGGAGGATACAAGAAGATGCAGTGATTTGAAACAGCTATAAATAAATATTTATGACTATTTAACTCATGCCCCAAATGGGAGTCAATGACCAATCACATTTCAATGATTTTCGATTTACAACCAATCACAGTCGTGTTTCGCCTAGAATTTACCAACTAATGTTTATCATAATAAAGAAAGCACCTCCTTTTTAACATTCTAAATAGTCATAGCATTATTTTGCAGTGACCGACTCCCTAAGAGATACGGCTACCAAATTGTATATATAGTGCATGAATGTCAAGATATAGCGCATGCAGGAGTTAATATAAAAACATTTGTAGCAATTGATTATACCACCAAAAAAAAGAAACCACTGTTTGCACTTTGTTAAAAGTATTTTTCCCAGGTAATAATCCAGAAAAATATAATTGTCATATTTATATCATAGGACATCAGAAATTAATTAATATACGGTATGACGTGTTTCATTTTTTCCCCACTAGAGTGCATTCTTACAATATTGCATTCCTTTGCCAATAAATAATATGATCTGGTTGCAGTGAGAACAAAAGAAGCAAATGAAGCGTACCAATCGTTTCACATTTGTTTTCAAACATCGCCGTTTACATTAAATATATACATATTTTAAAATAACTATAGTTAAATAATGATTTGTGAGTAAACAGTTTAATTTTATTCGTTAAATAGTCCAAACAAATGCCACTCTTGATTTCCAAACTCTCTAGATAAATTGGAAATCACTCGTGGCATTACTTATGATAATCATATAAAACTTTCATCGTTTTTTTTAATAATTAAACATAATGGATTTTCATCAAGTAAATAACAAATCAATTGATAACATAATACACTATATTAATCTAATATATAAAAATGAATGTTTGTTTGTGAATAAACATTCTATGCGCGGCCATACCGTTGATCCGATTGTGATGGGTATTTTTGGAAAATTTTCAGGATATTCCCTGGAAGAACATAGGCTATAGAGAGTTGTGATGCTCAACTCCTACACCCTTAAAAATCGCTCTTTGTAGTGGAAAATGTGAAAAAAGTAGATATTCGGACGCTTAAATGGCTTACGCTGCCTAAATCATAACAAATACACAAAATTAATGTATACAGAACTGAATATATCGGAAAGCTCTTAAAAAAAAAGTCCGCAACAGCATATGTTTATCTCTTGCGGATAACTTACAATAACCATTTTTGTCTTTCATTGATGCCACGAAGATCGAGACAAGTACGTTGATTTCTGCGCAAGCATAGAAGCACATGACGGGTATTCTTTTACGGATAACTGACAATAACGAATTTCGTCTTTTAGCTTCACAATTATTGATAAATTTGCAAATTAGATATATTCCAACTTAAATTCTACCCCCCTTAAAAATAAAACTGTACAAGGATTACAAACCCAACTGGGACCTCAATAAAATTTATAATCTTATTTCCTATGTTATGGGAACATTTATGGAGTTTCCTCCCGCTCATTTATCTACTTTATTTTACCTGGCAGAGTTAAGGCTTTAAGGCCTTGTCTACCACTCAACCAGGTTTAAAAAAATACAAAAAAATAGTCTTACATCTAAATTACTATATATATATATAGCCATTACAAGTTATGAATACAATGCAATTAATATTTATAATGTATTTTGATTTACTCTAAATTTAACGAATTAAATAGGCCTATATAATATGTACAAGATATATAAAAAACGAGTAAAAGATTAATGGCATAGTATAAAATTAAATAAATACAGAACAATTAATTATTAGACAACAGGTACCTTGAGTTCAAATCGGATCCCCAAAGCTGTTTATAATTATATACCAAGAGGACGAAGATCACTGGGCCGTTCTATGAAACGCTGGAGGGAAAATTTTCTATAGGATCGTAACAGGCCTTGGCCTAATACTTGGAAGGAAGAAGAAGAAGACAACAGGTAACTGTATAAACGTGACTTAAATGTGCCAAGTGTGCGGCAACCCCTGATATCTTGAGGAAGGAGATTCCAGGAGCGGGCAGAGGCTACTGTGAAGGAAATAGAATAGGAGGAAGTGCTATGAAGAGGAATTGTTAGCAGACTGCTATCTTGTGACCTAGTGTCAATATTGTGGTAATAGGATGACTTCTCAAAACTGGACGCCAGGTAAGTAGGAATGTAGGAATTCAGAAGCTTGAAAAGTAGTGAAAGAGAGTGCAATTTACGTCTGTCAGTAAGACGGAGCCAAGAGAGGTTATTAAAGTGTTTGGAAATATGGTCATAACGGCGGATATTGAAAATGAATCGAACGCAAGCATTATGAACACGCTGCAGTCTCTGCGACAATTCATAGTTTAGATCATTATATATAATGTCACAATAATCGAAGTGCCAAGAAGATCGAGATAAGTAGATATCTGGGCAACACCGAGTAATCAGCACGGGGAATCTTAAAATAATTACGATATACATTTATAATTATTTTTCATTTTTCTTATTCAACTAATCATAAGAAGTACTTTAACTTTGTCTTTCAGCTCATTTATGCCAAGAATATCGGGATGAGTAGATTCCCGGACAACGCTGGGTAAACAGCACGTGGTATCCCTATTAGGTTCGTCTTCCGGGCATATAGACGTGGTCCAGTCGTTCTTCTACTCGACGTTTCGTCTACTGCTGCGGTAGACATCTTCAGGAGATACTGCGTGCTCTCTGTGAACTCCTCAACAGTCGGCTGCAGACTGGCTGGTCGTTGGAAACTCCCTCCCTATTTATAGGCACGCCCCTGGTGGAGAGGCGGTTTTCTGCGCGATCCGTGTTGCGTGCTGTTTTGTCCAGGCTGTCGCTAGCAGAAGTCATAGGCTTCGTTGTCGTGTTGTGCAGAGTAGAAGAACGACTGGACCACGGCCTATATGCCCGGAAGACGAACCTAATAGGGATCAAGACGCCGGCCGTGAAAGCCTACAGTTATACATAAACACGTGGTATCTAAAAATAATTACGATATAAATGTTTCCTTTTACTTATTTAACTAAACATAAAACACATTCATTTTCGATTTCAGCATATTTATGTCAAGAAGATCGGTATAAGTAGATTCCCGGGTAACGCCGGATATCAACACGGGGTGTCTAAAAATATAAATTTATATTTTTTTTCTTTTACTAAAAATAAAAGCACATTAACATTTATTTAGGCGCAGCAGCGCACGCCGAGTATTAGCTAGTCGATCACAATATTAATAATTCTAAGATAGGAAATACAACATTTGTGAAATTTAGATTAATAATGTACGTTGCATAATGAAGCAACCACAAGACACACACCATATGATACGTTAAACGTGTAGCATGTCTTTTAGACCGCGATAATATGGATTCTCATAATTGGAGTGATCCAACTACAGGCCTTAGGAGAGCCTTGGGGTAGTAGGAGGTTAAGGTTAACCCTTTAATTGGCTATGTATCCTATATCATACATTAATTGGACTAATGTATTTAATAACTTTAATATTAAGGAAGAATATTACTTAAAGGTGTGTCGAATTACAAAATGTACCGTTTTCACTGCGGTCCGACACATTTAAATAACTGACAGAAGAAATTGTTTTGCCAATTTAAGGGTTAAGGTTCCTACCATAAGAGAAAATCGGCACTAAATATTAGCCGTGTTGTCAGCCTTCAATGATGATCGCCTTTACCCCTAGAACAAGCGACTGATATTATTTCTGTTAGAGGCTAAATTAACTCCAGAGCCATGTTGCCACCATCGGGATTCGAACTCTCGCTTCCGGTTGTAGCGTATTTCCTTAATCAACTAAGACGAGTTCTTATAAATTGCGGAAATTTGCGGTATCTTTTAACGTCCAGAACAAATTTACAGCTAAGGAATCTATTAAATGTTACTACTACTCCACATAGTGATAGAAAAATATGTTCATAAAATATGTGCGGAACAATAAGAAAAACAAATACAATAAAACATTAAAATCACATAATTAAATTTCTATAAAACAATGGCAGTACCTATGTTAATAATATAGCCTATGTTTGTGAAAACTGGACACTTTAAATAGATCAGATAAAACGAAAATAGAAGTAGTTGAAATGAAATGAAATTCTTACGTTCAGTATCAGGCTATACATTTATGGATAAGAAATATAATGAAGAAATAAGAACAGAATTAAACATCTACAGTGTCATAAAAAAATAAAATTCAAGATGTAATTGGCTTTAACATATAGAAAGAACGACACCCAATAGACCCCCGAATTTTGCTTCACTACCAACACAAGCAAGATGAAATATTGGGTGCCCCATAAGTAGATAGAGGGATATGTTCTCTTGATATGGAAACGGATCCATGACGTAGAAGAAGAACAATATATATATATATATATATATATATATATATATATATATATATGTTCTATGTTGCACCTTAGTTACCAATGTTAGGCCTATTATAGCCTCACTATGGTGGTTTTCCAGTGGATCGCTTTGCTTCTCCGCAACTGTTATATATAATTAAATACAAAGATGCCGACTACCGCCACTATAATAATTCCGCATGTTAATCATTGTCAAGCATTGTCGCGTAACTCGATTTTATACACCGTGTTCCAAAATGATGGACGGGTTTTCAGTAGTTGGTATAGCTTTACAAACGAAATTGGTTGCGTAATTATTTGATATCCATAGTAATTCTGCCCGAAGGCAGGTCCTTCACTGAAATCATAGCATTTTCATGCTATGTTTGCAGCTTTACTAGGGAATTGTGTAGGTGTGGTAGTTTCCCGTTGCTTTCCACACCGGTGAAGGATGATGATGATAATGATAATGGTAAGGATGGTGGCCATATGATTTCGGGGACCGTTTGGGCCTTAAAGTTTTCCTGACATTTGTCTTACAGGTGAGGAAAAACCCCAATAAAAACCTCACCCAGAAAAACTGTCCCGACCGGGGATCGAACCCGGGCCCGCTGCGTGACAAGGCAGCGTGCTACCTCGAGACCACAGCGGTGGACTTATTTGGTATAATGAAAGAAAAACTGTGAAAGTTTCATATCCTGTATACAGTCATTCTTCTTGTCATTATTACGTCAAAAGCGTTAAATTTGTAAAAACGGCGATTCCTATACAGAAGTAATGTTGTGTGTTGCAATTTGCGAGGTCTGGTTCCATTGTTGCAGTGCAGCGAGTTTTCCGACGGCAATTTTGAATTGATCCTCCGATAGACAAAATTATCCGTCGATGGTATAAACAGTTAGAAACAACTAGATCTATCTGTAAAAGGAAAAGTCCAGGACGTCCACGAACACCAAATGAGCGCGTCGGCCCGGATTACATGATTCATTCCCATACCCTCCACGATATCCCGATCTCACACCTTGTGATTTCTTCCTTTGGGGGTATGTGAAGGACCAGGTGCACGTACCACCACTTCCCGTTGACTTTCCAGACTTGAAAAGGATTGTTGCTTGTTGAATTCATTACTCCAAATATGCTGACCAAGGTTTGGGAGGAATTTGAATATCGGCTAGATGTGTGCATTGTGACGAAAGGTGCTCATATCGAACACTTATAAAG